>JACEGR010000245.1:0-327952 GCA_014170235.1 Listronotus bonariensis
TCTTTGATTAGAAAGAAAAATCACAAAAGTTTAAAGCAAATAAATCCCGGCATCGCTTGTCTTCGCGGCCGCCTTTGCTATATTTCTTTTATGATATGCCAGTTGATGCAGTTGGTCATCGCACCTATGGGATAGAAATTAATTTTTTTAGTCAAAATTCTGAAACTTTACCAATCTAACCTGCAAATGAGGTGCTTTTACTGGAAAAATATTATAAATTATTACAAATGCTTTTTGGAAACCTGCAAACTTATTATATGTTATTATAAATGTACACCCTTAACATTATTATTTTTTACTGTACAAAATAAACTAAAATGTCAGCTTGTTTGGTTAATTCGGTAGTATTCTAATCAGTAATCCGATGATTATTATCTCATATGATATACAGGGTACGACAATAGGTATGATTTTTTTAAATGGAATACCCTGAATATTATATCACCACCAAAAAATCTTTTAAAATGCTTTAAAAAATACTACATTTGATGTGTCTATCTCAATTAGTTTCGGAAATATGACCATCAAATCTGAAAAATAATTTTAAATTATTCTTAGAAGCGTAATAGAGATACATCTTCCCAACTTTTTTATTTTTTAACGTATAAAATAAATAAAAAACACTGTTTTGTTGGGTAGATTCTGTAGAATCCATATCTTTCATCAGAATGCTTTTATCTTTTAGGATATACAGTGTAGGACAAAACATATTAAATTTTAAAATGGAAAACCTTGTAAATTATAAATAAATCTTGTATCTGTCCTTACACTCAGAAGTAGCAAAAAGTAGGAAGGCAATTGTAAGTACAAAAACTGATAAAGAAAAAGGTAAAAAAATCTTTGACAAAAGTAGCGAGACTTCAGCGAGACTGCATCGGAAACACAACAATAGCTCTTATTATTTAAACTCTTTTACTTTTTTTTTAGTAAACAAAGGCTAATAATAAACTAAGTAGATTAAATGTTGTATATTTATGTTTACTTAAAATACATTTCAAGTTTCTTATTACCTCAATAGAAGTCGTCATATCCTTTTATAATTTTGCGTACATGTAGTTTGGAGTATCTACTTTGAAATACACAGCATGAGCCATTAAAATTTCAAAGTTGCTTTTTGGCCAAAATAATGGATTTCTATCCCATAGTGTATCGGCGCGTCGCTGTAAA
Source organism: Listronotus bonariensis (assembly GCA_014170235.1). Classification (NCBI taxonomy): domain Eukaryota; kingdom Metazoa; phylum Arthropoda; class Insecta; order Coleoptera; family Curculionidae; genus Listronotus; species Listronotus bonariensis. The sequence goes on from JACEGR010000245.1 coordinate 1,168, forward strand.
GGATAGCGGCGCCTTTGTATAAAATAGTCCGATTGCAGGCGGCCTTTTTATGTTTTTGTATTATTTTCAAGGGTACCGAATTTGCGCTTTTAAAATCATGGGATTTCTATGTACCGCCCGGCGATGCATTACCCGGTATTTCATTAATTAGAAATCGTAAAAGTACAAGTCTTTAAAGAAGTAAATTTAGTTAACGCATAACAAAAATAAATATTGCTTTAATAAGGCCAGATAAGAACTATAAATTTTAGTTTAGACAGCAATATAAATTTATCAAAGGTTACTAAATATTGTTCTGTGCATCGACAATATTCTTTGTCTGTAGTTTGTCGCAACACTAACTGGGGTAATATTGTTTTAAATTATAGGTAAGTTTATTAGTTTATATCATTTTTTTAAATAATTCTTCCATTTGTATCAGCCTTTTAAGTAAATTTTACTAAAGCCAGTGGTGACTGGTGACTCATTGATTTTAATTTTAAATTATCTTAAAAGATATGCGCTTGTAAAAAGAAATATGTAAAGAGTTTTTATAGAGAAATATAGACCTTAAAAAACAACGTCAAAAAACAATATATTTTGATACTAATACTTTTACAACAATTGTATTTATTATTAAGTAAAAAATAACTTCTTTTTTAAATAGAATGTTTTTAAACAAATGAGAAAAATTTTAGGGGTGATTCCTTGTTCAAAATAAGGGATAGTTTCCTTTATAAACATGGGGTCAAAAGTCAACCATTAGGGAGATATCGCGAGAAAATTTAAAAACGAATTGATATTTTTATCTTAAAAACAAAAAGAGTATTGTGTTTAAACTACCGAGTCAAATAAAGACATACTACAAATGTCTTAATAGGGGACAGCAGATAGATTTATTTTATAAAATAAATTTACCCGTCCCGACACGTTAATGTTGAAATTTTATTTTTGTTTTTGAAATTGAAGAGTACATGAAAAAAAACGGAATTTAGAAAAGTTTTTAAATAAATCAGGTTATCCCAAATTATTTTTTAGGTCATAAGCAAGAACGATAAAGTAGTCCATTTTCACCACTTTTAATAATACTAAGAACGTGCAGTAATATTTAGAAACTGTATTTTTATGGTAGTAATATTTTTGTAAAATAATAGTTAGTAAAAAATAAAAACGATAATTTTAACTTTTAACTCCATGTAAATAAATAAAATTACCCTTTACTTTTTTATCTTTGGACAAACCACGAAGGCCAAAAGCCTAAATACTAACGTACCGTGGGTGTCTTGACCGAGGTAAGAGGGAGTTTGTTGACACGGGACTTAAATACTTGAAGATTTTGGGGGAAGGAAAGACCTCCGCGGGCAGCAGGTTTCACATTTTAGAAACTCTAGGGATAAAAGAACGAACAAAGTGGGATGTTCGGGCCTGTCCACCACGCTTCACGTGCTTAATACTAATGATTATCAAATCCAGATCACCGATGGCGGATTATGTTGCACTACGGCACTCAGCCTGTGGGTATCAGAGAGGCCAAGACTATTTGATAGAACCCTATGAAAAATAAGAAATCCAGATGACTTTGCGCCTCAGTTACTCTATTTTTCTTCAATATGGTATCAATGGAAGAATTGTGTAAATGGGAGCCCTGCCAAAATCAAAATGACACCGCCACAAGCTTTGACCACAACTACACCAACTATGAGCATCATGAGGGCTGATTTATTGAAATAGAGCTCACTATAAAATCCAGGTATTTTCACCACTGGAAATGGCCGGAATATCCCCTTTTTTCACCAAAATACCTCAGCTGATATCAAGGGAGCTTTTGACAGAATAGAGCTCACTATAAAATGAATTCAGATAGTTCCCTTTGCTGCCAAAGCGAGGTATATTTTCTACAACACTTCAATATAAGTCGTTGGTTAATTTGCACCAGTTGGTCGCGGTAAGGCAGTTAACAGGAAAGAAGTAGGCTTAACAACAAACAAAACTTGAGAAATAGTATGCACATGGTGAGAACCGTGAGTGGAGGAACTATACTGGACAATTCTTCAGAGCAGAAGCCATGGAAGTACCTATAAAGAGGCGATAAATCCCCCACAGCCCGACGATGACCAAGAGAGGGACGCCTTTCTGTAAGTGAAGGATCATTAATGAGACGAATAGCTCTTCTTTGGATGGAATCCGGAATGCTTAGAGTTGTGGGGGATGCCATGTCCCAGATATGAGGAACTATATTCCAAGGTAGGTCCGATTTGGGACACATATAAAATGTATAAATTAGAAGGGGAAAAAATACTTTTTGGCTCGAAAGAGAAATCCAAGCTTTTTGAAGCTACCGTGGCTATAGATACAATGTGTTTATGCCAGTTAAGGTTACTTTCAAATGTGACGCCCACAAGATTGATGGTGTCTTTGCTCTGTAAAACTTGACCGCTCATAAGTAGAGGATGAGTATTTGGTGACTCTTTTCGCGAAAAGGAACATGATTGTGTTTTGGATGCATTAAAATGGACAAGATTTTTGGCGCCCCAATCCAATATTAAACTAAGATCCTGCGAAAGAGATATCTGCATCGCTATGCGTCTGTTTTCCAAATCAGGTTTAATGATGGGTTTAGGAACCTGAAAACTGTAGTGAAGGGTACTATCGTCGGCGAAACTATGAATGGAATTAGTTGTGGACGAGAGAAGGTCGTTGATGTGAAGAAGAAACAATGTTGGTGCCAGAACTGAACCCTGAGGCACTCCAGGATTTACTTGGTGAAAGCTTGAAGAATGGCCGTCCACAATAACTGATATACGTGAATCAGATAGATAACTAAAGAGCGAAGTACAGGGTTTAGTTGAAAGACCATAGGAGGGAAGTTTATTAAGAAGTGCGGCATGCCAGACCTGGTCAAAAGCTTTGGATATATCTAGAGCAACGATCTGGGATTCACCTAGAAACTCAAGAGACTTATTCCAGCAGTGTGATACGAAGAAAAGAAGATCTGCTGTAGATCTTTTGTGGCGAAATCCATACTGCCTGTCATGCAAAATTTTGTGTTTTTCTAAATACTTAAGAATTTGTGAATTAATGAATTTTTCCATTACTTTACAAAGAACCGAGAGAATTAAAATTGGTCTATAGTTAGATGGAAGAGATTTAGATCCTTTCTTGGGAATAGGTTGAACACGTGCAGCTTTCCAGCTCTCCGGAAAGATACCTGTGTCGTAAGAAATTCGAAAGAGCCGAGTTAAGATTGGTGCAAGTTCTGGAGCACATTTTTTAAAAACGACTGTTGGTATGCCGTTCAGCCCAGATGATTTCTATGGTGAACAAAAACTTACCTTATAAAGCACACGGAAAAAAATCCCTATTGTCTTGGTGTATTATACAAAAGTATTTTACTCAATTTAAAGACAGTTAACAACTGTCTTTAAAGGGAGTAAAATACTTTTGTATAAGGACTTACCTTCTAAAATTGTTTGCATTTATTTAGAAACCCTGTATAAGTATTAAAAGTTCGGAAATCAGGTTTCTTTTTAGCCTTACCTCACTTTAAAGATAGTTGTAAACAAAAATCTAGAAAAAAAATTGTTGTATTAACTGTTTTGAATTGTTCTTTTATTGTGTTGCAATAACACAATAATTTATGCACCAATTTCTTTTTTACAAATGGCGTTTTTTAAATAAAGCATTTTGTTTTGGTACTCATAAACTACATAAATGCTTTTTTGTTTTAGACTAAGTTTATGAAGAAAATGTCCAAAGAAATCTTTCCTGTAATATTTCTCTTCATTATAATTATTGGAACTCCTATTTGCGGTGCCCAAGAGTGCGAACGCATTTATTAGCAAAACCACTTGTAAAAAATCGTTGATCAGTTTCCAAGCGAATATAATTATTATTATAACTGCTTCGAACTACAATGTCAAGAGTGTCAATTCTACTCCTTTAATGAGAAGACATTTTTACATGAAACCCAAATACAAATTTTTAATCTATCTCACAGTAGCCTTCAGAAAATTGGTCCATATGGCTTTTCAAAATTAGGAAATTTAAATTACCTATATTTGCAAAATATTAACTTAAAAAATGTATCAGAAAACGCTTTCAATGGGCTTACACAGCTTCAGGAGTTTCATTTAGAAGATAATTTAATCGAAATGCTAAATCCAGGATTCTTAAATGGAGTGGGAAGCAACTTTATTAATATTTCTAATAATAATGTGGAAATTTTGCCAGCAGAAGTCTTCAAAGGATCAGTATCTCTTCATAGTTTGGATTTATCGCACAACAAAATCAGTAAAATCGATAAAGACGCGTTTGTTGGACTAAGGAATCTGGAAGAATTAAATTTAAATTCAAATTTTATATGTTATTTACCTTCAAGAGTGTTTAGATCATTTAAAACTTTAGAAAGCTTAAACTTAGCGGATAACAAACTTAAATTATTCAACAGCGCAACATTTTTTGAATTGACGAATCTAGAGAACTTAAATTTAGCTAGAAATTCCTTAGCTAGTTTTGATTCTACTGTTTTACTTCCAATTATGCATCTTACCAAACTTGATATAAGTGGTAATGGAATAAACTCCTTTGATGCTCATGAAATTCTTTTGAATGTTCCAACTATAAAATCAATTTCGTTTGAAGACAATATATTTCTTTGTATTTTTTTGAAGCATGATCTTCAGTTTTTTAAATCTAAGTCGATTGATGTTAACATTAATATGGATAGATCTGAGTATCATAATGTAGCTGGAATAGCTTGTGTTAATAATTTAGATGACTTTGATGAAGGTACTATCTCATTAAAGTACTTTTTGGAAAAATCTTTGGAAGAAGCTTCTTCGCCTATTTCTTATTGCTAGTATATTTTATAAAAACATCATTTACTGTTAAAACAAATCCTAAAACACAACAGCTAAGTTTTAAAAAGTTTATAGGGGTGTCCAATAACTCAACCAACAAACTTTAAGAGGTGATAAAATAAAAAAATAAGAAAAAACTTTATATAAACATATGTCCTAACGTCTTTGTTTTTAACCTACGGGGTGTTAAAAATTTAAAAAAGTTGGCGTTTTTTTATTATAACTTTTATATCAATTAGATTATTTATAAAAAATTTAAAAATAATATTTTACCAGTGTCATCAATAAGGGGTTTAGGGTTAATATTTTTAAGAAAAAAATGGTACACCACTGCATTTTTCTAAAATAAAAATCTTTTTTCGAATTCTTGTTTACTTTAGAACAAATTTGCTCTGTTGACTTTTTTTGTTTGATGAACGGTTTTTGCATTAAAAAATAAAAATCATTTTTCCACATGGTCATTTTGTATTGCTAATATCAAATTCTAAAGTAAAAAATAACCTTTATTATGTAATATTTAATTAGTTAAGTATCCCATATAACATTTTTTGCCGGCGTTGTACATTTAATTTACTGGCATTGCCAACACTCTTTAATGGCAAGGCATTGGCAAAAAGGTATCAAAAAGACGCGAAAGTGGGTAATGGGCCGTTATTAGGCCACGTGTTGCAGATAAAGTGATGGCATCCGTCATTAATAAGTTATTGGCAAAAAATGCGTTTAAGATGATGGCATCCATCATTAATAAGTTATTGGCAAAAAGATAACAAAAAGACACGAAAGTGGGCAAATGCAGATACTCCCAAGCAGCAAGCTGACGTCTTATTGACGAAAATTGTCGCATATACTTTTTTTTAAAAGCTAAAATGTTGCGATATTTTATTTGAAAATTAAAATAGGAAAAAACTTCTTACTGCATGCAATTTTCTTGCAATTTGCAATGCAAAGTACCATGTCTCGGAACACTGTCCCAACTTGGAGATTCAGATTTTTACACTAGCCGAAGATATTTCTTTCAGAGCTAAGTGAAATCACCTACCGCAGACCGCTCTCGAATTATTTTTGTCTAATGGGTACGGTTTAGACGATAAAAAGCGAAGATATTGCAGAAACGTAGTAGTTTATTGTCCATTACGCCATCTATCGGTATGTCAAAAAACTATTAAATATATATAATATTTTTATTAACACGTCTTTAAAACTTTTAATAAAGTTTTAAACAAAATGTTTACAGCTCCTAACAGTCTACTTGAATATCTTGCCTTCTCGACTAGCCATCACCAATTAATCACACAACACACACTTATTAGGTAATGAATACATTTAATTATGTCTATTAAAAACTCTTTTTTTTAAAGAAACTAAAAAGCTAGAAAACCACGTAGAAAACAAATGCACAAAGCGGTCACCTTCGGTCGAAATTAACGTAGCTAATTTTACCATCATTTTATTTTTATTCGCTCCAAAATACATAATTTTAATACATTTTGTTTGACCTAATTTTTATTTGCATGATTTTTAACAATAAAATGTTATGAAAAGGCCATTTCCTTTAAATTATGTAAAAAACATAAAATATGTTGTTTAGCTGCCATTATAAATAAAACAGATCAAAAAATTACTTTAATGTTAGTTAAATACCAATGTTAATAATATGGTTTAAAAAGTATGAATATGCGTTGAAGGTTTGCCTTCAAAAATCCAATATTTATTTGCCTGCAACAAAAACGCGTGCTTTATTTAATCAGTATTGGTATGCCGCCATTTTTGTATGCTTGCCGGCAATTCGCCTGCATGTAAAATTTATTGGCAATTAAGTGTTTATTTAGGGTTGACTTTTTAATGCGTATAAGATGTTGGCATAATATTGCCACCAATTGCCAATGCTTTACCATCAATGCCAATATGAAAAATGTACATTGCCGGCAAATAGTGTTTGCTGGGATTTGACCATGGCAAGAAATGATTTCTATTTATTTACCTACGCTAAAAACCGTACATCAAAGAAAAAAGTTAGGAGATCAAATTTGTTCTAAACTAAACAGGGATTCTAAAAATATTTTTATTTAAAAAAAAATGCAGTGGCGTACCATCTTTTTCTTAAAAAATATTTACCCTAAACCCGTTATGGACGACACTGCTAATTTTTTTTCTTTTATGTCAAAAAATGTCTTCTGATATAGAAGATGTCCTCCAAATTTTTAAAAATGTTTTAATTTTTGATTACCTCGTAGTTTAAAAGCTAAGATGTTTAGGACGTATATTTATATAATGTTTTTTTTTCCTATTTTTTATTTTAGAATTATCACCCAAAGTTAGTCGGTTAAGTTACTGGACACCAAGTATAATTGCAATGTTTTTTCTTTTTGGTTTTTTAACTAGAATAAATTTTATTGCTTTCGATTTGTTGTTTTATTTTCAAACATTTTATAAAATTCAGGGTTGCTTTCCAGTGACGAAAATTTTTGTGCGTCACGCTCCAGGGCTTGAAGCTCTTGAACTGCTCTAAAAAGTTAGTCACTGGAACGCATCCTTAGACAAGGAAAGAGAGATACTTTAAGAAATTTTAAAATTTCGTTGTTTTTAACCTTTCTTGGCTTTATAATAATCATCTCTTTTTAATATCTAATTCCATTTTAAATAAATAATTTTAAAAAATCCATCTTTAACCATAAAAAACACGTTTGGAGCACAAAAACCAAAAGAGGGATTGGTGCATGAGGGGCAAGGGAAAGAAAAACGGAGTAGCTCAGGTGCATAACACTTTCCGTCACTGGAACGCCATAAAGAAGAACGAAATGCTCCTGAGCTACTCGGGAGTGCTCTATTTGCGTCACTGGGTTGCTTTCCAGTGACGAAAATTTTGTGCGTCACGCTCCAGGGCTTGAAGCTCTTGAACTGTTCTAAAAAGTTAGTCACTGGAACGCATCCTTAGACAAGGAAGAGAGATACTTTAAGAAATTTTAAAATTTCGTTGTTTTTAACCTTTCTTGGCTTTATAATAATCTTTTTTTTAATATCTAATTCCATTTTAAATAAATAATTTTAAAAATCCATCTTTAACCATAAAAAAAGACGTTTGAAGCACAAAAACCAAAAGAGGGATTGGTGCATGAGGGGCAAGGGGAAAGAAAAACGGAGTAGCTCAGGTGCATAACACTTTCCGTCACTGGAACGCCATAAAGAAGAACGAAATGCTCCTGAGCTACTCGGGAGTGCTCTATTTGCGTCACTGGGTTGCTTTCCAGTGACGAAAATTTTTGTGCGTCACGCTCCAGGGCTTGAAGCTCTTGAACTGTTCTAAAAAGTTAGTCACTGGAACGCATCCTTAGACAAGGAAAGAGAGATACTTTAAGAAATTTTAAAATTTCGTTGTTTTTAACCTTTCTTGGCTTTATAATAATAATCTCTTTTTAATATCTAATTCCATTTTAAATAAATAATTTTAAAAATCCATCCTTAACCATAAAAAAACACGTTTGAAGCACAAAAACCAAAAGAGGGGTTGGTGCATGAGGGGCAAGGGGAAAGAAAAACGGAGTAGCTCAGGTGCATAACACTTTCCGTCACTGGAACGCCATAAAGAAGAACGAAATGCTCCTGAGCTACTCGGGAGCGCTCTATTTGCGTCACTGGAAAGCCACTCTGTCAGCCAAATTTTGTGTTCTCCATTAGAAATTTTGTTATTAGTTCAAATTAATTTTAATTCAATATTTAAAAGAATATGAGTGTCTGGGACTTATATAGTAAGAAATATCCACCCTAGGTGGGCGGAGTTATCAACCTATCGGGTATCTCCTATTGGTAGGGTCTTAAAAACGTAAAGTTTTTTACTGAATACGTGCACCTATCCAAAAATTAGGAATACCCTAATATAAACAATGGATTTAAGCAATCAACGTCAGTTTTTAATAGAGACCCATATATTACTGACACTTCACAAGGCACTTCACAATATTTAAATTTGTTAAGGTGGGCGGGGCTTCCCGGACCTTTCCTATAATTTGGTAAATAACTTTTACTCAATTTTGTTGAAGCCCGCGGGTAACACCGCCCACCGTCATATTTTCTAAACACAACCTCTCAATTATTATTTATAGGTTCTGTGTTCTTTGGCTTCTGCAGAGACACCTAAACAAACATTTTTGGGAAAAAAAAGAACACCACTGACTTTTAGGCAATTTTAATATTCCTTTTTTTTAATAAGTTACTAAAATCGTCCCTTAGCATTTAAGGTAAAAAAAAATAAAACCCATTTAATTAAAGACCTGTGGAACAGAAATTTTTATAAAATTTAAAATTTTTAAAACACAAAAACACCATTAGGACGCTTATTCTGAATCTCCGGGAGGGGAACACTCCCGGGAACTTTTATGGGAAAGCGTTAGTAGAACGGCGGGAATCGAATTTTCTCCACCTCAAGAGGTGGAGAACTCTTTGGTTCCTGGGAGTTGCTTTGTCTCACAGTGAACTTCTTCTTTTTTTAAGAATAATACTGTTTTGACAATAGATTTTCGTGAACTTTACTCACTTCCCGCAAAGTTCTCCTCCCAGAGATTCAAGAATAAGGGCTCTAGATCTCAATAAACAAAACACAAAACCATACAACTTAAATGAAAATACAAAAAATGTTATTTATAAAATACCTTGCGAATGCAATAAGTTTTATATAGGTGAAACTTGTAGACCATTAGCTAAACGCATAAAAGAACACAGATCATACATTAAAAACACAGAATTTCATAAATCAAAAATCTGCCAACACGCATTTGATAACAATCACAGAATAAACTGGGATGCTTCTAGTATTTTAGCAAAGGAAACTTGTTCTAAAAACGCAAAATCAAAGAAAGTGCGTATATATTATTAAATAAAGATAATTGTGTAGCATCAATTTCAGTTAATTTAAATAACACTTGGTTGCCTTTGCTCGATACTGAAGTATCTTCAGGAAAGCTAAAAATCAATTAACTCATTACCTTTTTGGTCTTACAAATAATAAATACACCAGTTACTTATGTCACTCATCATTACACATATGTCAGACTATTTTCAGTTTGAGATTCTAAAAGCACAAAAATTTAACCATTTCTAATTTAAATATTAGTTAGTTTTTTATTTTTATTTTTTAAGTTCATTTTTAACTTGACAACGGTGGCAGACTTGCCACCGAAACGTCGTTTTTTAATTCGAATTTTTTGGGTTTTTGGGGGTTTTCTTTTATTTTGTTTCAGGCGACCGGCAAGTTCATAGGGGTCAATAGGGCTGAACAGGGTCAGCTCGTATACCCCGGGACCAGGACCGAAGCGGTCCCATTCTTTCCAGGCGTGTACCTAACAAAAGACCATCCAATAAATAACTTTTACTCAATTTTGTTCTTGTTGTAATTCAGCACTAACCCAATTATTATTTATAGGTTCTGTGTTCTGTGGTTTCTGCAGAGACACCTAAACAAACATTTTTGGGAAAAAAAAGAACACCACTGAATTTTAGGCAATTTTAATATTCCTTTTTTTAATAAGTAACTAAAAACGTCCCTCAGCATTTAAGGTAAAAAAATTAAACCTAATTAATGAAAGACCTGTGAAACAGAAATTTTTACTTTGAAAATTGTATTATAAATTTTCTAATAACAATTATGTTAGCATCTTCAATAACTTCCAATGTACTTCTTTAAATCCTCCAAATTTCTAATTTTGGACACAAACTTTCGGGTGTTTAAGATGTTTTTTTCTGTGCATTCTTGGCATCGTTTTGATTTTTCTGTATTTCTTAACAATTGTCCTACTCCCCACCGAAATTGGTTTAATGTTTGGTAGATTCTCCGAATTCGTATACCAATGTCTACTTTCAATGGTTTTTGCTATTTCAATTGTGTCACCTACAAATATAATAGTTATTTTTGTACCAAGGGCGTGAAATAGCACTTTTACGCCCGCTGCTGAAAGTTGTTGCCCGAGCTCCGCAAGGGCAACAATCAGCTATGTGGGTGTAAAAGTGCTTTAGGCCAGAGGTGCAAACAATTTTTGTAAGAATAAAATTAATAGGATTCTCTGTAGTTAGGAGAAAATTTTTCCAGCTTTTAATGTTTTAGATTGTTATTAGTATACTTTTAACATATGTTTAAATAAATAAATTGTTGTTTTACCACAAAAAAATGAGGCAATATTTTATTTTATTATTGTTTTATAAATTTATAAATGCGGGCGTTTTGAATACTTTTTGCCCTAGGGCGTAAAAGTGCCATTTTACGCCCTCAAATGGGGAGCGTAATAGCTATTTATGTATCAAGGGCGTTACTAGGCCTCTGGCCCGAGGGCTAGATTTCGACCTGATGGGCATTATAATCCAGTAAAGCCCGTGGTGCATACAATGCTTTATGTTTTACCCAAAAAAGAGTTTTTCAATGACTAATTACATTATTTATTCGCAATATAAAAAATAAGTTGCACCTGTAAATGTATACGTAAGTAGATAATGACTGGTGATATGACTTTGATGTTTCTATCAGTTAGTCAGTTGGCATTTTTATTTAACGATTTGCTCAAAATGGAAGAAATCTCACAAAATATAAGAGAAAAGGCCATAAAAGCGACCGAAAATCTTTTGCCAGTTAAATCAAGGCAACAGTATGATCAGGGAATATGGCATATTTGGTATTTGGAAAGATGCGAACGCTTCTTCAAATAACCGAAACCGTTTTAATGGCATATTTTCAGGTAAGTTATTGATTTTATTTTAATACATATGTTTAACAAACTTTATTATTTTTAGTCGGAAAAATACAGTCCGAACTCTCTCTGGACCAAGTATTCCACCCTAAGGTCTACGTTGATGGTCTATGAAAATATAGACATTTCGCAATACCATCGTCTCATATCTTTTTTAACACGCTTTTATTGACTTGGGTTGTAACTATCTATCTATCTATCTTCCTATCTATCTATGTAACGGAATCTTTGAGCCTAATTTTTACCAACTTTCAGCTATTCGATTTCTTTGAAACTTTGCACACGTATTAAGGACCCATGACAATGCAATAATCTGCAAACAGTATCCCGTTATCCTGGTTAGGATCGCCAGGATAAAAAATTCCTTTATATTATAAAAACAACACCTGTGTTGCCATCTTTTGGCAACATCCAAAACTTTTCTCAGGAACTTTAGCTACTCTTGACAAAATGGCGAAGGAATTTTTTAGTGAATAAACTGGAGCATTTTTACATACATACATACATGCATATCGAACTAAAAAATGAAAAATAAATAATAGTTTAAAAAAATAAAAAAACACGCTTTTATATGCAACCGAACTAAAAATTGGAAAATAATTTTTCATTAAAAAAAATATTGTCACTTCAGAGTAAAAAGCGTGGGGTGCATTTTACTATTTTTTATAACTTTTCCCTCATAGATATTGGCAAATATAATAATTATAACATTTAATATATTAAGCACCCCACGCTTTTTACTCTGAAGTGACAATATCTTTTTAAATGAAAAATTATTTTCCAATTTTTAGTTCGGTTGCATATAAAAGCGTGTTTTTTAGTTTTTAAAACTATTATTTATTAAAAATTAAGTCGAAAGGATACGTCCCGAAGAAGTCTAAAGTTTTGGAAGGAGAACAAATATTAAAATTTATTAAGAAGGCTCCTGATGATATATACTTGGTACACAAAGTCATATTGTTAATGGGTGTTTTTGGAGGTTTAAGACGAGATGAGTTGGTCAAAATGACTATACGTCCATGGTAAAAACTTTATATTTTTCGGTTAACCCGTTTGCTAGTTAGTTGCTAATATATTTTTAAAAATTGTTACATTATTATCGCCTTATATTTATGAACAACAATAAAAATACCAGTTAGCGTGACATAACGTTTTCATTATGAAACTTAGTGCTTTATTATTATCAAAAAATCGTAGAGCGAAAAGATCAACCATGAGTTATACTACTGAAGAAAAAGTTTTGATGATTAAGTGATACTATCAAGGAAATAGTTACGAAAAAGTGTCAGACATGTTCGCTGCTCGTCACACAACAGTCAATAGGACTATCAAAAAATTTGACACCAAAGGTACAGTGATAAATAACTGCAGATGTAAAGCTAGGGAGTATCAAAGAGAAGAAAATGTAAGAGATGATAGAGATCAGGAAATTTTATTGCACGTGGAAGAAAATGAAGGGAAGGTGAGTACAATGAAACTTCAGGATATCATAGGAAAAGATCAATCAACAGTGCTCCGGATTTTAAAAAGGCATAAATACATTTCATACAAATATGAAAGACATCAAAAGCTAAGAGATGGGGATGAAATACGACGGCAGGAATTTTGTTTGGACATGATGGAAAGGGCAAACATGGACAGGGAATTTTTAAGAAATATTTGTTTTACTGATGAGTGCACATTTACGTTAAACAATGAACCCAATCATCAAAATTACTGATACCGGAGCAAAGAAAACCAACACAGATTTTTCGAAACGAGGACGCAATATCCACAGAAAGTAAATGTTTGGGCGGGGATTTTCGGACAACATATTATTGGACCATTTTTTCTTAATCAAAATTTGAATGCAGTTTTTTATTTGGAACTACTCAAAGAACTAATTTTACCCGCTTTAAATGATTTATCCAGGGAAAATCAGGAAATTTGGTACCTAATGGATGGCTGCCCGGCACATAATACCCTGGCTGTTCGGGAATATTTACACAATGCTTTTAATGGAAATGTTATTGGCCTACATCACACCATAAATTGGCCAGCCAGGTCTTCTGATATTTCGCCAAATGATTTCTTCCTCTGGGGCCATTTAAAAAGCATGATGTACAAGGATAAAAATTACTTTAATCTAAATGAGGTATTTCTATTCTGCAGAATGCAATAAAATTTCAATTTACTAGTTAGCCAATGTAAGATGACAATTTTATGGGTTATTGTCTAGCAGTCAATGGAGGAATATTTGAAAATTTTCTTAAATTTTAAGTTTATTTCCAACATATTAATTATTGTAATAATATTAATAATAATTTATTGAAGCATGTAAATATTATAAATGCCATAAGTTCTTGAAATTTGTTACTCTAGTTTAGTTTAACTTAACTTAATTCGTTTGTATAAATACAACTTTAATCTTTTCACTGTACGATTTTTTGATAATAGTAAAGCACTAAATTTCAAAATGACAACGTAATGCCACGCTAACTGGTATTTTTATTGTTGTTCATAAATATGAGGCGATAATAATGTAACAATTTTTGTAAATATATTAGCATCTAACTAGCAAACTGGTTAACCGAAAAATCTAAAGTTTTTACCATGGACGTAGATTTGCATGCTCTTCAATAATCTTCAATAGAATTTTTCTCTAAAATAATTAGGGAAGCCAATAATTAACCCCATTAAAAATTACATGGGATTTCTATGTTCCGCCCGGCGATGCATTACCCGGTATTTCATTAATTAGAAAATCGTAAAAGCACAAGTCTTTAGAAGATAAATTTAGTTAACGCTAACAAAAATAAATATTAACATTATGACCTAGGTTAAAATAAAAATTGCTTTAATAAGGCCGATAAGAATTATAAATTATTGTTCTGTGCATCGACAATATTCTTTGTCTGTAGTTTGTGCAACACTAACTGGGGTAATATTGTTTTAAATTATAGGTAAGTTTATTAGTTTATATAATTTTTTTTATAATTTTTCCATTTGTATCAGCCCTTTAAATAAAATTTTACTAAAGTCAGTGGTGACTGGTGACTCATTGATTTTAATTTTAAATTATCTTAAAAGATATGCGCTTGTAAAAGAAATTTGTAAAGAGTTTTCTGTAGAGAATAAAAAACCTTAAAAAAACAACGTCAAAAACCAATATTTTTTGATACAAATTTTTTTACAACAATAGTATTGAGTAAAAAAATTACTTTTTTTATATAGAAGGTTTTTAAACAAATGAGAAAAATTTTAGGGGTGATTCCTTGTTCAAAATAAGGGATAGTTTCTTTTATAAACATGGGGTCAAAAGTCAACCATTAGGAAGATATCGCAAAAAAATTCAAAAACGAATTGACTTTATTCTTTATCTTAAAAACAAAAAGAGTATTGTGTTTAAACTACCGAGTGAAATAAAGACATACTACAAATGTCTTAATAGGGGACAGCAGATAGATTTATTTTATAAAATAAATTTACCCGTCCCGACACGTTAATGTTGAATTTTTTTTTGTTTTTGAAATTGAAGAGTACATGAAAAAAAAACGGAAATAGAAAAGATTTTAAATAAATCAGGTTATCCAAAATTATTTTTTTAGGTCTAAGCAAGAACGATAAAGTAGTCCATTTTCACCACTTTTAATGATACTAAGAAAGTGCAGTAATATTTAGAAACTGTATTTTTATGGTAGTAATATTTTTGTAAAATAATAGTTAGTAAAAAATAAAAACGATAATTTGAACTTTTAACTCCATGTAAATAAATAAAATTACCCTTTACTTACAAACGACGAAGGCCAAAAGCCTAAATACTAACGTACCGTGGGTGTCTTGACCGAGGTAAGAGGGAGTTTGTTGACACGGGACTTAAATACTTGAAGATTTTGGGGGAAGGAAAGACCTCCGCGGGCAGCAGTTTCCACATTTTAGAAACTCTAGGGATAAAAGAACGACCAAAGTGGGAAGTTCGGAGCCTGTCCAGTTGGACCGTATACGGATGCATACGTGCGGTACCACGAGTTTTTCTGCTGGGAACCGTGAGTGGAGGAACTATATTGGACAATTCTTCAGAGCAGAAGCCATGGAAGTACCTATAAAGAAGCGATAAATCCCCACAGCCCGACGATGACCAAGAGAGGGAAGCTTTTCTGTAAGTGAAGGATCATTAATGAGATGAATAGCTCTTCTTTGGATGGAATCCGGAATGCTTAGGGTTGTGGGGGACGCCATGTCCCAGATATGAGAACTATATTCCAAGGTAGGTCGGATTTGGGACACATATAAAGATGTATAAATTAGAAGGGGAAAAATACTTTTGGCTCGAAAGAGAAATCCAAGCTTTTTTGAAGCTAGCGTGGCTATACATACAATGTGTTTATGCCAGTTAAGGTTACTCTCAAATGTGACGCCCACAAGATTGATGGTGTCTTTGCTCCGTAAAACTTGACCGCTCATAAGTAGAATATGAGTATTTGGTGACTCTTTTCGCGAAAAGGAAAATGATTATGTTTTAGATGCATTAAAATGGACAAGATTTTTGGCGCCCCAATCCAATATTAAACTAAGATCCTGCGAAAGAGATATCTGCATCGCTATGCGTCTGTTTTCCAAATCAGATTTAGTGGAACTATGAATGGAATTAGTTGTGGACGAGAGAAGGTCGTTGATGTGAAGAAGAAACAATGTTGGTGCCAGAACTGAGCCCTGAGGGACTCTAGCATTTACTTGGTGAAAGCTTGAAGAATGGCCGTCGACAATAATTGATATACGTGAATCAGATAGATACCTAAAGAGCGAAGTACAGGGTTTAGTTGAAAGACCATAGGAGGGAAGTTTATTAAGAAGTGCGGCATGCCAGACCTGGTCAAAAGCTTTGGATATATTTAGAGCCACGATCTGGGATTTACCTAGAAACTCAAGAGACTTATTCCAGCAGTGTGATACGAAGAAAAGAAGATCTGCTGTAGATCTTTTGTGGCGAAATCCATACTGCCTGTCATTCAAAATTTTGTGTTTTTCTAAATACTTAAGAATTTGTGAATTAATGAATTTTTCCATTACTTTACAAAGAACCGAGAGAATTAAAATTGGTCTATAGTTAGATGGAAGAGATTTAGATCCTTTCTTGGTAATAGGTTGAACACGTGCAGCTTTCCAGCTCTACGAAAAGATACCTGTGTCGTAAGAAATTTGAAAGAGCCGAGTTAAGATTGGTGCAAGTTCTGGAGCACATTTTTTAAAAATGCCGTTCAGCCCAGATGATTTCTTGGTGAACAAGAACTTAACGGAAAAAATCCCTATTGTCTTGGTGTATTATACAAAAGTATTTTATTCAATTTAAAGACAGTTAACAACTGTCTTTAAGGGAGTAAAATACTTTTGTATAAGGACTTAACTTCTAAAATTGTTTGCATTTATTTAGAAACCTTGTATAAAGAGTATTAAAAGTTCTGAAATCAGGTTTCTTTTTTGCCTTACCTACACCCTTCTTACTTTAAAGATAGTTGTAAACAAAAATCTAGAAAAAAATTGTTGTATTAACTGTTTTGAATTGTTCTTTTATTGTTTTGCAATAACACAATAATTTATGTACCAATTTCTTTTTTACAAATGGCGTTTTTAAATAAAGCATTTTGTTTTGGTACTCATAAACTACATAAATGCTTTTTGTTTTAGACTAAGTTTATGAAGAAAATGTCCAAAGAAATCTTTCCTGTAATATTTCTCTTCATTATAATTATTGG
The DNA here is from genome assembly GCA_014170235.1 of Listronotus bonariensis. Lineage (NCBI taxonomy): Eukaryota > Metazoa > Arthropoda > Insecta > Coleoptera > Curculionidae > Listronotus > Listronotus bonariensis. The sequence continues at coordinate 18,469 of JACEGR010000245.1, forward strand.
AACTCATATTTGCGGTGCCCAAGAGTGCGAACACTTTTATCGCAAAATCACTTGTAAAAAATCGTTGATCAGTTTCCAAGCAAATATAGTTATTATAACGACCTCGAACTACAATGTCAAGAGTGTCAATTCCACTCCTTTAATGAGAAGACATTTTCACATGAAAACCATTTGAACGTTTTTAATCTATCTCACAATAGTCTTCAGAAAATTGATCCATATGGTTTTTCAAACTTAAGACATTTAAAATACCTATTTCTGCAAAATAATAACTTAAAAAATGTATCAGAAAACGCTTTTAATGGGCTTACACAGCTTTTTGAGTTTCATTTGGAAGATAATTTAATCGAAATGCTAAATCCAGGATTCTTAAATGGAGTGGGAAGCAACTTTATTAATATTTCTAATAATAATGTGGAAATTTTGCCAGCAGAAGTCTTCAAAGGATCAGTATCTCTTCATAGTTTGGATTTATCGCACAATAAAATCAGTAAAATCGATAAAGACGCATTTTTTGGACTAAAGGATCTGAAGGAATTGGATTTAAATTCAAATTTGATATGTTACCTACCTACAGAAGTATTTAGGTCACTTCAGTCTTTAAGAAGGTTGAACTTAGCGAATAATAAAATTTCAAGATTCAACATCGGTATATTTTCCGGGATAATGAATTTGGAGGAGTTAAATTTAAATAGAAATTCCTTATCCAGTTTTGATTCTGTTGTTTTATTTCCTATGATGTATCTTACAACACTCGATGTAAGTGGTAATGGAATAAAGTTCTTTGATGAACATGACTTTTTTTGAATGTTCCAACTATAAAATCAATATCGATTGAAGACAATATATTTTCTTGTACTTTGCTAAAGCATGTGCTTCAGTTTTTAGATCTAAGTTGGTTAATGTTAAAAATAATATAGATAGATATGAGTATCAAAATATAGCTGGAATAGCTTGTAGTAATGATTTTGATATCATCGAGAAAAAATTTTTCATTAAAGTACTTTTGGAAAAATCTTTGGAAGAAGCTTCTTTTCCCGTTTCATATTGTTAGTATATTTTATTATAACATAATCTAGTGATAAAAAAAATAAATTTTAAAAAGTTTAATCAACTTAAAGTAATCATTAATGGACTCGTATTATTATACAATATATTTAAAAAACACAGCTTAATTTAAACAGATTTTATTTATATATTTTTTTGCAATATTTTTTTGTTTTCTTTGCCTTCCGGTTAAAAATAATTAAATAAATTTAATTGCTTTTGATTTTTGTTTTATTTTTATACATTTTAGAAAATTTACCAGAAACAATTTTTTTACATCCCTATACATACACGGTGGCCCACCATATTCGACACGGTCTGTAGCTGGATAATCATGGGGTTTTTAAAAAAGTAAATACTGGAACATATACAGGTCGGATAAGACCACAGTATAAAATTATTTTAGTCTATACAGGGTGTCTCAAAAAAGTGCGACGTATCAAACTTATATTTTTTAAATAGAACACCCTATATTTTATTACGGTTTTAGATTCTACTTTAAAAAATAACTTAAGTTTGTTTATAGTATTAAGTGTCTAATTTTATTCGTTTTTGTGATATTTGATTTTTTGAAAAATGCAGAGGTAAAATTAAATTGATTTTACTTTAACACTTTAAACCTTAAAATGTGTAACAAGATTAGAAAAAGTCTGCCATATTATACGTAGGTCAAATCAAGATCAAATATTGTACAGGGTGCTCAAAAAATAATTTCACCAATAACACCCTGTATTTTTTTACGTCGCATGATGACAAATAAAATACTCTTTCAAATGGTGTATAGGTTGCCTATACCTATCTTTTGTGCTATTTTAGTAAAATCTGTTTTTACAAATTTTTAGTCCAAATGTTTATTTAAATTAAAGTTGGCTGTGACATAGTAGCCATTAATATTTTTCTTAAGAAAATAACAACGACCATTTATTGATTACTAGTGTTTTAGTCAGTTTAAAGAAATTTCAATGATTTTAAATAAAAACCCTTCTTCTACAACAACAAGATGATATAATACGGGTAGGATGTGAAAAAAATGGTTTACTTTAGTCTAGAGTTAATCCTGAAAAATATTCCAGGAGAAACCATCTGATAACCTTAATAGTTGCTTTAAAAAATTTGACAGTGATTATGGATAATGGAAGAAACGAGTTACAGGTCACAGAATGTCGTCATAACTGACCAGAGGCATTATTAGGATTGTTTAAAAACACAAATTTTATAATTACCACATTCAGCTGAAATAAGTGTTATTGGAAGTAGCATTATAAGCAACTAATGATTTTTTTTCTGTGAATTTTAAAAATAGTGGCAGATAATACAAAATCTTTTAATTTTGTGCTTTTTCCCACAAATTTACATTTTGCAATAACGGCTTAGTAAATAGGCATAGCTATATCACAGCCTACTTACATTTAAATAGACATTTGGAATAAAAATATGTTAAAACGGAATTTACCTAAAAAGTATAAAAGATAGGTATATGCAACCTATACACCATTTGAAAGAGCATTTGGTTTGTCATCATGTGGTGTAAAAAAATACAGGGTGTTCCATTTAAAATAAGAGAGATATTGCTATTTGACTTTCTAAAAAATTGAAATTATTTTTTGATCACCCTGTATAATCTATGATCTTGATATGACCTACGTATGATAAGGCAGACTTTTCCTAATCTTGTAACAAATTTTAAAGTTTAAGAAGTTTATATTGTTAAAATAAAATTAATTTAATTGCACCCCGAAATAGCCCGAGGGCTAGATTTCGACCTGATGGGCATTATAGTCCAGTAAAGCCCGTGGTGCATACAATGCTTTATGTTTTACCCAAAAAGAGTTTTTCAATAACTAATTACATTATTTATTGGCAATATAAAAAATAAGTTGCACCTGTACCTGTATACGTAAGTAGATAATGACTGGTGTTAAGTTTGACTTTGATGTTTCTATCAGTTAGTCAGTTGGCATTTTTATTTAACGATTTGCTCAAAATGGAAGAAATTCCACAAAATATAAGAGAAAAGGCCATAAAAGCGACCAAAAATCTTTTGCCAGTTAAATCAAGGCAACAGTATGATCGGGAGTATGGCATATTTGGTATTTGGAAAGATGCGAACGCAATTCTTCAAATAACCGAAACCGTTTTAATGGCATATTTTCAGGAACTGGTAAGTTATTGATTTTATTTTAATACATATGTTTAACAAAATTTATTATTTTTAGTCGGAAAAATACAGTCCGAACTCTCTCTGGACCAAGTATTCCACCCTAAGGTCTACGTTGATGGTCTATGAAAATATAGACATTTCGCAATACCATCGTCTCATATCTTTTTTAAAAGTTAAGTCAAAAGGATACGTCCCAAAGAAGTCTAAAGTTTTGGAGAACAAATATTAAAATTTATTAAGAAGGCTCCTGATGATATCTACTTGGTACACAAAGTCATATTGGTAATGGGTGTTTTTGGAGGTTTAAGACAAGATGAGTTGGTCAAAATGACTATTGATGAGATTGAAGATAGAGAAACAGTCTTGGTTATAAAGGTACCAGAAACTAAAACTTCAACTTCAAAAAGTTTTTGGTATAAACTTGATCTTTATTGTGAGAGAAATAAAATTGGATAAGCAATAAAATTTCCATATTAGCGCATTAGGGCATTATAAGCGGGCATTATGATAATGCCCGCTTATAATGCCCTAGGTGTGATAGCAGGTATTATTGCTACCATAACATATTCCGTTTCTAAGGTATTACAGATCAATAATAGATGGGTAAAACATAAATAACTATTAACCCGTTATTAATTTTACTACTTAACATAAGATCATCATTAAAAATGGATTAATTTATTTATAATAAGAGGCATATACTATAGATAAAATTTTAAACATTGGTTTGTACCTATGGTGCGGGTGTGCCCATTAAACTGGCCATCACCAGCCGCCACTGACTCTACATGACAATACCAATATATCAGTATTTATTTCCAATTTTATAAATAAAGCCATGGGACATTTTTAAATTTTAAAAAATATTTTAATTTCTTGGTACAATCTTTATTATTTAAAAATACATAATTTTATTAACCTTCTAATATATTAAAAAAAAGGTGTGTCAAGAAATATAAAGTTATTTTTTATTGAAATATATCCTTGGCAACTTTTTTCTTTTTATCTTTGGACAATCCACAAAGGCTGAAAGCCTAAATACTAACGTACCGTGGGTGTCTTAAGCAGGGTAAGAGGAAGTTTGTTAACACGGGACTTAAAAACTTGAAGATTTGGGGGGGAAGGAAATACAGGTTTCACAGTCTAGAAACTCTAGGAATAAAAGAACGAACGAAATGGGAAGTTCGGGGCCTGTCCAATTGAACTGTATGGGGATGCATACGCGCGGCACCACGAGTTTCTCTGTTGGGAACTGCAAGAGGAGGGACTATACTGGACAATTCGTCGGAGCAGAAGCCGTAAAAGTATCTATAGAAGAGCGATAGTTCTCCCACAGCTCGATGATGGGCAAGAGAAGGAAGTCTTTGAGTAAGTAAAGGATCATTAATAAGACGAACAGCCCTTCTTTGAATGGCATCAAGAATGCTGAGGGTTGTAGGGGATGCCATTCCCCAGACATGAGAACAATATTCCAGAGAGGGTCGAATTTGGGACACATACAAAGTGTATAAATTGGAAGGAGAAAAATACTTTTTGGCTCGGAAAAGAAATCCAAGCTTTTTTAAAGCCGCGGTGGCTATAGATACAATGTGTTTATGCCAGTTAAGGTTATTCTCAAATGTGATGCCCACAAGGTTAAATGTGTCCCCGCTCTGCAAAACCTGGCCACTCATAAGCAAAGGATGAGTGTTTGATGATTTTTTCGCGACAACACGACTGTGTTTTGGATGCATTAAATTGAACGAAATTTTTGGCGCCCCAATCCAATATCAAATTGAGATCCTGTGAAAGAGATATCTGCATCGCCCTGCGTTTGCTTTCCAAGTCGGGTTGAGAGATTGGTTTGGGAACCTGAAAACTGGAGTGAAGGGTACTATCGTCAGCATAACTATGAATGGGATTGGTTGTGGAAGAAAGAAGGTCGTTGATGTGAAGAAGAATCAAAGTTGGTGCTAGTACTGAACCCTGAGGCACTCCAGCATTAATTTCGTGAAAGCTTGAAGTGTGGCCATCAACAATGACCGTAGGAGGGAAGTTTATTAAGAAGTGCGTCATGCCAGACTTGGTCGAAAGCTTTAGATATATCAAGAGCAACTTTGTGGCAATATCTTTGTTTAAATACTATATTTATTATAAAATAGTTTTTATCCGGTAAACAGACGGGTAAAGGTCGCTTCCTATTCGGATATTTAGTTAAATTTGATATATTATTTCGAGGTGTTCAATTTTTTTATAATATCAGTTAAGTAGTATATCTCATTAATTAAAAAATCCTAAAAGAACAAGTCTTTAAAAGATAAATTTAGTCAACGCTAACAAAAATAAATATTGCTTTAATAAGGCCGATAAGAACTATAAATTTTAGTTTAGACAGCAATAAATTTATCAAAGTTACTAAATATTGTTCTGTGCATCGACAATATTCTTTGTCTTTAGTTTGTGCAACACTAACTGGGGTAATATTGTTTTAAATTATAGGTAAGTTTATTAGTTTATATCATTTTTTTTATAATTTTTCCATTTGTATCAGCCCTTTAAGTAAAAAGCCAGTGGTGACTGGTGACTCATTGATTTTAATTATAAATTATCTTAAAAGATATGCGCTTGTAAAAGAAATTTGTAAAGAGTTTTTATAGAGAATATAGACCTTAAAAAAACAACGTCAAAAAACAATATTTTTTGATACTAATACTTTTACAACAATTGTATTTATTATTAAGTAAAAAAATAACTTCTTTTTATGTAGAGTGTTTTTAAACAAATGAGAAAATTTTTGGGGTGATTCCTTGTTCAAAATAAGGGATAGTTTCCTTTATAAACATGGGGTCAAAAGTCAACCATTAGGGAGATATCGCGAGAAAATTTAAAAACGAATTGATATTTTTTATCTTAAAAACAAAAAGAGTATTGTGTTTAAACTACCGAGTCAAATAAAGACATACTACAAATGTCTTAATAGGGGACAGCAGATAGATTTATTTTATAAAATAAATTTACCCGTCCCGACCAATGATCTATATTTATTTTTCAGATCATTGGTCCCGACACGTTAATGTTGAAATTTTATTTTTGTTTTTGAAATTGAAGAGTACATGAAAAAAAACGGAATTTAGAAAAGTTTTTAAATAAATCAGGTTATCCAAAATTATTTTTTAGGTCTAAGCAAGAACGATAAAGTAGTCCATTTTCACCACTTTTAATAATACTAAGTGCAGTAATATTTAGAAACTGCATTTTTGTGGTAGTAATATTTTTGTAAAATAATAGTTAGTAAAAAATAAAAACGATAATTTTAACTTTTAACTCCATGTAAATAAATAAAATTACCCTTTACTTTTTTTTATCTTTGGACAAACCACGAAGGCTAAAAGCCTAAATACTAACGTACCGTGGGTGTCTTAAGCGAGGTAAGAGGGAGTTTGTTGACACGGGACTTAAATACTTGAAGGTTTTGGGGGAAGGAAAGACCTCCGCGGGCAGCAGGTTCCACATTTTAGAAACTCTAGGGATAAAAGAACGAACAAGGTGGGAAGTTCGGGGCCTGTCCAGTTGGACCGTATACGGATGCATACGTGCGGCACCACGAGTTTTTCTGGTGGAAACCGTGAGTGGAGGAACTATACTGGACAATTCTTCAGAGCAGAAGCCATGGAAGTACCTATAAAAAAGCGATAAATCTCCCACAGCCCGACGATGGGCAAGAGAGGGAAGCCTTTCTGTAAGTGAAGGATCATTAATGAGACGAATAGCTCTCCTTTGGATGGAATCCAGAATGCTTAGTGTTGTGGGGGACGCCATGTCCCAGATATGAGAACTATATTCCAAGGGAGGTCGGATTTGGGACACATATAAAGTGTATAAATTAGAAGGGGAAAAAAGTTTTTGGATCGAAAGAGAAATCCAAGATTTTTTGAAGCTACCGTGGCTATAGATACAATGTGTTTATGATAGTTACATGATTGTGTTTTGGATGCATTAAAGTGGACAAGATTTTTGGCGCCCCAATCCAATATTAAACTAAGATCCTGCGAAAGAGATATCTGCATCGTTATGCGTCTGTTTTCCAAATCAGGTTTAGTGATGGGTTTAGGAAACTGAAAACTGGAGTGAAGGGTACTATCGTCGGCAAAACTATGAATGGAATTAGTTGTGGACGAGAGAAGGTCGTTGATGTGAAGAAGAAACAATGTTGGTGCCAGAACTGAACCCTGAGGCACTCCAAGATTTACTTGGTGAAAGCTTAAAGAATGGCCGTCCACAATAACTGATGGACGTGAATCAGATAGATAACTAGAGAGCGAAGTACAGGGTTTAGTTGAAAGACCATAGGAGGGAAGTTTATTAAGAAGTGCGGCATGCCAGACCTGGTCAAAAGCTTTGGATATATCAAGAGCAACGATCTGGGATTCACATAGAAATTCAAGAGACTTATTCCAGCAGTGTGATACGAAAAAAAGAAGATCTTCTGTAGATCTTTTGTGGCAAAATCCATACTGCCTGTCATGCAAAATTTTGTGTTTTTCTAAATACTTAAGAATTTGTGAATTAATTAGTTTTTCCATTACTTTGCAAAGAACTGAGAGAATTGAAATTGGTCTATAGTTAGATGGAAGAGATTTAGATCCTTTCTTGGGAATAGGTTGAACAAGTGCAGCTTTCCAGCTCTCCGGAAAGATACCTGTGTCGTAAGAAATTCAAAAGAGCCGAGTTAAGATTGGTGCAAGTTCTGGAGCACATTTTTTAAAAACGACTGCTGGTATGCCGTTCAGCCCAGATGATTTCTTGGTGAACAAGAACTTATCTTATAAAGCACACGGAAAAAAATTCCTACTGTCTTGGTGTATTATACAAAAGTATTTTACTCAATTTAAACACAGTTAACAACTGTCTTTAAGGGAGTAAAATACTTTTGTATAAGGACTTACCTTCTAAAATTGTTTGCATTTATTTAGAAACCCTGTATAAAGAGTATTAAAAGTTCTGAAATCAGGTTTGTTTTTTGCCTTACCTACACCCTTCTTACTTTAAAGATAGTTGTAAACAAAAATCTAGAAAAAAATTGTATTAACTGTTTTAAATGGTTCTCTTATTGTTTTGCAATAACACAATAATTTATGTACCAATTTCTTTTTTACAAATGGCGTTTTTTAAATAAAGCATTTTGTTTTGGTACTCATAAACTACATAAATGCTTTTTTGTTTTAGACTAAGTTTATGAAGAAAATGTGCAAAGAAATCTTTCCTGTAATATTTCTCTTCATTATAATTATTGGAACTCATATTTGCGGTGCCCAAGAGTGCGAACACTTTTATCGCAAAATCACTTGTAAAAAAATCGTTGATCAGTTTCCAAGCGTATATAATTATTATAACGACCTCGAACTACAATGTCAAGACTGTCAATTCCACTCCTTTAATGAGAAGACATTTTCACATGAAAACCATTTGAACGTTTTTAATCTATCTCACAATAGTCTTCAGAAAATTGATCCATATGGTTTTTCAAACTTAAGATATTTAAAATACCTATTTCTGCAAAATAATAACTTAAAAAATGTATCAGAAAACGCTTTTAATGGGCTTACTAAGCTTGCTGAGCTTCATTTAGAAGATAATTCAATCGAAATGCTAAATCCAGGATTCTTAAATGGAGTGGGAAGCAACTTTATTAATATTTCTAATAATAATGTGGACATTTTGCCAGCAGAAGTCTTCAAAGGATCAGTATCTCTTCATAGTTTGGATTTATCGCACAACAAAATCAGTAAAATCGATAAAGACGCATTTTTGGGACTAAAGACTCTGAAGAAATTAGATTTAAATTCAAATTTGATATGTTACCTACCTACAGAAGTATTTAGGTCACTTCAGTCTTTAAGAAGGTTGAACTTAGCGAATAATAAAATTTCAAGATTCAACATCGGTATATTTTCCGGGATAATGAATCTGGAGGAGTTAAATTTAACTAGAAACTCCTTATCCAGTTTTGATTCTGTTGTTTTACTTCCTATGATGTCTCTTACAACACTCGATGTAAGTGGTAATGGAATAAGGGACTTTGATGCACTTGACTTTTTTTGAATGTTCCAACTATAAAATCAATATCGATTGAAGACAATATATTTTCTTGTCGTTTGCTAAAGCATGTGTTTCAGTTTTTTAGATCTAAGTTGGTTAATGTTAAAAATAATATAGATAGATATGAGTATCAAAATATAGCTGGAATAGCTTGTAGTAATGATTTTGATATCATCGAGAAAAATATTTCATTAAAGTACTTTTTGGAAAAATCTTTGGAAAAAGCTTCTTTTCCTGTTTCTTATTGTTAGTATATTTTATTATAACATATTTTAGTGTTTAAAAAATAAATTTTAAAAAGTTTAATCAACTTGAAGTAATCAAATATTAATGGACTCGTATTATTATATAATATATTTAAAAAACACAGCTTAATTTAAACAGGTTTTATTTATATATTTTTTGCAATATTTTTTGTTTTCTTTGCCTTCCGGTTAAAAATAATTAAATAAATTTAATTGCTTTTGATTTTTGTTTTATTTTTATACATTTTAGAAAATTTACCAGAAACAATTTTTTTACATCTCTATACATAATATGTACCGGGTGTCAACTTGTAAATTTACACCCCTAAACTTTTTATTTTTTATCGTACAACATAAATAATTATATCAGTTTGTTTTGTTAATTTTGTAGTTTCTGCATCAATAATTAGATTTTTATTATCTCCTAATATATGCAGGGTAGGCCAAAAAGTGTATATATTTTTTAATGGAACACCCTGTATATTATATCACTAATAAAAAGATCTTTTAAAGAGCTTTAACAAAGGACCTTATTTATTATATCTATCTTCTTTTAGTTGCGAAAATATAGTCATCCAAATCTAAAGAATATGTGTAAATTTAATTTTAATTATGTAGGTAGGTTATATTATGGGAATAATTGCCAATTTTTTTATTTATGGACACATTTCCAGAACCATTAAAAATAGACCCAAAAATTATGGTATTTTTGTTAAATTATCTTTTAAATGGCGATCCAAGGGTGTTCCATTTAAAAAATCATATTTTTGTCGTAACCTGTATATCTTTTAAGAGGAAAAAAGAATTTTAATGAAAGATACAGATACTACAAAATCAGGACACACCCTGACTAGTTATTTCAAGATTACGAAGGTGTTTTTTTAAATTTCTTTTATACGTTAAAAAATAAAAAAGGTAGGGGGATGTAAGTTTATTAAATTTCTAATGGGAATTCATAGCTATTTATGTATCAAGGGCGTTACTAGGACTATAATGCCCTGAAGGTCGAAATAGCCCGAGGGCCTCTGGCCCGAGGGCTAGATTTCCACCTGATGGGCATTATAGTTTAGTAAAGCCCGTGGTGCATACAATGCTTTATGTTTTACCCAAAAAGAGTATTTCAATGACTACAATATTTATTCGCAATATAAAAATAAGTTGCACCTGTACCTGTATAGGTAAGTAGATAATGACTGGTGTTAAGTTTGACTTTGATGTTTCTATCAGTTAGTCAGTTGGCATTTTTATTTAACGATTTGCTCAAAATGGAAGAAATTCCACAAAATATAAGAGAAAAGGCCATAAAAGCGACCGAAATTCTTTTTCCAGTTAAATCAAGGCAACAGTATGATTGGGAGTATGGCATATTTGGTATTTGGAAAGATGCGAACGCAATTCTTCAAATAACCGAAACCGTTTTAATGGCATATTTTCAGGAACTGGTAAGTTATTGATTTTATTTTAATACATATGTTTAACAAACTTTATTATTTTTAGTCGGAAAAATACAGTCCGAACTCTCTCTGGACCAAGTATTCCACCCTAAGGTCTACGTTGATGGTCTATGAAAATATAGACATTTCTGCAATACCATCGTCTCATATCTTTTTTAAAAGTTAAGTCGAAAGGATACGTCCCAAAGAAATCTAAAGTTTTGGAAGGAGAACAAATATTAAAATTTATTAAGAAGGCTCCTGATGATATCTACTTGGTACACAAAGTCACATTGGTAATGGGTGTTTTTGGAGGTTTAAGACAAGATGAGTTGGTCAAAATGACTATTGATGAGATTGAAGATAGAGGAACAGTCTTGGTTATAAAGGTACAGAAACTAAAACTTCAACTTCAAAAGTTTTTTTGTATAAACTTGATCTTTATTGTGAGAGAAATAAAATTGAATAAGCAATAAATTTTCCATATTAGCGCATTAGGGCATTATAAGCGGGCATTATCATAATGCCCGCTTTTAATGCCCTAGGGTGTAATAGCAGGTATTATTGCTACCATAACATATTTCGTTTATAAGGTATTACAGATCAATAATAGATGGATAAAACATAAATAACTATTAACCCGTTATTTATTTTACTACTTAACATAATATCATCATTAAAAATGGATCAATTTACTTATAATAAGAGGCCTATACTATAGATAAAATTTTAAACATTAGTTTTTACCTATGGTGCAGGGTGTGCCCATTAAACTAGCCATCACCAGCCGCCACTGACTCTACATGACAATACCAATATATCAGTATTTATTTCCAATTTTATAAATAAAACCATGGGACAATTTTTAAATTTTAAAAAATATTTTAATTTCTTGGTACAATCTTTATTATATAAAAATACATATTTTATTAACCTTTAATGTAAGGTGTGTCCAAGGTTACTTTATATTTATAAGGTTGCGACATATTCTCAACTTTTAGGCGGTTCGAGGTCGGGGACGCAAAGAAGGGCACTCCACGGAGAAAAGTTGGCAAGACTGGGTAAAATCAAAGCTGATGATCAATCCAGTGGCGTCTAGAATTTGCGCATTTTATTTTGCATTGTTCTGGAAGTGATATTTGTTGAAAGATGTAATTCCAAATGTTTTTTATTTAAAGTAAAAGAATTTACAACTTAATAATAATTAAAAACTGTTGTCTAAACGGTTGTTCCACTAATACAATAAACTGTATATCTCCGGCACTGAACAACATGGCCGAAAATTATTATATAATTATTTTAGAGAAATATTCTTTTGAAGTCCATGGTAAAAACTTTAGATTTTTCGGTTAACCAGTTTGCTAGTTAGTTGCTAATATATGTTTAAAAATTGTTACATTATTATCGCCTTATATTTATGAACAACAATAAAAATACCAGTTAGCGTGACATAACGTTGTCATTATGAAACTTAGTGCTTTATTATTATCAAAAAATCGTAGAGCGAAAAGATCAACCATGAGTTATACTACTGAAGAAAAAGTATTGATGATTAAGTGGTACTATCAAGGAAATAGTTACCAAAAGGTGTCAGACATGTTCGCTGCTCAGTATCCGAATAGACCGATACCCGGAAAATCAACAGTCAATAGGACTATCAAAAAATTTGACACCAAAGGCACAGTGATAAATAACTGCAGATGTAAAGCTAGGGAGTATTAAAGAGAAAAAAATGTAAGAGATGATAGAGACTTGGAAATTTTATTGCACGTGGAAGAAAATGAAGGGAAGGTGAGTACAATGAAACTTCGGGATATCATAGGAAAAGATCAATCAACAGTGCTCCGGATTTTAAAAAGGCATAAATACATTTCATACAAATATGAAAGACATCAAGAGCTAAGAGATGGGGATGAAATACGACGGCAGGAATTTTGTTTGGACATGATGGAAAAGGCAAACATGGACAGGGAATTTTTAAGAAATATTTGTTTTACTGATGAGTGCACATTTACGTTAAACAATGAACCCAATCATCAAAATTACCGATTCTGGAACAAAGAAAACCAACACAGATTTGTCGAAACGAGGACGCAATATCCACAGAAAGTAAATGTTTGGGCGGGGATTTTCGGACAACATATTATTGGACCATTTTTTCTTAATCAAAATTTGAATGCAGAATTTTATTTGGAACTACTCGAAGAACTAATTTTACCCGCTTTAATTGCTGTATCCAGGGAAAATCAGGAAATTTGGTACCAAATGGATGGCTGCCCGGCACATAATACCCTGGCTGTTCGGGAATATTTACACAATGCTTTTAATGGAAATGTTATTGGCCTACATCACACCATAAATTGGCCAGCCAGGTCTTCTGATATTTCGCCAAATGATTTCTTCCTCTGGGGCCATTTAAAAGCATGATGTACAGGGATAAAAATTACTTTAATCTAAATGAGTTAAAAAATGCTATTTCTGCAGAATGCAATAAAATTTCAATTTACCAGTTAGCCAATGTAACATGACAATTTTATAGGTTATTGTCTAGCAGTCAATGAAGGAATATTTGAAAATTTTCTTAAATCTTAAGTTAATTTCCAACATATTACTTATTGTAATAATATTAATAATAATTTATTGAAGCATGTAAATATTATAAATGTCATAAGTTCTTGAAATTTGTACTCTAGTTTCGTTTAACTTAACTTAATTCGTTTGTATAAATACAACTTTAATCTTTTCACTGTACGATTTTTTGATAATAATAAAGCACCAAATTTCAAAATGACAACGTAATGTCACGCTAACTGGTATTTTTATTGTTGTTCATAAATATGAGGCGATAATAATGTAACAATTTTTGAAAATATATTAGCATCTAACTAGCAAACGGGTTAACCGAAAAATCTAAAGTTTTTACCATGGACGTAGATTTGCATACTCTTCAATAAACTTTAATAGAATTTTTCTCTAAAATAATTAGGGGAGCCAATAATTGACCCCATTAAAAATTACATGGGATTTCCTATGTACCGCCCGGCGATGCATCACCCGATATTTCATTAATTAGAAAACCGTAAAAGTACAAGTCTTTAAAATGTAAATTTAGTTAAAGCCAACAAAAATAAATATTAACATTTTGACCTGGGTTAAAATAAAAATTGCTTTAATAAGGCCGATAAGAATTATAAATTTTAGTTTAAAAACAAATAAATTTATCAAAGTTACTAAATATTGTTCTGTGCATCGATAATATTGTTTGTCTGTAGTTTGTGCAACACCAACTGGGCTAATAATTTCTAAATTATAAGTAAGTTTATTAATTTATATGATTTTTTAAATAATTTTTCCATTTGTATGAGCCTTTTAAGTAAAATTTTACTAAAGCCAGTGGTGACTGGTGACTCATTGATTTTAATTTTAAATTATCTTAAAAGATATGCGCTTGTAAAAAGAAATATGTAAAGAGTTTTTTGTAGAGAATAAAAACCTTAAAAAAACAACGTCAAAAAACAATATTTTTTGATACAAATACTTTTACAATAATAGTATTAAGTAAAAAATTACTTCTTTTTATATGGAATTTTTTAAACAAATGAGAAAAATTTTAGGGGTGATTCCTTGTTCAAAATAAGGGATAGTTTCCTTTATAAACATGGGGTCCAAAGGCAACCATTAGGAAGATATCGCAAAAAAATCAAAAACGAATTGACTTTATTCTTTATCTTCAAAACAAAAAGAGTATTGTGTTCAAACTACCGAGTCAAATAAAGACATACTACGGGGACAGCAGATAGATTTATTTTATAAAATAAATTTACCCGTCCCGACACGTTAATGTTGAAATTTTATTTTTGTTTTTGAAATTGAAGAGTACATGAAAAAAAACGGAATTTAGAAAAGTTTTTAAATAAATCAGGTTATCCCAAATTATTTTTTAGGTCATTACCAAGAACGATAAAGGTAGTCCATTTTCACCACTTTTAATAATACTAAGAACATGCAGTAATATTTAGAAACTGTATTTTTATGGTAGTAATATTTTTGTAAAATAATAGTTAGTAAAAAATAAAAACGATAATTTTAACTTTTAACTCCATGTAAATAAATAAAATTACCCTTTACTTTTTTTATCTTTGGACAAACCACGAAGGCTAAAAGCCTAAATACTAACGTACCGTGGGTGTCTTGACCGAGGTAAGAGGGAGTTTGTTGACACAGGACTTAAATACTTGAAGAATTTGGGGGAAGGAAAGACCTCCGCGGGCAGCAGGTTCCACATTTTGGAAACTCTAGGGATAAAAGACCGAACAAAGCGGGGCCTGTCCAGTTGGGCCGTATAGGGATGCGTACGTGCGGCACCACGAGTTTTTCTGGTGAGAACCGTGAGTGGAGGAACTATACTGGACAATTCTTCAGAGCAGAAGCCATGGAAGTACCTATAAAGAAGCGATAAATCCCCCACAGCCCGACGATGACCAAGAGAGGGACGCCTTTCTGTAAGTGAAGGATCATTAATGAGACGAATAGCTCTTCTTTGGATGGAATCCGGAATGCTTAGAGTTGTGGGGATGCCATGTCCCAGATATGAGAACTATATTCCAAGGTAGGTCCGATTTGGGACACATATAAAATGTATAAATTAGAAGGGGAAAAATAATTTTTGGCTCGAAAGAGAAATCCAAGTTTTTTGAAGCTATCGTGGCTATAGATACAATGTGTTTATGCCAGTTAAGGTTAGTTTCAAATGTGACGCTCACAAGATTGATGGTGTCTTTGCTCTGTAAAACTTGACCGCTTATAAGTAGAGGATGAGTATTTGGTGACTCTTTTCGCGAAAAGGAACATGATTGTGTTTTGGATGCATTAAAATGGACAAGATTTTTGGCGCCCCAATCCAATATTAAACTAAGATCCTGCGAAAGAGATATCTGCATCGCTATGCGTCTGTTTTCCAAATCAGGTTTAGTGATAGGTTTAGGAACCTGAAAACTGAAGTGAAGGGTACTATCGTCGGCGAAACTATGAATGGAATTAGTTGTGGACGAGAGAACGTCGTTGATGTGAAGAAGAAACAATGTTGGTGCCAGAACTGAACCCTGAGGCACTCCAGGATTTACTTGGTGAAAGATTGAAGAATGGCCGTCCACAATAACTGATATACGTGAATCAGATAGATAACTAGAGAGCGAAGTACAGGGTTTAGTTGACATACCATAGGAGGGAAGTTTATTAAGAAGTGCGGCATGCCCGACCTGGTCAAAAGCTTTGGATATATTTAGAGCAACGATCTGGGATTTACCTAGAAACTCAAGAGACTTATTCCAGCAGTGTGATACGAAGAAAAGAAGATCTGCTGTAGATCTTTTGTGGCGAAATCCATACTGCCTGTCATTCAAAATTTTGTGTTTTTCTAAATACTTAAGAATTTGTGAATTAATGAATTTTTCCATTACTTTACAAAGAACCGAGAGAATTAAAATTGGTTTATAGTTAGATGGAAGAGATTTAGATCCTTTCTTGGTAATAGGTTGAACACGTGCAGCTTTCCAGCTCTACGAAAAGATACCTGTGTCGTAAGAAATTCAAAAGAGCCGAGTTAAGATTGGTGCAAGTTCTGGAGCACATTTTTTAAAACCAACTGTTGGTATGCCGTTCAGCCCAGATGATTTCTTGGTGAACAAGAACATCTTAACGGAAAAAAATCTCTATTGTCTTGGTGTATTATACAAAAGTATTTTACTCAATTTAAAGACAGTTAACAACTATTTTTAAGGGAGTAAAATACTTTTGTATAAGGACTTACCTTCTAAAATTGTTTTCCTTTATTTAGAAACCCTGTATAAAGAGTATTAAAAGTTCTGAAATCAGGTTTCTTTTTTGCCTTACCTACACCCTTCTTACTTTAAAGATAGTTGTAAACAAAAATCTAGAAAAAAATTGTATTAACTGTTTTAAATGGTTCTCTTATTGTTTTGCAATAACACAATAATTTATGTACCAATTTCTTTTTACAAATGGCGTTTTTTAAATAAAGCATTTTGTTTTGGTACTCATAAACTACATAAATGCTTTTTGTTTTAGACTAAGTTTATGAAGAAAATGTGCAAAGAAATCTTTCCTGTAATATTTCTCTTCATTATAATTATTGGAACTCATATTTGCGGTGCCCAAGAGTGCGAACACATTTATCGCAAAATCACTTGTAAAAAATCGTTGATCAGTTTCCAAGCGTATATAATTATTATAACGACCTCGAACTACAATGTCAAGAGTGTCAATTCCACTCCTTTAATGAGAAGACATTTTCACATGAAAACCATTTGAACATTTTTAATCTATCTCACAATAGTCTTCAGAAAATTGATCCATATGGTTTTTCAAACTTAAGACATTTAAAATACCTATTTCTGCAAAATAATAACTTAAAAAATGTATCAAAAAACGCTTTTAATGGGCTTACTATGCTTGCTGAGCTTCATTTAGAAAATAATTCAATCGAAACGCTGAATCCAGGATTCTTAAATGGAGTGGGAAGCAAGTTTATTAATATTTCTAATAATAATGTGGACATTTTGCCAGCAGAAGTCTTTAAAGGATCAGTATCTCTTCATAGTTTGGATTTATCGCACAACAAAATCAGTAAAATCGATAAAGACGCATTTTTGGGACTAAAGGACTCTGAAGGAATTAGATTTAAATTCAAATTTGATATGTTACCTACCTACAGAAGTATTTAGGTCACTTCAGTCTTTAAGAAGGTTGAACTTAGCGAATAATAAAATTTCAAGATTCAACATCGGTATATTTTCCGGGATAATGAATCTGGAGGAGTTAAATTTAACTAGAAATTCCTTATCCAGTTTTGATTCTGTTGTTTTATTTCCTATGATGTATCTTACAACACTCGATGTAAGTGGTAATGGAATAAGGTTCTTTGATGCACATGACTTTTTTTGAATGTTCCAACTATAAAATCAATATCGATTGAAGACAATATATTTTCTTGTACTTTGCTAAAGCATGTGCTTCAGTTTTTTAGATCTAAGTTGGTTAATGTTAAAAATAATATAGATAGATATGAGTATCAAAATATAGCTGGAATAGCTTGTAGTAATGATTTTGATATCATCGAGAAAAATTATTTCATTAAAGTACTTTTTGGAAAAATCTTTGGAAGAAGCTTCTTTTCCTGTTTCTTATTGTTAGTATATTTTATTATAACATAATTTAGTGTTTAAAAAAATAAATTTTAAAAACTTTAATCAACTTGAAGTAATCATTAATGGACCCGTATTATTATACAATACATTTACAAAAACACAGCTTAATTTTAACAGGTTTTATTTATATATTTTTTGCAATATTTTTTGTTTTTTTTGCCTTCCGGTTAAAAATAATTAAATAAATTTAATTGCTTTTGATTTGTTGTTTTATTTTTATACATTTTAGAAAATTTACAAGAAACAATTTTTTTACATCCCTATACATACAGGAACCCACCATATTCGACACGGTCTGTAGATGTTAACAATGGGGTTTTTAAAAAAGTAAATACTGGAACATATACAGGTCGGATAAGACCACAGAATAAAATTATTTTAGTCTATACAGGGTGTCTCAAAAAAGTGCGACGTATCAAAGTTATATTTTTTAAATAGAACACCCTATATTTTATTACAGTTTTAGATTCTACTTTAAAAAATAACCTAAGTTTGTTTTTAGTATTAAGTGTCTAATTTTATTCGTTTTTGTGATATTTGATTTTTTTGAAAAATGCAGAGGTAAAATTAAATTGATTTTACTTTTATTTTTCCCACAAATTTACATTTGGCAATAACGGCTTAGTAAATAGGCATAGCTATATCACAGCCTACTTACATTTAAATAGACATTTGAAATAAAAATATGTTAAAACCGAATTTACCTAAAAAGTATAAAAGATAGGTATAGGCAACCAATACACCATTTGAAAGAGCATTTGGTTTGTCATCATGTGGTGTAAAAAAATACAGGGTGTTCCATTTAAAATAAGAGAGATATTGCTATTTGACTTTCTAAAAAATTGAAATTATTTTTTGATCACCCTGTATAATCTATGATCTCAATATGACCTACGTATGATAAGGCAGACTTTTCCTAATCTTGCAACAAATTTTAAAGGTTAAGAAGTTTATATTGTTAAAATAAAATTAATTTAATTGCACCCCGAAATAGCCCGAGGGCTAGATTTCGACCTAATGGGCATCATAGTCCAGTAAAGCCCGTGGTGCATACAATGCTTTATGTTTTACCCAAAAGAGTTTTTCAATGACTAATTACATTATTTATTGGCAATATAAAAATAAGTTGCACCTGTATACGTAAGTAGATAATGACTGGTGTTAAGTTTGACTTTGATGTTTCTATCAGTTAGTCAGTTGGCATTTTGTATTTAACGATTTGCTCAAAATGGAAGAAATTCCACAAAATATAAGAGAAAAGGCCATAAAAGCGACCGAAAATCTTTTGCCAGTTAAATCAAGGCAACAGTATGATCGGGAGTATGGCATATTTGGTATTTGGAAAGATGCGAACGCAATTCTTTAAATAACCGAAACCGTTTTAATGGCATATTTTCAGGAACTGGTAAGTTATTGATTTTATTTTAATACATATGTTTAACAAACATTTTTAGTCAGAAAAAAGGCAGTCCGAACTCTCTCTGGACCAAGTATTCCACCCTAAGGTCTACGTTGATGGTCTTATGAAAATATAGACATTTCGCAATACCATCGTCTCATATCTTTTCCAACACGCTTTTATTAACTTGGGTTGTAACTATCTATCCATCTATCTATCTATGTAACGGAATCTTTTTGCACACTTATTAATGACCCATGACAATGCAATAATCTGCAAACAGTATCCCGTTATCTTGTTTTTGATCGCCAGGAAAAAAAAATTCCATTATATTATAAAAACAACACCTGGGTTGCCATCTGTTGGCAACATTCCAAACTTTGCTACTCAATTGCGAAGAAATTTTTAGTGGGTTGCCATCTGTTGGCAACATTTCAAACTTTGCTACTCTTTGCCATCTGTTGGCAACATTCCAAACTTTGCTACTCAATTGCGAAGAAATTTTTTAGTGGGTTGCCATCTGTTGGCAACATTTCAAACTTTGCTACTCTTGTTCACTAAAAATTTTTTCGCCATTTTGTCAAGAGTAGCAAAGTTAATTGATATAACGGATTAAAAAATGAAAAATAATTAATAGTTTAAAAAAACTAAAAAAACACGCTTTTATATGCAACCGAACTAAAAATTAGAAAATAATTTTTCATTAAAAAAATATTGTCATTTCATAGTAAAAAAGCGTGGGGTGCTTAATATATTAAATGTTATAATTATTATATTTGCCAATATCTATGATGGAAAAGTTATGAAAAAATAGTAAAATGCACCCTACGCTTTTTACTATGAAATGACAATATTTTTTTAATGAAAAATTATTTTCTAATTTTTAGTTCGGTTGCATATAAAAGCGTGTTTTTTTAGTTTTTTTAAACTATTAATTATTTAAAAGTTAAGTCGAAAGGATACGTCCCGAAGAAGTCTAAAGTTTTGGAAGGAAAACAAATATTAAAATTTATTAAGAAGGCTCCTGATAATATCTACTTGGTACACAAAGTCACATTGGTAATGGGTGTTTTTGGAGGTTAAAGACGAGATGAGTTGGTCAAAATGACTATTGATGACATTGAAGATAGAGGAACAGTCTTAGTTATAAAGGTACCAGAAACTAAAACTTCAACTTCAAAAAGTTTTTTGTATAAATTTGATCTTTATTGTGAGAGAAATAAAATTGGATAAGCAATAAAATTTCCGTATTAGCGCATTAGGGCATTATCATAATGCCCAGCTTATAATGCCCTAGGTGTGACAGCAGGTATTATTGCTACCATAACATATTCCGTTTATAAGGTATTACAGATCAATAATAGATGGGTAAAACATAAGTAACTATTAACCCGTTATTTATTTTACTACTTAACATAATATCATCATTAATAAATGATAGTTTAAAAACTAAAAAACACGCTTTTATATGCAACCGAACTAAAAATTAGAAAATAATTTTTCATTACAAAGAGTTTGTCAGTCTCTTCAGAGTAAAAAGCGTGGGGTGCTTAATATATTAAATGTTATAATTATTCTATTTGCAAATATCTATGAGGGAAAAGTTATGAAAAAATAGTAAAATGTTATTTCGAGGTGTTCAATTTTTTTATAATATCAGTTAAGTAGTATATCTCATTAATTAAAAAATCGTAAAAGTACAAGTCTTTAAAAGATAAATATAGTTAACACTAACAAAAATAAATATTGCTTTAATAAGGCCGATAAGAACTATAAATTTTAGTTTAGACAGCAATAAATTTATCACAAGTTACTAAATTTTGTTCTGT
This sequence comes from Listronotus bonariensis, assembly GCA_014170235.1. Classification (NCBI taxonomy): domain Eukaryota; kingdom Metazoa; phylum Arthropoda; class Insecta; order Coleoptera; family Curculionidae; genus Listronotus; species Listronotus bonariensis. The sequence goes on from JACEGR010000245.1 coordinate 39,887, forward strand.
GCATCGACAATATTCTTTGTCTGTAGTTTGTGCAACACTAACTGGGGTAATATTGTTTTAAAGTATAGGTAAGTTTATTAATTTATATCATTTTTTTATAATTTTTCCATTTGTATCAGCCTTTTAAGTAAAATTTTACTAAAGCCAGTGGTGACTGGTGACTCATTGATTTTAATTTTAAATTATCTTAAAAGATATGCGCTTGTAAAAAGAAATATGTAAAGAGTTTTTATAGAGAATATATACCTTAAAAAACAACGTCAAAAAACAATATTTTTTGATATTAATACTTTTACAACAATTGTTTTTATTATTAAATAAAAAAATTACTTCTTTTTATATAGAATGTTTTTAAACAAATGAGAAAAATTTTAGGGGTGATATCTTGTTTAAAATAAGGGATAGTTTTCTTTATAAACATGGGGTCAAAAGTCAACCATTAGGAAGATATCGCAAAAAAATCAAAAACGAATTGACTTTATTCTTTATCTTAAAAACAAAAAGAGTATTGTGTTTAAACTACCGAGTCAAATAAAGACATACTACAAATGTCTTAATAGGGTACAGCAGATAGATTTATTTTATAAAATAAATTAACCCGTCCCGACCAATGATCTATATTTATTTTTCAGATCATTGGTCCCAACACGTTAATGTTGAAATTTTATTTTTGTTTTTGAGATTGAAGAGTACATGAAAAAAAAAACGGAATTTAGAAAAGTTTTTAAATAAATCAGGTTATCCAAAATTATTTTTTAGGTCTAAGCAAGAACGATAAAGTAGTCCATTTTCACCACTTTTAATAATACTAAGAAAGTGCAGTAATATTTAGAAACTGTATTTTTATGGTAGTAATATTTTTGTAAAATAATAGTTAGTAAAAAATAAAAACGATAATTTTACCTTTTAACTCCATGTAAATAAATAAAATTACCCTTTGCTTTTTTATCTTTGGACAAACCACGAAGGCCAAAAGCCTAAATACTAACGTACCGTGGGTGTCTTAAGCGAGGTAAGAGGGAGCTTGTTGACACGGGACTTAAATACTTGAAGATTTGGGGGAAGGAAAGACCTCCACGGGCAGCAGGTTCCACAACCTAGAAACTCTAGGGATAAAAGAACGAACAAAGTGGGAAGTTCGGGGCCTGTCCAGTTGGACCGTATAGGGATGCATACGTGCGGCACCACGAGTTTTTCTGGTCCACAATAACTATATACGTGAATCAGATAGATACCTAAAGAGCGAAGTACAGGGTTTAGTTGAAAGACCATAGGAGGGAAGTTTATTAAGAAGTGCGGCATGCTAGACCTGGTGAAAAGCTTTGGATATATCAAGAGCAACGATCTGGGATTCACCTAGAAACTCAAGAGACTTATTCCAGCAGTGTGATACAAAGAAAAGAAGATCTGCTGTAGATCTTTTGTGGCGAAATCCATACTGCCTGTCATGCAAAATTTTGTGTTTTTCTAAATAAAAGAATTTGTGAATTAATGAATTTTTCCATTACTTTACAAAGAACCGAGAGAATTAAAATTGGTCTATAGTTAGATGGAAGAGATTTAGATCCTTTCTTGGGAATAGGTTGAACACGTGCAGCTTTCCAGCTCTCCGGAAAGATACCTGTGTCGTAAGAATTTTGAAAGAGCCGAGTTAAGATTGGTGCAAGTTCTGGAGCACATTTTTTAATAATTAATAGTTTAAAAAACTAAAAACACGCTTTTATATGCAACCGAACTAAAAATTAAAAAATAATTTTTCATTAAAAAAATATTTTCACTTCATAGTAAAAAGCGTGGGGTGCTTAATATATTAAATGTTATAATTATTATATTTGCCAATATCTATGATGGAAAAGTTATGAAAAAATAGTAAAATGCACCCCACGCTTTTTACTATGAAGTGAAAATATTTTTTTAATGAAAAATTATTTTTAATTTTTAGTTCGGTTGCATATAAAAGCGTGTTTTTTAGTTTTTTAAACTATTAATTATTTTTCATTTTTTAGTTCGTTATATTGCACAAAATTCTTAATATAACAGTAAATTAGAACATACTATTTAATTAAGCAGCAAAAAGAAAATAACCAGCCCCCTATGAAATGACAATGGTAGCAAATTTTAAAATTTGCAAAAGATTGCAACTCACTAAAAAATGTCTTCTTCATTAAGTAACAAAGTTTCATATTTTGCCAACAGATGGCAATCCAGGCAATGTTTGGACCGTTGCCAACATTTTGCAATCCACTAAAAATTTCTTCTTCATTTAATAGCAAAGTTTGAAATTTTTCCAACAGATGGCATCCTAGGTGTTGTTTTTATAATATAATGGAATTTTTTTCCTGGCGATCCAAAGCAGGATAACGGGATACTGTTTGCAGATTATTGCATTGTCATGGGTCCTTAATACGTGTGCAAAGTTTCAAAGAAATCGAATAGCTGGAAGTTGGTTAAAATTAGGCTCAAAGATTCCGTTACATAGGCAGCCAGATAGATAGTTACAACCCAAGTTAATAAAAGCGTGTTAAAAACGACTGTTGGTATGCCGTTCAGTCCAGATGATTTCTTGGTGAACAAGAACTTACCTTATAAAGCCCACGGGAAAAAATCCCTAGTGTCTTGGTATATTATACAAAAGTATTTTACTCAATTTAAAGACAGTTAACAACTGTCTCTAAGGGAGTAAAATACTTTTGTATAAGGACTTACCTTCTAAAATTGTTTGCATTTATTTAGAAACCCTGTATAAATAGTATTAAAAGTTCTGAAATTAGGTTTCTTTTTGTCTTACTTACACCTTTCTTACTTTAAAGATAGTTGTAAACAAAAATCTAGAAAAAAATTGCATTAACTGTTTTAAATGATTCTTTTATTGTTTTGCAATAACACAATAATTTATGTACCAATTTCTTTTTACAAATGGCGTTTTTTAAATAAAGCATTTCGTTTTGATACCCACAAACTACATAAATGTTATTTTGATACAGATTCAACTTGTAAAGAAAATGTTCGAAGAAATATTCTCCATAATTTTTCTCTTCATAATAACTGGACCTCCTATTTGCAGTGCCCAAAAGTGCGAAGACTCCGCTTACGACATCATTTGTAAAAATATTGATCATCAGTTCCCCAGCAAATATGGTGGATATTACTCTTACTATAAACTACAATGTCAAGAGTGTCAAATCCAGACCTTTGATAAAGATTCATTTTCACACGAAAACAATATAAGAGCCTTCAATCTATCTTACAGTAGCCTCCAGAGTATTGGTCAATACGGTTTTTCAAAATTAAGATATTTAGAATACCTACTTCTGCAAAATAATAACTTAAAAAATGTATCAGAAAACGCTTTCAATGGGCTTACTATGCTTGCTGAGCTTCATTTAGAAGATAATTCAATCGAAACGCTGAATCCAGGATTCTTGAATGGAGTGGAAAGCCGCCTTATTAATATTTCCAATAACAATGTGGAAGGTTTGCCAGCAGAAGTCTTCAAAGGATCAGTATCTCTTCATAGTTTGGATTTATCGCACAACAAAATCAGTAAAATCGATAAAGACGCGTTTGTTGGACTAAGAGATTTGCAAGAATTAAATTTAAATTCAAATTTGATATGTTATTTACCTTTAAAAGTGTTTAGATCATTTAAAACTTTAAACAGCTTAAACTTAGCGGATAACAAACTTAAATTATTCAACAGCGCAACATTTTTTGGATTGACGAATCTAATGAAGTTAAATTTAGCTAGAAATTCCTTAGCTAGTTTTGATTCTACTGTTTTACTTCCAATTATGCATCTTACCAAACTTGATATAAGTGGTAATGGAATAAACTCCTTTGATGCTCATGAAATTCTTTTGAATGTTCCAACTATAAAATCAATTTCGTTTGAAGACAATATATTTCTTTGTATTTTTTGAAGCATGATCTTCAGTTTTTTAAATCTAAGTCGATTGATGTTAACAGTAATATGGAGAGATCTGAGTATCATAATGTAGCTGGAATAGCTTGTGTTAATAATTTAGATGACTTTGATGAAGGTACTATCTCATTAAAGTACTTTTTGGAAAAATCTTTGGAAGAAGCTTCTTCGCCTATTTCTTATTGCTAGTATATTTTATAAAAACATCATTTAGTGTTAAAAAAACAAATCCTAAAAACAAAACAACAGCTAAATTTTAAAAAGTTTTATTTATACGGGGTGTCCAATAACTCAACCAACAAACTTTAAGGGGTGATATAATAAAAAATAAGAAAAACCTTATATAAACATATGTCCTAACGTCTTTGTTTTTAACCTACGGGGTGTTAAAAATTTAAAAAAGTTGGCGTTTTTTTATTATAACTTTTATATCAATTAGATTATTTATAAAAAATTTAAAAGACGTCTTCTCGGTATCAGAAGAAATTTTTGGACCAGAAAAAAATAATATTTTACCAGTGTCATCAATAAGGGGTTTAGGGTAAATATTTTTAAGAAAAAATGGTACACCACTGAATTTTTCTAAAATAAAAATCTTTTTTGAATCCTCGTTTAGTTTAGAACAAATTTGCTCCGTTGACTTTTTTTGTTTGATGAACGGTTTTTGCATAAAAAAATAAAAATCATTTTTCCGCATGGTCATTTCGTATTGATAATATCAAATTCTAATATTTTTATTTTAAAAAATGCAGTGGCGTACCGTCTTTTTCTTAAAAATATTTACCCTAAACCCGTTATGGACGACACTAATAAAAAACAAATTTCTTTTATGTCAAAAAATGTATTCTGATGCATAGAAAATGTCTTCCAAATTTTTTAAAAATGGTTTAATTTTTGATTACCTCGTAGTTTAAAAGCCAAGATGTTTAGGACGTATATTCATATAATGCTTTTTTCTTATTTTTCATTGTAGAATTATCACCCAAAGTTAGTGGGTTGAGTTACTGGACACTAAGTATAATTGCAATGTTTTTTTCTTTTTGGTTTTTTAACTAGAATAAATTTAATTGCTTTTGATTTGTTGTTTTATTTTCAAAGATTTTAGAAAATTCAGCGTTGCTTTCCAGTGACGAAAATTTTTGTGCGTCACGCTCCAGGGCTTGAAGCTCTTGAACTGCTCTAAAAAGTTGGTCACTGGAACGCATCCTTAGACAAGGAAAGAGAGATACTTTAAGAAATTTTAAAATTTCGTTGTTTTTAACCTTTCTTGGCTTTATAATAATCATCTCTTTTAATATCTAATTTCATTTTAAATAAATAATTTTAAAAATCCATCTTTAACCATAAAAACACGTTTGAAGCACAAAAATCAAAAGAGGGGTTGGTGCATGAGGGGCAAGGGGAAGAAAAACGGAGTAGCTCAGGTGCATAACACTTTCCGTCACTGGAACGCCATAAAGAAGAACGAAATGCTCCTGAGCTACTCGGGAGTGCTCTATTTGCGTCACTGGGTTGCTTTCCAGTGACGAAAATTTTGTGCGTCACGCTCCAGGGCTTAAAGCTCTTGAACTGCTCTAAAAAGTTAGTCACTGGAACGCATCCTTAGACAAGGAAAGAGAGATACTTTAAGAAATTTTAAAATTTCGTTGTTTTTAACCTTTCTTGGCTTTATAATAATAATCTCTTTTTAATATCTAATTCCATTTTAAATAAATAATTTTAAAAAATCCATCCTTAACCATAAAAAAACACGATTGAAGCACAAAAACCAAAAGAGGGGTTGGTGCTTGACGGGCAAGGGGAAAGAAAAACGGAGTAGCTCAGGTGCATAACACTTTCCGTCACTGGAACGCCATAAAGAAGAACGAAATGCTCCTGAGCTACTCGGGAGCGCTTTATTTGCGTCACTGGAAAGCCACTCTGTCAGCCAAATTTTGTGTTCTCCATTAGAAATTTTGTTATTAGTTCAAATTAATTTTAATTCAATATTTAAAAGAATATGAGTGTCTGGGACTTCCAACCTATCGGGTATCTCCTATTGGTAGGGTCTTAAAAACGTAAAGTTTTTACTGAATACGTGCACCTATCCAAAAATTAGGAATACCCTAATATAAACAATGGATTTAAGCAATCAACGTCGTTTTTAATAGAGACCCATATATTACTGACACTTCACAAGGCACTTCACAATATTTAAATTTGTTAAGGTGGGTGGGGCTTCCCGGACCTCCCCTATAATTTGGTAAATAACTTTTTCTCAATTTTGTTGAAGCCCGCGGGTAACACCGCCCACCGTCATATTTTCTAAACACAACCTCTCAATTATTATTTATAGGTTCTGTGTTCTTTGGCTTCTGCAGAGACACCTAAACAAACATTTTTGGGAAAGAAAAGAACACCACTGACTTTTAGGCAATTTTAATATTCCTTTTTTTTAATAAGTTACTAAAATCGTCCCTTAGCATTTAAGGTAAAAAAAAAATAAAACCCATTTAATTAAAGACCTGTGGAACAGAAATTTTTATAAAATTTAAAATTTTTAAAACACAAAACACCATTAGGACGCTTATTCTTGAATCTCCGGGAGGGAACACTCCCGGGAACTTTTATGGGAAAGGTTATAGAACGGCGGGAACGAATTTTCTCCACCTCAAGAGGTGGAGAACTTTTAGTTCCCGGGAGTTGCTTGCTCACAGTGAACTTCTTCTTTTTTTTTTAAGAATACTGTTTTGACAATATTTTCGTGAACTTTACTCACTTCCCGCAAAGTTCTCCTCCCAGAGATTCAAGAATAAGGGTCTAGATCTCAATAAACAAAAACAAAACCATACAACTTAAATGAAAATACAAAAAATGTCATTTATAAAATACCTTGCGAATGCGATAAGTTTTATATAGGTGAAACTTGTAGACCATTAGCTAAACGCATAAAAGAACACAGATCATACATTAAAAACACAGAATTTCATAAATCAAAAATCTGCCAACACGCATTTGATAACAATCACAGAATAAACTGGGATGCTTCTAGTATTTTAGCAAAGGAAACTTGTTCTAAAAAACGCAAAATCAAAGAAAGTGCGTATATATTATTAAATAAAGATAATTGTGTAGCATCAATTTCAGTTAATTTAAATAACACTTGGTTGCCTTTGCTCGATACTGAAGTATCTTCAGGAAAGCTAAAAATCAATTAACTCATTACCTTTTTGGTCTTACAAATAATAAATACACCAGTTACTTATGTCACTCATCATTACACATATGTCAGACTATTTTCAGTTTGAGATTCTAAAAGCACAAAATTTAACCATTTCTAATTTAAATATTAGTTAGTTTTTTATTTTTATTTTTTAAGTTCATTTTTAATCTTGACAACGGTGGCAGACTTGCCACCGAAACGTCGTTTTTTAATTCGAATTTTTTGGGTTTTTGGGGGTTTTCTTTTATTTTGTTTCAGGCGACCGGCAAGTTCATAGGGGTCAATAGGGCTGAACAGGGTCAGCTCGTATACCCCGGGATCAGGACCAAAGTGATCCCATTCTTTCCAGGCGTGTACCTAACAAAAAGACCATCCAATAAATAACTTTTACTCAATTTTGTTCTTGTTGTAATTCAGCACTAACCCAATTATTATTTATAGGTTCTGTGTTCTGTGGTTTCTGCAGAGACACCTAAACAAACATTTTTGGGAAAAAAAAGAACACCACTGAATTTTAGGCAATTTTAATATTCCTTTTTTTAATAAGTAACTAAAAACGTCCCTCAGCATTTAAGGTAAAAAAATTAAACCTAATTAATGAAAGACCTGTGAAACAGAAATTTTTACTTTGAAAATTGTATTATAAATTTTCTAATAACAATTATGTAGCATCTTCAATAACTTCCAATGTACTTCTTTAAATCCTCCAAATTTCTAATTTTGGACACAAACTTTCGGGTGTTTAAGATGTTTTTTTCTGTGCATTCTTGGCATCGTTTTGATTTTCTGTATTTCTTAACAATTGTCCTACTCCCCACCGAAATTGGTTTAATGTTTGGTAGATTCTCTGAATTCGTATACCAATGTCTACTTTGAATGGTTTTTGCTATTTCAATTGTGTCACCTACAAATATAATAGTTATTTTTGTACCAAGGGCGTGAAATAGCTATTTATGTATCAAGGGCGTTACTAGGCCTCTGGCCCGAGGGCTAGATTTCGACCTGATGGGCATTATAGTCCAGTAAAGCCCGTGGTGCATACAATGCTTTATGTTTTACCCAAAAAGAGTTTTTCAATGACTAATTACATTATTTATTCGCAATATAAATAAATAGGTTTCACCTGTACCTGTATACGTAAGTAGATAATGACTGGTGTTAAGTTTGACTTTAATGTTTCTATCAGTTAGTCAGTTGGCATTTTTTATTTAACGATTTGCTCAAAATGAAAGAAATTCCACAAAATATAAGAGAAAAGGCCATAAAAGCGACCGAAAATTTTTTGCCAGTTAAATCAAGGCAACAGTATGATCGGGAGTATGGCATATTTGGTATTTGGAAAGATGCGAACGCAATTCTTCAAATTACCGAAACCGTTTTAATGGCATATTTTCAGGAACTGGTAATAACTTACCAGAGAACAAATATTAAAATTTATTAAGAAGGCTCCTGATAATATCTACTTGGTACACAAAGTCATATTGGTAATGGGTGTTTTTGGAGGTTTAAGACGAGATGAGTTGGTCAAAATGACTGTTGATGACATTGAAGATAGAGGAACAGTCTTGGTTATAAAGGTACCAGAAACTAAAACTTCAACTTCAAAAAGTTTTACTATCAATGAAGAAGATTTAGGCGCTTTAAATTTAATAAAAAAGTACACAACATTAAGACCAGCTGGAATAAAGGAGCGAAGATTCTTTCTTACCTATAGAAAGGGTCGATGTACAGTACAACCCATTGGAAAAAATATCATAGGAAGCGTCCCAACATTGATCGCAAAATTTTTAAAATTGGATAATGCAGAAGCTTACACCGGCCACTGTTTGCGTCGCACATCGTCAACTTTACTTGTTGAGGCAGGTGCTTCGTTTGAAACGCTAAAACAACATGGGAAATGGAAAAGCTCTTCAGTAGCTGAAGGATATATAGAAGAAAGTATTTCATTCAAAAACAAAGTAGCCAAAATGATTGCCAATTCAGTTAATTCCGAGGTTAATTCCGTATCGACTATTGAAAATTCTTTAATGGACTGTTCTTCTATACAAAATAGCGTTAGTGCTACCACCGCTGCTACCATCACAAAAAACACCGACCATTCTATAGTGGCATCAGCTACATTTTCCGGGACATTTCAAAATTGTAATTTTTATTTTGGAAAGAAAGTTTAATTTTTAGTATTGTTTAAAGAAAATTTTTTGTTTTGTATAAACTTGATCTTTATTGTGAGAGAAATAAAATTAGATAAGCAATAAAATTTCCATATAAGCGCATTAGGGCATTATAAGCGGGCATTATCATAATGCCCGCTTATAATGCCCTAGGTGTCATAGCAGGTATTATTGCTACCATAACATATTCCGTTTCTAAGGTATTACAGATCAATAATAGATGGGTAAAACATAAAATATTTTAAAATAAAACATATCAACAAATATTTGTCCATCATAACAAAACTAAAAGACATATTCTAAAGTGAGATAAATTCTCACTGGTCCAATTTATTTATAGTTTGAGTCACACTCCAAGGGGACCTGGGGCACTATCCCTCCTAGCCCCATAGTCCTTAGACCACTGTATACAGGGATAAAAAATAAACTTCCCATATTTTTGTGTTAAACTAACCTTGTGCTTGGGTTGGGTATGAATTTCTAGCGAAACAAAAAGGTTCCTCGTATAACAAAAAGATAATTGCCTGTTGGACTTCTTGGTTAAATTTTAAGTCGTTCACTAAACTGAGATTCATAGCGAAAACAAATTCGTCCCATCGTGGATAGAGAAAATCTTTCACCACTCCTATAAAAAATAAAAATATGAATTAAATTATTATTATTACAATATTACTTATATTTTTCGTTCATTATTGTTTTAAGAATTTTTTAAACTATAATTATTTTTACATTTTAGTTTTACATGCTATGAAAATTATGCTTGCAGTGACACCTAGTGTCAAACATTAAAAACAGTCATGAGACATTTAAGTTTGGATACAGGGACCTATATCTAAAAAATTAATGCCTGTTTAAAATCCAAAACTATGCTGTGGTCTGGTGTTTGGCCGAGCATGAAAGGCGCCAGGTCTCATTGAGCGCACAACCGACGTAATAAGGTGTGTTCGAATCCTGCCGGCGGCCAAGGTCAGAAATTTAGTGGTTAGCTCAATAAGACGGACAAAGTGCAAAATGTATTTCTATTTCTATTTTTTTTTCTTGGTTTTGGTCCCTTCAGGTGTAATCCACCACTCTCCCCCTTTCGGACTATGCTTTCCAGAGCTTCGTCGGCGACAAATCTGGATAATCGAACTCGTAGCTCCCAGAAATTCCAAAAGAAAACAAATAATTCAACAATCGATGCAATGCATAAATTGTCGGCTGTCGAACCAAGATCTGCTACTGATGTTACGTATAACCTTCACTTTCACTACTGACAGTTCCCTTGGCACGCCCATCTATTTCCCGCTATTTGAGAAATACCTCGTGTTCACCACCAAACAGGATACCATCAGCTTATAGGAATCTTCGCTCACAGCGCTTAGATCCAGAAGAAAGATGCCGTCAATTTAGCGTGAATCTTTCCTTGATCCCCGAAGGTAAAGAACGTTCGTACGACACCTCTAGCCGGCACTCCGGGAAGAACTTTGTAGTCCTCTACGCACGTCCGCACTGTCCGGAGGTCAAACAAAGAGTCCAGAATACATTTTGCTGGTATTCGAATAGTATTCGAATACATTTGTGTATTTGGTATTCGGTATTCGGCAGAATACTTTTGTAGTTAGTATTCGGGATTCTGTATTCAATTCGAATACTTTTTGAGTATTCGACGAATACTTTTTTTGAGTATTTGAATACCGGAATGTGTAAGGAATATTCGAATACCAGAATACCAAAATTGTCATGAGTAGAATGCTAAAAGCGAACAAAAAGTAGGGAAAAATGAGGTAAGGACAGTTTTTTTGGTCTTCAAGTCTTAATCTTCGGTCTTGTTTTTTTTCGTTTGTTGTATTTAAATGTTTTTCCAGTATTCGAATACCAATTCCGGGTGTTCGGGAATACCGAGTATTCGAATACATTTTCTTCCAAGTATTCAAATATTCGGTATTCAAATACTTTTGTTTCCAATAAAAAACCCCGTTTTGGGGTTTGGTTGCGACATATCCTCAACTTTTAGGCGGTTCGAGGTCGGGGACGCAAGGAAGGGCACTTCTCGAAGAAAAGTTGGCAAGACTGGGTAAAAATCAAAGCTAAAGATCAATCCAGTGGTGTCTAGAATTTGCGCATTTCATTATGCATTGTTTTGGAAGTGATTGAAAGATGTAATTCCAAATGCTTTTTATTTAAAGTAAAGGAATTTACAACTTAATAACAATTAAAAACTGTTGTGTAAACGGTTGTTCTACTAATAAAATAAACTGTATATCTCCGGCACTGAACAACATGGCCGAAAAATGGGAGATGTGAAGTCTTAACACGTCAAAGCAATATGGCCGAATGTCGTGACCTTATATAGACCGACTTTGGGCGTAACTAGCCATTGTAACTGAAATTGGCCTAGGGCAACACCCTGGGAGGGGTCAGAACGCCGCTAAAATGTTATGTACATATATGTACACATATAATATATTGGTAAATTTTTTCCTGAGGGGGCCTAGCAACACCTGGGGGAGCCCGTAGTTACGCCGATGATTGCGTACAAATTTAATAGAAATTATTAAATATAAATAAAAATAATGAATTTGGATGCCTGTATAGAGTGTCTTTTTTCCTCATGGTATTACCGCACTCGACTGACGGCTCAACATCATGTACTTCAAATGCATAAAAATAAAAATTACCTGACCATTGCTTAATAGCATAATTCATAATTTCCCAAAAGGTCCCCATAAAGTGATTTGATTTCTTGCGTCATATTCAAACAACCTTTCTTCCTAAAACAAAAAAATTAATAGGAAAATCCATGATTATTTTAATCAACAATCCCAGCAAACACTATTTGCCGGCAATGTACATTTTTTATATTGGCATTGATGGTAAAGCATTGGCAATTGGTAGCAATATTATGCCAACATCTAACACGTATTAAAAAGTCAACCCTAAATAAACACTTAATTGCCAATAAATTTTACATGCAGGCGAATTGCCGGCAAGCATACAAAATGGCGGCATACCAAATGCTTATTATGTATTTTGGAGCGAATAAAAATAAAATGATGGTAAAATTAGCTACAGTAATTTTGACCGAAGGTGACCGCTTTGTGCATTTGTTTTCTACCTGGTTTTCTAGCTTTTTAGTTTCTTTTTTAAAGAAAAGAGTTTTTTAATAGACATAATTAAGTGTATTCATTACCTAATAAGTGTGTGTTGTGTGATTAATTGGTGATTGCTAGTCGAGAAGGCAAGATATTCAAGTAGCTGTAAACATTTTGTTTAAAACCTTATTAAAAGTTTTAAAGACGTGTTAATAAAACATATTATATATATTTAATAGTTTTTTTGACATACCGATAGATGGCGTAATGGATAATAAACTACTACGTTTCTGCAATATCTTCGCTTTTTATCGCCTAAACCGTACCCATTAGACAAAAATAATTCGAGAGCAGTGTGCGGTAGGTGATCTCACTTAGCTTTGAAAGAAATATCTTCGGCTAGTGTAAAAATCTGCATCTCCAAGTTGGACAGTGTTCCGAGAGATGCTACTTTGCATTGCAAAAAATTGCATGCAGTAAGGAGTTTTTTCCTATTTTAATTTTCAAATAAAATATCTCATTATTTTAGCTTTAAAAAAAGTATATGCGACAATTTTTGTCAATAAGACGTCAGCTTGCTGCTTGGGAGTATCTGCATTTGCCCACTTTCGTGTCTTTTTGTTATCTTTTTCCAATAACTTATTAATGATGGATGCCATCATCCTAAATGTATTTTTTTATCATAACTTATTAATGACGGATGCCATCACATTATCTGTAACACGTGGCCTAATAACGGCCAATTGCCCACTTTCGCGTCTTTTCGATACCTTTTTGCCAATACCTTGCCATTAAAGAGTGTTGGCAATGCCAGTAAATTAAATGTACAACGCCGGCAAAAAATGTTATATGGGAAGCTGTTGTTTGTGTAACTAAAGGAATGTAGATCACATCAGGTCCGTACCTCACTGTTGTTAGCGCAGCTTTTAGCATTTTCCAACCAATTACCTAGTAAAAAACCTTCGTTTGTTGCCAGAATTGATTCCAAATCCAAAAATATCCCTCTGAAAATTGTAGCGAGTTTTCTAAAATAAAATTAAGCTAGTAATAATTTATTTAGACCTCGGAGTTTAAATTAAAAGCTGCAGATTTATAAAAAAAAATTCTCGTATTGAATTAATTATCGAATTTGTTTTCGGATATTATCTCCTAGAACTTATTATCATTAATAACGGATATTATTTAATAATTTTTTACACGTTAAAAATACTTGAAAAATTAAAAATCACCAATTTTTTTATTATTTAGTTTCATCTCTTTTTGGTAATTGTCTAGAAAGTTGCGGCAAGTACCATTTTTACGAAATTTGGTATCAGGTCGTTTTTAGGAGCGCTGATCACGAATTTAAAATATTTTTTTCGGAAACGTTTCGTTCTTAAGATATCCATTATCAAAGTTGAAAATCAAACTAACCTTATTTTTACTATATTCGGTCTTGTTTTTGCAAATAATTCTTGTTTCAAAGCTAAAATGGCGCACAACGTTTGATTTACACTATTTAAAAACCTGGTTTTCTATTTATTTTAAGCCTTTTTCCATTAAATTGCAAAGCCATTAAATCATTTCAATCGCAGTAATATTTAGCGGTATATATATATATATATATATATATATATATATATATATATATATATATATATATATATATATATATATATATATATATATATATATATATATATATATGTTAGTTCGTAGAGTTTCACGGATATATGAATATGTAGAGTGATCATTCCGGGAGTATATCCGTTGGTCGTTTGTATTTCTTGCGGAATTTTGCAGATGTTTCGCCAAGATCACACTTGGTTATTTCAATGCTATCTAACTGGAGTCAGAGGATTGACTGTCAATCATGGTGAATAGCATAGGAAACCAGGACGTTTTCTTTTAACTGTCTTTAAAGGGAGTAAAATATTTTGTATTGTACACCAAGACAGTAGGGAATTTTTCCTTTTGCTTTAACATATATATATTTGTTGCAGCGTTTGGGGGTTGAAGCTTTGCAAATTAATAGAAAAAGGGTGTAAAATAAATGAGGAAAAACAGGTTTCAAAGGGTGTGAAAAAAATATTGTGTGTTATTTTAGCATTAAATCAAAAATTTTGTGCAGAGAAAAGCGTTAATATAGTGAAAATAAGGTTAGTTTCATTTTTAACTTTGATTATAAATATCTCGAGAACAAAACGTTTCCAAAAATAAATCTTTCAGAAAAAAACCCGTATATAAAATTTGGTTAAAATCGGAGATGCCGCAACTTTCGAGTCAATTACCCATTTTCTTTTAGTTCATATCTTATAATTATTTAACCAAATGAAATACCACTACATTGGAAATACTTACTGAAACTCTGTAATATTTTTATTCCTAAAAGCTGAAACCAACCGATTGTAATATATATCTCCGTTGACTTGAAGCACCTGTCTAGTTAGATCTACGACATCGTGACGATAGGCTGGGCTGCCTTTCAGATTGTCAGCAGCTGCCAAAAACGTCTTCCATGTGTCAAAAAGATCTGAATACTCATACCAAGACTAAAACAACACAAGTAAAACGGTAATAGTTCGATATAGCGATTTTTGCTATTATAGGAGATTTTTGAAAAATTCTTTTCAGGGCCTTTCTATAGGTCGATTATGACACAAATATGTGTGTGCTTTTTCCAAAATCCATTTCTATAATTTATTATTAATAAAACCATATTACGGGACGGTGGAGTGAACAGGGGTGCTGAGTGGGGACGAAACAGTAGAAATCCTACATTAAACGCCCAAAAACAGTATTTCACAGTACACACCGCACTTTCTGTTCACAAAAATAACCAAAAAATTGTTTAAATAAAATTAACAATAAATAATAGTACAACAATCCCGCCATGGCTGTCACTGCATAAAAAAGAAGAGTTTGCAATAGAACTGTAAATGTCTTGCAATGTTGTCAAATAAAGTGAGAAAGTGTTAATAGCTTAAAAAAAGGAAGATACAGGACAAAATTCATAAGAAAAATTAAGTTATTCCTTCTTCCTTTTATAACTTGTAGAGAAAAAAAGGAAAATACCTAAACATAAAGAAGGAGTCATTTCTACAAAAATTCCATTGTTTCTCATGGAAATGGTGGATAATCCCGGAACAGGCTTGGTGTTAATTCTTCAAAAGAAGTTTGGCAACTCTGCTTCTATCAAGACCGTCATTTTCATAATGACGAACTTCATGTTATCAGCTGATCAAAATGAATTTTCCTTCTTTAATTAATGGCGGACGAGATATCTCATATGTGTGGGAAAGTGTTTCGAAAAATTTAATACTTTTCAAAATTAATTTACATTTTCCATGTGCCCCGAGTGCAGTATATTAATGTTTTCTTGTGTTTGACGTTGGATTTATACTGTTTTGTCCCCACCCAGCACCCCTGTTTACTCCACCGTCCCGTAAATATGTTTTTATTAATAATAAATTATAGAAATGGATTTTGGAAAACGCGCACACAGATTTGTGTCATAATCGACCTATAGAAACGCCCTGAAAAAGAATTTTTCGAAAATCTCTTATTATAGCGAAAACCGCTATATCGAACTATTACCAGTAAAACATAATTTTCTTATCAAAAACATGATTTTTTAGTTTTCCACGACCGTTTAAAAAAAAGGTTTTTTTATAGTTAACATGAAGATAAAGTACTCCATTCTAGTATACTACATAAAGTGTTAAAAAAATCGGTTATCTGCAAAGTCGGTTTATTGACGATAGTTAAATGTGACAACGTCATAAGAAAATACTGATGGAATGGTTGCTATAAACAATTGCTATAAACAATTGATAGCACATTCACTACAGCGTAACGTATGTCCTAAAAGTTTTGGCACAAAACTCATTGTCATTAATTTTAACAAAAACAAAATAATATCAAATTGCCTTTGAAAACAAAAGTTTATTTACTTTATTTACTGTCAGTTGAGATTTATTTATTTTGAAGTTTTCGCTTTAAGATGTCGTATAAATTAGAAATAAGAAAAAGTACCTACAAGTTAGTTGGGCGGATACTCAAAGCTGAAATCTGTCGAATATTCCAGAATGAAAACATTTCACGCAGAACCATTTATAGAACAATAGCGGAGTGCGAGCAGGAAATACCATGTCTGAATCTCCCAAAAAGTGGAAGACCACGTGCATTTACTGCACAGAGGTCAGAGAGATTGGTGAGAAGAGCAAAAACCAGATTGGAATGTCAACGAGGAGACTGGCTAGGCAATACAGATCTTCTAAGAGTACGATATCGTTGGAATTGAGGAGGAATGGTCTTAAATATCGAAAGAGACGTAAGTGCCCCAAATACTCTCAAGCGCTTCGTATACCAAGATGTTGTCGTCAATTGAGGCGGGTACATTTTGCCAATGAAAAAATCATTATTTTAGATGACGAAAAGTATTTCACTTTGAGTAATTCTGAAATGAAGGGAAACGATGGATTTTATACGGACAACGTAGAGGAATGCCCTGACAATGTTAGATACAAACATAAAGCGAAATTTGCAGATAAAATCCTTGTCTGGTGCGCAATTTCTAACAGGGGTGTATCCCGACCTTTTGTGAGAAGTGTGAGGGGTGAAGCTTTGAATAGTCAGAGCTATGTTGATAACTGCCTTTCCAAATTGCTTCAGTTTGTCCGCGAACATCATGCTAATGACGATATCATGTTTTGGCCAGACCTAGCATCATGCCATTACTCAAGAGATACCCAAAACTGGCTTCGACAACACCACATACCTTTTGTTCCCAAAAACGATAATCCTCCAAACTTGCCGCAGGCTCGCCCAATAGAGGATTTTTGGGCTGTACTGTCTAGAAAGGTTTATCATGGAGGCTGGAAAACACAAGATGAGGAACAATTAAGACGGCGAATTTACGAGAAATTAAGAGAAATTGAACTGAATTCCGTCCAGGACCCCATGAGAGACATTCGAAGAAATTTGCGTCTGGGAGAGCAGAATGGGCCACTTCACATAATTCTATAGTATAGTTTAGTTAAGTGTTGAGTTGTTATTTATGATAACTAGTTAGTGTTTAAATAAATTTCTTCATTAAAAAACCGATAAATATTGTGTGCCAAAACTTTTAGGACATACTTTAGACCTGTATATAGATATCAGGAAATTGAAAATTGTCTTTCAGCTTTGGACGCCCATATTTCCGAAACTATTAAAGATCGACATACAAATAATATTTTCTTAAAGCTCTTTAAAAGAACTTTTAATGATTAAATATACAGGGTGATCCATTAAAAAGGTGTATTCTTACCCACGTAACAATGTTTAGGCTCGGCGATTTCGTCACTACATACTGGCCTCTCATTCTCTCTATTCCACTAAAATTATATATAGTGTTCTAAAAAATAAAATATTTAAAAACTAAATTAGGGTTTTTAAAAATTACATAACCCAGCAAACACTATTTGCCGGCAATATACATTTTTTATATTGGCATTGATGGTAAAGCATTGGCAATTGGTGGCAATATTATGCCAACATATAATACGCATTAAAAAGTTAACCCTAAATAATCAATTGTCAATAAATTTTACATGCAGGCGAATTGCCGGCAAGCATACAAAAATGGCGGCATACTAATCCTGATTAAATAAAGCGTGCTTTTTTGTTGCAGGCAAATTAATATTGGATTTTTGAAGGCAAACCTTCAACACATATTTATACTTTTCAAACCATTTTATTAACATTGGTATTTAACTAACATTCGAGCAATTTTTTTGATCCGTTTTATTTATAATGGCGGCTAAACAATATTATTTTATGTTTTTTACATAATTTCAAGGAAATGGCCTTTTCCTAACATTTTATTGATACAAATCATGCAAATAAAAATTAAGTCAGACAAAATGTTTATTATGTATTTTTAAGAGAATAAAAATAAAATTATGGTAAAATTAGTTAGGTTAATTTCGACGATTTCGACTGAAGGTGATAAATTCAAATTTCCCGCTTAGTCGAAATACAAGATTTGACAATTTGACAGATGAGGCAACCTTGCTTTTGTTTGGCCGCTTTGTGCAATTGTTTTCTACGTGGTTTTCTAGCTTTTTAGTTTCTTTTTTAAAGAAAAGAGTTTTTAGTAGACATAATTAAGTGTATTCATTACCTAATTAGTGTGTGTTGTGTAATTAATTGGTGATGGTTAGTCAAGAAGGCGGGTTATTCAAGTAGACTGTTAGGAGCTGTAAACATTTTGTTTAAAATTTTATTAAAAGACGTGTTAATAAAAAATATTATATATATTTATAGTTTTTTTGACATACCGATAGATGGCGTAATGGACAATAAACTACTACGTTTCTGCAATATCTTCGCTTTTTATCGTCTAAACCGTACCCATTGGACATAATGTAATTTTTTTATTGATAAAGTTTTCCTGCCTTATTTAATGATAAATGCCATTATCCTAAACGCATTTTTTGCCAATAACTTATTAATGATGGATGTCATCATCCTAAACGCATTTTTTGCCAATAACTTATTAATGATGGATGCCATCATTCTAAACGCATTTTTTCATCATAAATTATTAATGACGGATGCCATCACATTATCTGCAACACGTGGCCTAATAACGGCCAATTGCCCACTTTCGCGTCTTTTTGATACCTTTTTGCCCATGCCTTGCCATTAAAGAGTGTTGGCAATGCCAGTAAATTAAATGTACAACGCCGGCAAAAAATGTTATATGGGAACTATTTAGGACAAATATGATCTTACTTTTAATCCTTCCCAAGCGTTCTCAGCATTGGCATCTTCTTTACCATATCTTCTTCTGGAATAATTCCTAAACCACTCGGACAAGTTTGTAGGTTCACTTCTCCAAGCTTGTTCTGTCATAAGATCGTAAATGACGTAATTTTGGTTTATACCCTCCATGGTTAAACCGATTCCAATCATTGTTGAATTTTCAGCATTTCTTGTATTTAAAACCTCCTAAAAATGCTTAAAAAGTTATAAAAACCAGCCAAAACCATTTTTATTTATTTTACGCTAAAGATATTCAATATTTCCAATAAAAATGCCATACTTCCTTACAAAAAATTCTCAAAATATCAAATTTACTAACTTAAAAATCATCGCAAAGTTGTTAAGTTAAAATCAATCTTTTGCGAAAAGAAGGGGAGTGAAAAAATATTTTTGGTGACTTTTCTTGCATTTTCTTAGCTTACCGTGTTTATTATTCCAGCAGAACCATACATCCCCAATGTGCCTCCAAAATTATGCAACATACACCAAATATACGGCTGGCCAAAATATTGTTCTAGCCTGGTAAACTGTGGAAATTGTTCTGATTGAAGGTCCAAGACTATCATTTTTCCCTAAAAACTCAATCTGTATTAAAAGTTGAAGAGAAAATGTTTTTACAGATCTAAATAATACCTTAATAAACAAAAAAGTTATAAAGAAATAATGAAAACCCATAAAAAAACATGCTGAAACGAGTAGACGACATGTGATAGCGAATTGTGTTTTTTAGCAGTAAATTTGGCTTCAAACTTATGTCTCGCAAACGCATTTAAACATATCAACTTCTTTGGAATTTTTATGCACGAGATGTCTCTTAAAACAGTTTTTTGAAAAGTTTGATAATTACACTGATCGCATTTAGCTTTTTTCATCTAGTTTTTTTACAAGAAACAATAAAGAAAGCTTACTTGGACATGACAGTACAATTAAAATATGTAGCTACTGATATACCAATCTTAATTTTTGGTCACACTACATTAAATTATGATATACATGTATTATTTGAAAAAAACTTTTCAATTTAATTTTGGACACTTTTTTAAGATTGGTAAACCCATACTACTTTACTTATTTATTTACCGTTGGAACACTTGTCAAAAAACTCTTAGCTCGTGTCACGTCGCTCCAAAATGCATCGCTATAAAACATCCAACCTTGCAGCACCCTGTATATAAATTTAAATAAATATTACAAAATTTAAAGTGACTTACTATAGGAACTGATGTCAATAATGCTTTGGCTCTGTCGGGAGTCCAGAAGAAAAAGGAATGGACAAAAATCCATCCTTGCATTAACCTGGTAAGTTTAGAAACCATAAAAAATCTTAATAATGGTATTTTATTAATAATAACCTGATTTATATTTGAAATTATACATGCCTAAATAAGGTCAATGTCAATTTTTGCACCCGTTTTTTATTTTTATGGATTTACTGGATTTTAGCATGCTTTTAGAACTTTTACAGGCACAGTGTACTTGCATAAGACATGTGAGTCGTACCATAACATATTGTGACTAAGATAATTTCACTGTATAAATAACTGATAGTAGTGTCACAGTCCCGTAGCACATGCAATTGTTTACATCAAAGCGTTGCCGAAATCGCCTTCGAATTTAGGATGTGTAGCTTTCACCGGTAAGTGCTCTCCGTTTACACGCCGCTTAAATACATCCACAGCCTTCTTAAATTCTAAGCCGTGAAGGAGAAATCTGGCAACACAGCACAGTAGGAATGTCAAGTAATGTTTAGAAGTAAACAGAAACAAGTTTAAACGATTGCTTAAAAGGTTTTTCTGTTTTTAAAAGTTAAATCATAGCGTGTATTTATTATATAAAGAAAAAATATGTAACTAATTGTTATATTTAAAAATAGGACCAGTGGCAATATGTCAATCGTTGTTTTTACCTTTAAATGTGCGCGTTAGTTGGTGTGTACGGCATACATTATGGCACGAACGTGTTGCGTTTCGGGCTGCAAAGAGTTATATTAAAACAGAGAGTTATCAAACAACATTTTATTTCTCCATAAACGATAAAATTAGGAAAGCCTGGTTGTGCGCTATTGACCGGATAAGTGTTTTTTTTATTAAAAGTAAAAGTAGTACCTATACGGTAAATGAACAAATATATTTTACGGGCTACTAATTAACTAAGTGTGTTTTTAATAAATTGGTTTTATTTAATATGAATAGTGTGTATAGTGCACCAAAAACAATTATTTACTCCAAGCAATATCCTAAGGACTATATCAACTAATGCGCATAAATATCCTGGTAAGTTCACCAAAAAATATGATTTATATAGATATTCTGAAAGTTATTTACCTAAGGCGGTTTTAGGGTAAATAAAGTGGATAACCTTATTTAAAGCGTTTCTTATTTTAAAGCGCATCTTATGTAATACGCTATATTATTAAGCTTTTATATTTATGACACACATGCTTTCAATTCATTTTAAGTATTGCAAGTATTTCTAAATAATAAATGTTTAGTTAACTTTTAAAAGCTACATTGGTCTGTTCGCAAAAAATGCATAAAGCGGGGTAGAAAACATAACAATTTGACATTTTTAAATCCTTACCAACAAATTTGTATAAGGCAGAAAAGTTCCTGATAAGTTTTGCAGACACATTATTGCTTTTAGGGCAACAATAGTATTTAAAATTATACCTATATGTTGTCTAAAATATCCTAAAAAAAATAATACCTATATTTTGTTTAAAACACTTAAAAAATTAATTATATTTAGCATGTTATCTATTAGGAACTCATTTCAATATTCCTACTGTACAGTGTTGTTTGCAACGTTGCCTTTCTTACTTCACGGCTTAGAGTTTAAGAAGGCTGTGATACATCCCTTGAGTCTGGAGTGGGGATGAGATGCAAGAGATAACTGTTGTCGGATATCCTTGGGCATGTTCGCGCTCTTAGCAGAGTGACTTTACTATGAGTTATTTGTACAGTGATAATTTGTTGCATTTTGTTTGGGGTTAGAAAAACGCAAGATTTAGAATAGAGTTTTAACTTTGAGTTTTATTAAATAATAACAGAAAAACGATGTTTGTTTTGTCGCCTTATTTATTTATTTCTTACCAAATAGCTTGCGAATCGGCCGCTGTCATAGCTTGGTATATACTTTTCCCAACATTTGCAAGATAAGTTAAATCCGTATTTCCTGGGTCCATTTCATTGAAACTATCACAGTTATAAACGTGATCAGTGCCAAATTCAGCAATTTGCTAAAAAAAATTAAATAAATTCTTTTTTTAGTTATTTACTCAAGAAGAAAAGATAGTAAGCCTATATGCACTATAGTGAGAGAGCTAGTAAACCCTTCGAGTATCGTTGGGCCTGTAAGGCTAGAAATTTGAATAATGATGAGTCATAGCACGCTTAGTACGACAATCTTCACCTGGCAAGCATCAGCCTTGCAAATCATCACCCTGTATACTGTTGAAAGTTTTAAAAAATGATAATAAAAAAACTTGGACCTATACGCTTGAAGTTTTTAGTTAATTTATAGTAAGGTTTGAAAAAAATTGACAGGCGATTTCGATGAGCACAAGAACCTGCCAGGGAAACTAAAAGGTGTTACTGATTTGAATGGCCATATTTCCAAAACTAATAGAGTTAAATGTACCTAATGTGGTATTTTCTTAAAGCTTTCTTTAAGATTTTTAATGGTAATATAATATACAGGGTGCCTCGTTAGAAAAATCACTCTGTATATTATTACCAGTATTACCGTTAAAAATCTCTTTAAAAAATATTTAAGAAAACATCACATTAGGTACATCTAACTTTATTAGTTTTCGAACTAGGGTCATCCAAATCAGCCACACCTTCA
Organism: Listronotus bonariensis; assembly: GCA_014170235.1. NCBI lineage: Eukaryota > Metazoa > Arthropoda > Insecta > Coleoptera > Curculionidae > Listronotus > Listronotus bonariensis. The sequence continues at coordinate 62,891 of JACEGR010000245.1, forward strand.
GTTCGCCTGGCAGGTAATTATCTTCATCGAATACGCTTGTCAACTGTTTTCAAACCTTACTATGAATAAACTAAAGTGTTTCAAAAGTGTACAGTCTCCATCTATCTTATTTAATACAAAAATAAGATAAATGTCCCTATTGTAGCATTTTGGGCTATGACAACATCCATAAAAGATTATTCAAACTTAAGAAAGAATGAATTGCATTCAATGTATAGGTCCTTTGTTCATTTTTTATGAAATGTCATACTATTGGAGATTGTACACTTTGAAACTAGTCCCCTTTCTGACATATTTTGCTTCCTGAATATGAGTCCATGATCAGTTCTGCTCCAGTCTTCAGTAAATTGTAGAAGATTGTCTAATTTTTGATTTTTTTCCGTTTTTTAGGCTAGCAAAAAGTTGTAATCTAAATTTTGACTTTGGATTTGCATTTAAGAAACAAAAAACATCAAAAATTATTTCTGACATCCCTAAGTCTGATATCTTTTGTTATAGAATGGTGTTATAAGTGTCATTAATATAGAAACACAAAAACTTAGAAGAAAAAGGTGGATTAAACTTTCTGAAAATAAGCGTGCTTAATATATATCTTTACTACTTTTAGGTGTTTTTAAAAAGAAATGAAAAATATATCTTACTTCTTCAACAAACATTTTTCCAACTGTCTGAAATAATTCTTCCATGGGATCTATGAAATACGGGCAGCAATACTTATCTGGAAAATTATTCCATATTGACATTTTGGTCATATTTGTGTCTGGGTATAATCTAAAAACATATTTTAAGAACTAAATTTTTAAAATCATTTAAGTAAAGTTTTAATCCTTATTATTTTCTTTATTATTATCATTTTTTTTTTATTATTCAAAGTGTTTTAAAAATTTTTCGACATATGAGCAGATTATTACTTGCCGAGAATAATATGAAACTACAAGGTGTCCCAGATATATAAAAAAACTACAAGTTATCATAAACTTCTTTTATTAAAGTCTTCTCTTTGGAGATGTTGGCTCCCAAAAAGCTCCAATGGAATTAAGTTTTTATACATAATTATTAAATCACCAGATATAGTTAGACCCATGTTTATTTCATTCTGAAAGCGATGCCGCCAAGTACACAAAAAATGATAAAGCAAATAAACCCTTCTGTGAAAAATGATTTTTGCAGCAAAAATATTCAACCCGACGACTACGCCACGAGTTACAGGTTTTATAGCACGCCAGAGACGAAATAAGAGGATGTTTTTTGCGTACTTGATACGTGTTTTCGCAATATTTTTATTTATGTATCTAAAAAATATGTAATCAGGCTCTGTCAGAAGCTATGTGCTTTCGAAAAGGTTTGTTTACTTTATCATTTTTTGCGTATTTGGCGGCATCGCTTTCAGAATGAAATAAATATGGTTCTAACTATATATCCTAATTTTATTTTATTAATATTAAACCCTCTAAGCTACAAAATCATGCGAATTACTCACAGCTGCAAGGATGGACTAGCTGTGACACTCATCGATCAACTTTTTTTACTTATCGGTAGCGCAGTAGACTAAGTGTTTGATCTCTAAACTAGGTTCAATCCCTAGCCGGGTTGACATTCATAGATAGTATTCTATTCTATTCCTATTTTTTTTTCTTGGTTTTGGTCCCTTCAGGTCCAATCCAGCACTCTCCCCTTCCGGTCTATGCTTTCCAGGGCTTCGTCGGCGGAAAATCCGGATAATCGAGCTCGTAGCTCCCAGAAATTCCAAAAAGAAAACCAATAATTCCACAATCGATGCAATGCATAAATTGTCGACTGTCAAACCAAGATCTGCTACTGGTGTTACATATAACCTTCACTTTCACTACTGACAGTTCCCATGGCACGCCCATCTATTTCCCGCCATTTGAGAAATACCTCGTGTTCACCACCAAACAGGATACCATCAGCTTATAGGATCTTCGCTCACAGCGCTTAGATCCAGAAGAAAGATGCCGTCAATTTAGCGTGAATCTTTCCTTGATCCCCGAAGGTAAAGAACGTTCGTACGACACCTCTAGCCGCCACTCCGAGAAGAACTTTGTAGTCCTCTACGCACGTCCGCACTGTTCGGAGGTCAACCAAAGAGTTCCCGTAATTCTTTGTTTACAATCGTACTGAAAGGCGTTTTTCGAGGTTTTGATTTTTTTTGCTTTTTAGTCATTGGACTTTTATATATGTTTAGTTTTTACTGTTTATTAGAATGTTAAACACCTGTAAACAGGGGTCACTGACCTTTGGATATTTTTTTACAGGGAATTTACGTTTAAATCGTTATTAAGGGTAAGATACATTTTTTAGATAATTTTTTAGTGATTTTATTTTATGGCATGCAAGTATTGATTTATTTTGTCAGTTAAAAAATATTATGGCAAAAAGGTGACGTCACAAACATAACCTATATTTTCGGAAAAATTTTTACCTGTTAAATGCTCTTGGTACATGCCCAGCAAATGCCGGCAATATTGTTATAATGCCCAAATCTCGCATGCGCTGAATAATTTTATGTTGTAGGTATAACGATCTCTCATGCCAGGATTGGGAGAGCGGACCACCCCAACCTCTAAGATTGCCCATTCTCAACCTAAAAAAGTATATTACTTAAGGGCCATTATTTTGAGACATGATCAGTAAATAAACTGATAAAACTGAAACTGATAACATTCTTTTAAAACTTAGGTGGCTAACTTCATTCTGAATGTTTATTAATATTTTAAATGACATCAGCCACGTGATCAAATGAGGGAAGTGAGACTGATCATGTCTCGAAAAATACGACTTTAATATATTCATGTTCTCAGGCGGTTCCAACTCCCAGTGACGCAACTTACATATAGAAGGAACAGTTTAAAAATGTAAATTCGGTGCTCTTTGATAAGAAAAAATCACAAAAAGTTTAAAGCAAATAAATCGGCATGCTTGTCTTCGCGGCCGCCTTTGCTATATTTCTTTATGATATGCCGGTTGATGCAGCTGGTCATCGCACTTTGGGATAGAACTTAATTTTTTTGGTCAAAATTCTGAAACTTACCAATCTAACTTAAAATGGGGTTCTTTTACTGGAAAAATATTATAAATTATTACAATTGCTTTTTAGAAACCTAAAACTTATTATATGTTATTATAAATTTACACCCCTTAACATTATTATTTTTATTCTACAAAAATAAACTAAAATGTCAGCTTGTTTGGTTAATTCGGTAGTATTCTAATCAGTAATCCGATGATTATTACCTCATATGATATACAGGGTACGACAATAGGTATGATTTTTTTAAATGGAATACCCTGAATATTATATCACCACCAAAAAAATTCTACATTTGATGTGCCTATTTCAATTAGTTTCGGAAATATGACCATCCAAATTTGAAAAATAATTTTAAATTATTCTTAGAAGCGTAATAAAGATACATCTTCCCAACTTTTTATTTTTTAACGTATAAAATAAATAAAAACACTGTTTTGTTGGGTAGATTCTGTGGAATCCATATCTTTCATCAGAATGCTTTTATCTTTTAGGATATACAGTGTAGGACAAAACATATTAAATTTTAAAATGGAAAACCTTGTAAATTATAAAAATCTTGTATCTGTCCTTACACTCAGAAGTAGTAAAAAGTAGAAAGGCAATTGTAAGTACAAAAACTGATAAAGAAAAAGTAAAAAATCTTTGAGAACAGTAGCGAGACTTCGCGAGGCTGCATCGGAAACACAACAATAGCTCTTATTATTTAAACTCTTTTACTTTTTTAGTAAACAAGACTAATAATAAACTAAGTAGAATAAATGTTGTATATTTATGTTTACTTAAAATACATTTTCAAGTTTCTTATTACCCCAATAGAAGTCGTCAAATCCTTTTATAATTTTGCGTACATGCAGTTTGGAGTATCTATCTACTCTGAAATACACAGCATGAGCCATTAAAATTTCAAAGTTGCTTTTTGGCCAAAATAATGGATTTCTATCCCATAGTGTATCGGCGCGTCGCTGTAAAGGATAGCGGCGCCTTTGTATAAAATAGTCCGATTGCAAGCGGCCTTTTTTATGTTTTTGTATTATTTTCAAAGGGTACCGAATTTGCGCTTTTAAAATGTTCTTACTATACATACATCTAGTAATTTTATAAACTTTGGTTTATCTTACCATGATAAAAATGCTGGTCCAGAAAAATGTTCATTTATATCTTCCTCTGTAAGATTCAGCTTTCTGTAAACTCTCTGCCAAATAGCTTCTTGTCCAGTAAAAGCAAGAACAAAATTAAAAGAATTTAATGCCATCCAGTCGATATGTTTTTCCCATTGGTTCCAGTTCCACCATACGAAACTGTAGCTAGTTGTACAGACATTTTGATAGTAACGAAACCTAAAAATACAATATTGTGAACACCTAGTATAAAAAAAGTATACATTTTGGGAATTTTAAAAATATACATTTTTGGGAATTTTAAAATAAGTATACATTTTAATTAGTTTACTTAACATTGGGAAATTTGCTACATAAAAATATACGTGAGGTGTCAAGGTCTTAAAAGTATAAATTAAACAATTTTCTAGGTTACTTTTATAATAATAAAATAAAAACATTAAACAAACTGGGTAGCGTAGAAATGCAAAACAAACACTGGAAAATTTTATATTTAAAGAAGAGAAAAAGAAATTAAAAAGGGATTTATCAGATAAGAAGTAGTTAGTGAAGTAAAGTATAAAGTTAAAGTTTTAGTTAAGCCCCGTACGGGCTATCCCTAGTGGGGGGTATGCCCGTACTAAATTTAGTTAGTCAAATAAGTTAAGTTGGTTTTAAAAAATGCAAAGTTAGTTTTGATGGTCCACCGGTCTCATTGTCCCAAGAAGATAGTTCCATATGGTACATGGGTCCAAGTGACGTAAAAATGGGCCCTATATGTATATTCCAAAAAATATACGTCACAATATAAATGCATATATACGTCGTGCCAACTCGATATGTTCAGTTGAGTTTAAGTGTGTTGAACACTTGCAGGTAGAGATTAGACAGAGAACGCACCATAGCTTAACGCGGCAGTCTCGCTTTATAGGGGTTATAATTACTTACCTATCATTTATAACTTTTGTTATATCGACTTCGGGTAAGACTTCTGGTAAGTTAAGTTGCGAGACTTCCCAAGAAATGTGGGCATTACAATAATATTTTAAATAGTAATGAAATCCAGTAGCTGCACTTACTCCAGTGGTTCCAGTGATTTGGATTGTGTTATTTATTTTTTGTATCTACAAGTTCGTAAAAAATATTTTGGTAATTTTCTAGAAGTTGCAAGTAAAAAATATTTAATTTTCACCATTTAAAACCCTGTTTTTAATGTATTTTACACCTTTTATCAAGTAAATTGTGAAAGTTTTCTTTTAAAAATGCTGTAACCATGTATACACAGTGCAATCATAGCCTGCAGCGACTGAAAACGATTGAAAGTAAAGCTATTCAAATTAACGCAAAAATAATGTAAAATACGTAGAAACCCGGGGTTTTAAAAGGTGAAAATCAAATATTGTTTGCCACTTTATCCTTAAATCAAGAATTACGTGCGAAAAGAATTGCGAATATAGTAAAAATTAAATTAACTTAAACTTCAACATTGATGTTGGATATCTTAAGAACAAAACATTTCCGTCAAAAATTCCTTCAGATTCGTGATCAGCGTCCCAAAAAAAACCTCCGTATAAAAATTTCATCAAAATCGGAGTAGCTGTAACTTTCAAGAAATTTCCAATTTTTTTAGAGATTGCACACTGCCTAAAATAAAAGAAGGGTAAGCACCTTTTTTTGAGATTTGATCCAGTGGCGGCTAGGGGGTCTAAAAACAGGTGTAGTGCAGGAAGGAAAAAAAGCGCATTCACCATTTTAGCAAAATTGAAAATACTCAACTATCAAAAGTCTAAGTAAAAAGTCTTAATATCTAAACTAACCTAAATTTTATACACCAAATCAATCATTCTATCTTTTAATGCAGCAAATTTATCAATTATATCTTCATAAAATAGTTGAGTTTTTATCAGTTTCTGTAGAAGCTCCTTTTGAATTCAAATATTGGCCAAAGATAAAAGTCTATCTTGGAATATAGTGTTTCTTAAGAAAGTTTTTAAACGCTTAAGACAAGAAAAACTTCGTTCCACTGACACGCTTGTCGACGGTATCGTTAAAATTAGCGAAAAGAGTTTATACGCCTCGATTAAAAATGTCTTTATTTGCGCCAACTTGTTTCACTAACTGCTGCAATGAAATATTTTTATAACATTCATCAGCAAATATTAGGTCAAGTTTTTTTGAGCCGCTGATTTTTGGAAATGATTCGGCATATATCTCCAATAAATTTTAAAAAGAATCAGTGGAAAAGTTTGGTCATACTGGCCAAACTTTGCAGTATCAGCAAGACAAAGAAATTGTAGTTTGTAACAATCTTCGAATCTTACTTCCATTTCCATCAAAATATGATCTAATATTTCATAGAGAAGTGCTCTGTACTGTCCTTTAATTTCTTCCTGTGAAAAATCACTGTCGCCAATAATACTTAAGCGGAAACAATCGAAATAATACGTGAAAACCAACAAAACGACCAAAACCTATACTATCTTTTTAAGGCTAGCGACTTACCAAGCAATACATCTGATACTCCCACCCGCGATTCTGGCCGCCGGCAAGTATAGCGTTGTCATGGCAACGGAGCGTCAAAGCGTAAACAAAATCCCGCATGAGCTGTATACTTTGGTCCGTTTTACATTTGCAATACACTTGCTAATTTCGGATTGCGATGTCGCGTTACCGAAAGCGACTCGCGCCAGCGGTTAATTTAAATGTTAGATTTTTCATAGCGAATTTTACAAATAAGGAATATAAATGAGAAAAATGAATTGAATAATAGTAATATGTTTTTTTATGTTTTATTATTTATTTTTGGTGAAGTGGCACTTCACTTACTACACCTGAATAGCCGCCACTGATTTGATTCAAAAATGTATGGGTGCATTTTAGGACAATTTTATAAGAAAAGAAGGTCTTATTTTGACCATAAAAGTATGCCCTTAAAATAATTATATTGACTTTTAAAACACCATGGTTTAATTTTGTGTTTTTTTTTAATAATAAATTAATTCTTCATAATAATTTAAAAACGAGGCAATTTATCAATGTTGATTTATTATTCAAATTCTTACCTTAAAAATGTCTTTTTCATTTTCAGTTAAATTTGTATCGATCAGTACAGAAAATTCATTGTACCTTTCAGGCAATATTCTTTTAATAAGGTTTTCTGTAGCTGTTTTTTGAACATCCGGTGTGGATTTTGGTTTTAAATGACCTAAGGTGGATTTAAAATCTAAAAAATTTTTAATTTGTTTAATACTTTTAATGCTTTTTTAGGAATATTTGAAACAAATATTTTTCGTGAAGTTGGCACAAAGGTGACAAAATTATACAGGGTGTTACAAAATGCTTTTAAGAAAAGTAAGTAGCAGATTCAACCTCAGAAAATATAAAGAAAAATTAATATGAACATAGGTCTGGAAATGCATTGTTTTCCAGATACAGGGTGTTAAACTTTTTTTTATATAGTTTTTTCTATCTTTTTGACATCCCACGAAGGCATATGCCTAAATACCAGAGTACCATGGGTGACGGGTTATTAGATGTTTAAGACATCGTTCCCCTGTTCCGTCAACGTTGTCCAAATACTGAAACATGCAGTTATGCATTTCACAGCACCTTTAGACAACGCGGTAGTGCCACCACGGACGTTATTTTTAAATAACTACTTTTTTGTTATTATATTAAATATCTCTTGTAGGATAATATGATGATAAAATTCGACAGAAAGGATTGAGATCATATTGTATTTAATTTACCCAATCTCGAGCGGTACCTTAACGAATATTTCAGACAAATGACTGTACTTTTTTATCTTTGGACAAACCACGAAGGCTGAAAGCCTAAATACTAACGTACCGTGGGTGTCTTAAGCGAGGTAAGAGGGAGTTTGTTGACACGGGACTTAAATACTTGAAGCTTTGGGGTGGAAGGAAAGACCTCCGCGGGCAGCAGGTTCCACAATCTAGATACTCTAGGGATAAAAAAACGAACAAAGTGGGAAGTTCGGGGCCTGTTCAGTTGGCCGTATAGGGATGAATGCGCGCGGCACCACGAGTTTCTCTGTTGGGTATTGTGAATGGAGGAACTATACTGGACAATTCTTCAGAGCAGAAGCCATGGAAGTACCTATAAAAAAGCGATAAATCCCTCACAGCCCGACGATGGGCAAGAGAGAAAAGCCTTTCTGTAAGTGAAGGATCATTAATGAGACGAATTGCTCTTCTTTGAATGGAATCAAGAAGAATGCTTAGGGTTGTGGGGGACGCCATGCCCCAGATATAAGAACTATATTCCAAGGGAGGTCGGATTTGAGACACATATAAAGTGTATAAATTGGAAGGGGAAAAATACTTTTTGGCTCGAAAGAGAAATCCAAGCTTTTTGAAGCTGCGGTGGCTATAGATACAATGTGTTTATGCCAATTAAGGTTACTTTCAAATGTGACTCCCACAAGATTGAAGGTGTCTTTGCTCTGTAAAACTTGGCCGCTCATAAGTAGAGGATGAGTATTGGATGACTCTTTTCGCGACAAGGAACATGATTGTGTTTCGGATGCATTAAATTGAACGAGATTTTTGGCGCCCCAATCCAATATTAAATTAAGATCCTGCGAAAGAGATATCTGCATTGCTCTGCGTTTGTTTTCCAAGTCAGGTTAAGTAATGGGTTTAGGAACCTGAAAACTGGAGTAAAGGGTACTATCGTCCGCGAAACTACGAATGGAATTAGTTGTGGATTCTGAGTTCCTGAAATTTTTATATTTTATTTAGATAAAACCAGTAATAATACATTTTCTGAAATCTCTTGATCTTTTTTAGTATTTTGCTTAGTTTTCAAAAAATAAAATTAAATTTACCTAATTTCATATTTCCGTTCCCCCTAAAAAACATAGGAATAATTTTAAAAAACTGAATTTGGAAAAAGTCGATAGTTTAAATATTAATATTATTTATTTAGTGTTTGTGGGTAATGTCATATAATTATTTATAAAAATTATTTAAAATAATGTCTAAAAAAATCCCCATGTTTCTTGTGTAGTCCATCCAGGGGTATGCTATTAAGTGGATACTGTTTTTTTTTCTCAAAATATTCAAGAGGCAAGAAACGGTATTTTAACTTGCCTCATTCAAATAAAATAATAAATTTGCACAAAAGTCAGTGGCTTACGTTTTCTTTTGTCAGAAATAATCGTTTAAGTATCGCTTGAGACGCCACTGGGCTAAATAAATAAAATCAAGTTAGAGCTTAATTAGCCTCTTGATGCTACAAATAATACCGCTAAATTTCATTAAAATTAAATAGGGAATATTTAGAATATTTTAATGTAAGAATCTGCCCCTAAATTTTCTTAACAACATTCTGTATTATGGACTTAATCTGCTTAGGCGGTAAAAATACATATTTTAAGCCTTTCAAGTGGCAGTTGAAATTCACCCAGCAAACACTATTTGCCGGCAATGTACATTTTTCATATTGGCATTGATGGTAAAGCATTGGCAATTGGTGGCAATATTATGCCAACATCTAATACGCATTAAAAAGTTAACCCTAAATAAACACTCAATTGCCAATAAATTTTACATGCAGGCGAATTGCCAGCAAGCATACAAAAATGGCGGCATACCAATCCTGATTAAATAAAGCACGCGTTTTTGTTGCAGGCAAATAAATATTGGATTTTTGAAGACAAACCTTCAACGCATATTCATACTTTTTAAACCATATTATTAACATTGGTATTTAACTAACATTAAAGCAATTTTTTGATCTGTTTTATTTATAATGGCAGCTAAACAACATTATTTTATGTTTTTACATAATTTAAAGGAAATGGCCTTTTCATAACATTTTATTGGTAAAAAGCATGCAAATAAAAATTAGGTCAAACAAAATGTTTATTATGTATTTTGGAGCGAATAAAAATAAAAGGATGGTAAAATTAGCTACGTTAATTTCGACCGAAGGTGACCGCTTTGTGGATTTGTTTTGTACGTGGTTTTCTAGCTTTTTAGTTTCTTTTTTAAAGAAAAGAGTTTTTTAATAGACATAATTAAATGTATTCATTACCTAATAAGTGTGTGTTGTGTGATTAATTGGTGATGGCTAGTCGAGAAGGCAAGATATTCAAGTAGACTGTTAGGAGCTGTAAACATTTTGTTTAAAACTTTATTAAAAGTTTTAAAGACGTGTTAATAAAAAATATTATATATATTTAATAATTTTTTGACATACCGATAGATGGCGTAATGGACAATAAACTACTACGTTTCTGCAATATCTTCTCTTTTTATCATCCAAACCGTACCCATTAGACAAAAATAACTCGAGAGCGATCTGCGGTAGGTGATCTCACTTAGCTTTGAAAGAAATATCTTCGGCTAGTGTAAAAATCTGCATCTCCAAGTTGGACAGTGTTCCGAGAGATGGTACTTTGCATTTGCTTTGCATGCAGTAAGGAGTTTTTTCCTATTTTAATTTTCAAATAAAATATCGCATCATTTTAGCTTTTAAAAAAAGTATATGCGACAATTTTCCTCAATAAGACGTCAGCTTGCTGCTTGGGAGTATCTGCCTTTGCCCACTTTTGTGTCTTTTTGTTATCTTTTTGCCAGTAACTTATTAATGTTGGATGCCATCGTCTTAAACGCATTTTTTTGCCAATAACTTATTAATGACGGATGCCATTACTTTATCTGCAACACGTGGCCTAATAACGGCCAATTGCCCACTTTCGCGTCTTTTTGATACCTTTTTGCCAATGCCTTGCCATTAAAGAGTGTTGGCAATGCCAGTAAATTAAATGTACAACGCCGGCAAAAAATGTTATATGAGTTGGCAAAAAAATTACTTAATATAAATAAACACTCTATTTTACTTACTGTTTTCGTATGCATTTAAAAATTTCACAACACAAAACAAGCAAATCACGAGAAACAACAAATTAATTTTCATTTTTTGGACATTTATTAAGCAAATTTTTTAATTGTTGTAGGAAATTAAATTTACTTTACTACTAAAACTTTTTAATTTACTATTTTTAATCTTAAACTAAAATATTAATACTCCTCGGTACAGGTTAGTGCTTTAAAAAAGATATAAACTTATTTGAATGTCTTTGTTTATATTTAAGATAAGTTTATCTCGTTACAATTTTAAGTGGTCAATTATCTGTAATTGACTATGAAAACATTGACGACATGGGTGTAGACAAAAGGGGTTTATAAAGATTTATAATAATAAATTAATTTGGCAAAAATGGTACTGCTTTTTGCAATGTTTGTTGGTAATTAAAAAGAAATATTTGAAAAGTACGGGGAAATAAAAGAGAAAGGCAAATATCCATATTGTCTATGAAAATCCAGGTAAAAGTGGACTTACAGCATTAAGCCTTTGACTCATTTTAAAATACTATTTTTACATTTTTTTAATAAGGTAAGGACGTTTATGATTTTTTCTACTACTGTATAAATAAGAAAACTTTGTGGTCCTAGCAACGCGAATGATAACGAAAGAGATCCTTCGTGTTACCTGGTTGCTAAGCGTTGCTAGCTACGAAAGTAATATTTTCAGCGCCTGGACAAAAAGTAAGAGTAAAAAAAAAGAAAATATGCTTGTGGGAAATATTAGGATTTATTTATAAAAAGTAACTAATTTATGACAAAATATTTTAAAAACTAGGTTAGATATTGACATTAAAAGTAATTGTGCAATTTGGGCAATTAGCAAAAGAAATTGGAGGAATAATACTTGAATTAACAGTTTTTAAATTTGTTGTTGGGGTATCGTTATCACCTTTAACTACGTTAATATTCATATTTTTCACTGTTACTTCATTAGAGGAAATATTGGTAGGAATTTCGTGTAAAATCTTCTTTGAAATTTCCACCTTATTACTATAGGATTCAGCAATATATCCCTCCGCAACAGAAGAAGACTTCCAACCTCCATGCCTTTTAAGTCCAAAATATCGACATCCGAAGCATTGGCAAGGAACGTAGTTGACGTTCTTCTAAAAGAATGGCCAGTGTATCTACTGATGTCTTCAAGCTTTAAAAACTTCGCAATTTCTTTAGGTACATTTGAAATGGTGTGCTTTCCAATTACTTGATGAACACATTTACCTCTTTCATAACGATAAAATAAGCGCTCATCTAGAGCATTCCTTGGTCTCAGCTGAATATATTCCTGTAGAAATCTGACATAAGGAACTGAGCCTTCATCGTTGGTTACTACAAAGTTTCTTTTAACTTTATTTTTAGACTCCACTATTTTTACTATAGCCACGTCATTTCTTATTTCTACATCACTTAGCTTCATTCTGTATATTTCGTCTGTCCGGCATGCCCCAGCCACTCCCATAATGGCTATTACTTTCATTGCTAAGTAACTTTGATCAGGCGCGTTAAGTAAAAACTTTATGATTTCTTCTTTTTAAAAATTTTTGACTTTTTGCCTCCTCCTTTTAATAAAAGCAACTAGTTTCTTGAACTCCGAAATATCTTGATTTTTGTTTATGGAAATTGTTAACTTGAGCATGGAATATACAGACCAGAGGGTTGGTGGTGATAAAGACTCGGATTTTTCTTGAAAATACGCCAACATCACATTCTCGTTAATCCGCCCCACATTTTTTGTAGCAAGCCATTCAGAAAACGATTTATATGTTTGATGGTACCTCTCTTTAGATTTGTCTGGCAGAAGTGAGGCACACGCAAGGTCAGCTGCCTTTTGGATGCCATTTTCATATTCATTTAACATTTTAAAATGGGAATGGATTTATACTAAATTAACAATAATTCAATATCTGACAAGTGCTGATGACAGGATTAATTTTTAACAGGTAAAATTTCAAAATCTCTGATATTTCTATTAAAACATGATGTTAATGATTATTAAATTATGCGATACATAGAACAGTAGCAGAAAAATATAATACATTACACGATGCGAAAGGCCTTTCAAGTGTTCGGAGGTTTTAAATAGTCTCGGCTTCGCCTCGGCCATTTAAAAACTACCTCACACCAAAAAGTAAACTTTTGCATCTTGTAATGTAAATAACTATTATCTATTTATGTAATTGTAAAGAAATACCTATTGATTAGATAAAAAAAGAGGATAGTTAAGTAATTATTTATTTATTAAAAACAGTATTAGAGCATAGTAATTTACAGTAAAATTATTAAGCATAACACAGGGTGTCCCACCGGGAACTCGTAGCGATCGAAAAGTGGGCTTTGGAAAATTTGGTAACAGTATGAAGTCAGTGGGGGACATACAACTTAAATATTTTGACAGTTTTACCACTTTCGGTTATACCAGAAGTTAACGTCAACTTCCTTATTTTAAATGGAACACCCTATATATTATTTATTTTTTAGATTCTACGTCAAATTCCAAACATAATTTATGTATAATGTTCTATACCTAAGTCCAACCTTCTTACTTCGAGAAATCGATCGCAAGAGTTCCCTTTATAGTTTCTAAGATAAAATTATTATAAGTACCTCTTAATTCTAAGTACTTTCTACAATAACCATTTTTTTTTAAATTAAAAAAATCATATTTTTTCTAATTAAAATTAAGTTGATTAAGATGCTTTTTCGCTTCCTTCACTTCTTCTACAGTTAAAAAGAACTTTATTTTTGCTAACGGTATTTAAAGTCAGGATTTTTATTATATCGAATAAACAATATAAAAAAATCGATCAAATATTTTAAACATCTTTGGAAACAAAAATAGCATCTCCTTCATTAATTACTCCAGTTTTAATAACTTTTAAGTAAGTTCCCATTATTCCCGATTTAAATGGTCCTTCTGACATCCTATACCTAAAAAAAATATAAAAAAATAATTTTAAAAGTTAAAAAGTTCAGTAAACAAAAATAATTAAAAAATAAAACATTTTTATAAATATCATTACAAAAAATGCAAATGTTTAATGTATGCGGATGACTTAAAGTTCTTCTCTACTGTTAATTCTGCCGTAGATTGTTTAAATATTCAAAATGAATTATTATGTGTGGTGGATTGGTGTAAAAATAATTGTTTAGAACTTAATATTGAAAAATGTAAAGTTATGCGTTTCTATAGACGCCAAGAGCCTGTAATTTATCCTTACAATATAGAAAATGTACACTTGGGATCAACAGATACTACAAATGATTTGGGTGTTCTCTTTGATAAAGAATTGACATTTAACCAGCATATTGAAAATATTATTTTAAAGGGGTACAGGCTTTTGGGATTTTTAAAAAGGACATGTACTAATATTCATGATACGAAAGCCATTAAGTGCTTGTATTACAGTTTAGTTTGTAGTATAGTAGAATACAACTCCATAATCTGGTCACCTTCTTATGAGTATTATATTCAACGCCTGAAAACTTGCATAACAGATTTGTAAAATTTTTACTGTACAAACACAGAATATCTTATGATAATATATCTAGAGAAGTTCGTCTGCAACTTGTGGGTGTCAAGTCTTTAAAAAGACGAAGGGAAATTTCAATGGCAATATACCTTTACAAAATTTTAAACGGTCTTGTCGACAGTGCCGATTTATTAGCTAATATTAATTTTCACATTCCCGGAAGACAAACAAGATCCAGACGACTTTTTCATGAAAACCACCACCGAACTAATTATGGTAGAACGTGTTTTAGTGATCGCTTAGTTAAGAATTTTAATGTCAATTTTAGCGGGGTTGATCTTTTTGTATTTGGTCTTGGTAGTTTTAAGAGACATGTAAATATTTTACACTAACTCGTACTGCTGTGTGGATATTTTTTCTGTTTGTTATGTTATGTGACCCTTATATATGTATATTATTATTTAGGCTCTGTAGTTTGTACTATTAAACACTAATTGGAGTTTTTTACTCTTTATTGTGTAATTATGATAAATAAAAATAAAATAAATAAACAAATGATATTTCTTTGAACAGTGCCAGTTGCAAACGCGAAGTGGGCATCCGCCCACCCACAATTTGCACTTAAAGGGCGAGCCCTCTTGATATGAGATTCCACTAGACTTAAAATTATCGTATATTTTTTAAATAAATAAAAATAAGACACCATTTTGTGGTTGCGTTCATCTTTTAAGCCATATTTCTGTAACCAGAACCATCCCAAACCTAACTTTTTAATATTCTCCCAACTTGCATTTAGACTTTCACTATCCTGGGTAGTTGTGTCATGTCAAAGGCATGTTTGGTAAGAAAGATTTATAGAATAGATCTTGACAACAAAAGAAAAGGGGCCTTGCTGATGCGACTTCGTCCACGTCTCCATTAGTCCACGCTTCGCTACTGGACAGTGCTTTACTTAGTAAATTAAGCATTCTTAAAAATGTTTACCCTTATGGAGGACTCTTTGTTTGACCTCCGGACAGTGCGGACGTGCGTAGAGGACTACAAAGTTCTTCCCGGAGTGGCTGCTAGAGGTGTCGTACGAACGTTTTTCACCTTCGGGGATCAAGGAAAGATTCACGCTAAATTGACGGCATCTTTCTTCTGGATCTAAGCGCTATGAGCGAAGATTCCTATAAGCTGATGGTATCCTGTTTGGTGGTGAACACGAGGTATTTCTCAAATGGCGGGAAATAGATGGGCGTGCCATGGGAACTGTCAGTAGTGAAAGTGAAGGTTATACGTAACACCAGTAGCAGATCTTGGTTTGACAGCCGACAATTTATGCATGGCATCGATTGTTGAATTATTTGTTTTCTTTTGGAATTTCTGGGAGCTACGAGCTCGATTATCCAGATTTTCCGCCGACGAAGCCCTGGAAAGCATAGTCCGGAAGGGGGAGAGTGGTGGATTGGACCTGAAGGGACCAAAACCAAGAAAAATAAATAGAAATAGAATAGAATACCCTTATTTTATCGAGGATCCAGCACAAAACCAGTGGAAAAAACTGCTGTAAGTATGCTGATGAAAGGATTTTATTGTTCAAAATGTAAAAATAAGTCCATATTTGACACTTTGACGCCGAATTTTTGGCCTTTTTAAAACCTTTCAATTTTTGATTTTGTGCGAGAAGTTTTACCTTTCAAGAGTTTTCAATGGTTCCCTGTCTTTAGTAATTTCACCATTTTCCGAAACGATTGTTTCTATACATCTTACACATTCCAGACATACTTTTGCTACAACTTCACCTATTTTAACGTATTTCCAATGATCTTCATCATACGCAATGGGACCTAAAAATATAAAAAGACGTATAGTAAGTCCACTTCATAACGCTGTATAATACAGGGTTAGTAAAAAAATCGAAACGTTGGATTATCATCAGCAACCCTTGAATATAAATAAACCAAATTTTGTGCGAAGGACTAACTAAACATAAACAATTTAAAAATTATATTTCCAAGGTTGCCAAGTTTATAGCTTTCCCTGTAGGTTAGGTAATTTTAAAATTTTAAATTGAATATCCTATTTTTTATTATTGTAGTCAGTTGCTTGTATCAACTTTATTATGATATTATCGTTTTTTTACTCCTGTTAATTTCGAAGATATAAGGAACGACTAGGTATGGTCAATTATCTCAAAAACGAGTGAACTGAAATTAGTCAAAATTAGTACAGGAGAGTAACTGGACCTTTTAAATTCAGAAATTGCATTAACGATATTTTATAATTAAATTTCCTTATTTCCTTTCCTTGACTTTTTTTAAAGAATCTTGAAAACGCTGCAAAAATGCTATTCGTAAATTTAGAAGGTCCAGTTTCACCTCTGTACTAATTTTTCATGTCAAAATCCAACCAAAATATCATATGACAGAAAAATAAGACTAAAAATTATACATAATTGAAATAGGAAAAAACTCTACCGATAGATGGCGTAATGGACAATAAACTACTACGTTTATTCAACATCTTCGCTTTTTATCGCCTACACCGTACCGATGAGACCAAAATAGTTCGAGACCGGTCTGTGGTTGGTGATCTCAATTAGCTTTGAAAGAAATTTCTTCGGCTTGTGACAAAAAATCTGCATCTCCAGGTTGGACAGTGTCCCGAGACTCCCGAGAGATGCGACCCTGCAGTGCAAGTAAATTGCAAGCAGTAAGGGGTTTTTTCCTATACTAAGTGACATAGAAATCCAAACACCCAGTTTAAATGGTTTTATTTTAATAAAATTTTGTATAAGTACTTAATGAAGCATAATAAGTAAATGATAAAAATTTCCAAATGATTGCATTGGTTTAAAGCCCTTTTACCTTTAATAATTTGTGGATGCACCCCGATGTGTTACGCATTGTCCAACGCTTCAGGCATGCTTCTGATCAGGTGGTCAATGTCCTCCTGTGGTATCTCATTCCAGGCAACCACCAACTCCTCTCGAAGTGCTTCTAGAGTCTAAGGAGGACGTTGCAAATTGAGCAAACTCCTACCCATCATATCCCACACGTACTCAATTGGGGATAAGTCGGGAGATCTTGGTGGCCATGGTAACAATGTGACATCATTACGTTGAAAGAAGTCCATTGTGACACTTGCAACATGTGGTCGGGCATTATCTTGTTGGAAAGTTGGATTAGCCAGAGTGTCAAGATAGGGTAAAAGATGGGGTTCTAGAACTTCTTGGATATAACGCTGCGCGTTCATGTTACCTCTGATGAAGATTAAAGGTGACCTGGAGCCTGGAGCCATAAGCTATAGCACCCCAAACCATAACTCCAACAGTGTGATGAACATGTCTTTCAACAAAAAACTGTGGATTCCTCCTTTCACCACGTCACCTTCTAACCCTGGCTCGACCATCGTGCATGCCTAAACAAAATCGAGACTCGTCACTAAAGACAATACTGTTCCATTCCTGATCCCAGAGTGACCGTTGTCTGTACCACTCAAGGCGATTACGTCGGTGTTCTCGAGTTAAAGGGAGGACCCAGTGTGGCCGGTATGAAAACAGGCGAAAACTTCTCATTCGTCGGTAAACACTTCGCATGCCAATAGATCTTCCGTGTTCTGCAAACCATTCATTTGCAATGGACCTGGTAGTGGAGAAACGGTTCCTTAAGGCCAATAATCTTAGACGGCGATCTTCACGGTCTGTTGTTCTACGGCGGCGTCCAGTGCCCCTTGCTCTTTGCGTACGGCCTTCTTTAAGCCATGCCTGACAACACCTAACCACAGTGTCTACACTTCTTTGCACTCTAACTTCAGTTTCCCGAAAAGAAAGTCCAGCTTCCTGAAGTCCCACTATACGGCCCCTATCAAACTCACTAAGTTGACGAAATCGTACAGGTCTTGGTACTCTAGGCATCGTAACCAATCGTAAAGAATGTCAACAACCAAAATCCGCCAAATTTGGATCTTTACTGCGGCTGCAATATTCATTTTTAGATCGTTAGTGAATTAAAAAAAAGTATAAAAACCGGAATGTCGAACTGTTAAGGCTGAAAATTTTATTAATTGTTATTTACAGTAAGATAAATAAATTCACTAAATTTCATTAAAATAAAACCATTTAAACTGGGTGTTCAGATTTCTATGTCACTTAGTATATTTCAATTTTAAAATAAAATAACGTATCATTTTGGCTTAAAAAAGTATATGCGTCATTTTTCATCAATTTAAAGACGTCTTTATGACGTCATTAACGGACGTCTTTTGTCTGTGACTTAGGGAGGTCAATTTAAAGTCATTTTGTAGTCATCTTATGACGTCTTTGCTGACCAAATGTGACCAAAAATGACTAAAAAAGACGTCAATAAGACGCAGCTTGCTGCTTGGGATCAGGTCATAATAAAGTTTATACAAGCAGCATTGAATACAATAATAAAAATAGGGTTATCCATTTAAAATTTTAAAATTCCTAACTTACAGAGAAAACGATAAACTTGCCAACCTTGCAAATACAATTTTTAATTCTTCATCTTCAGTTACCCCTTAGCACATAATTTGGTTCGTTTATATTTGACGGTCTCTTGTTTACTCTGTATTCTAATAATATATACACATATTAACATCAGACTGACCTTTTATTACCAGGTTGGGTCTAAAATTAAGGACAGATACTTTTTGATCATCCGGTAATTCTTGATTTAAATCGATTATTGATGCTTCATTGATTAGATGCAGCGCTGCCAAATCGCTGAAAATTCCCTAAAAACAAACCTTTAAAAAGATCCGTCGAAGGGGTTACAGAATAAAAGTACTTGGATTTGATAATAAAACACCCAGTATATCGCTTACCGTCATATTATTATCCATATTGGTGTAATGTTCAGCCCATTTCTTATGATGCCCAAGGACGTTCCGAAATATACTGCCATTTCCATATCCTAATCGTAGACCATCGTCTTTCTCCAAAAGGAAGTTACTTAGCCATTTGGCAGCACTGTTTCCACAGTCGGTACAAGTAAAAGGTTCATTTCCAAAGCTTCTGCCCCAAACAGCAGTACTAAAAATACAAAGAAACATATTCCCATGCCTAAATAGCTATAAAAGCTAAAAGGTTATAGTAAAATTCGCTACACAAGTGTAAATCTAGCTTAAAAACTAATATACCAACTTGCTATGAAGCACAGCCTTCTTAAATATATGAGCCGTGAAGGAGAAAATCTGGCAACACAGCACAGAAGGAATGTCAAGAATAGTTTAGAAGTAAACAGAAACAAGTTTAAACGATTGCTTAAAAGGTTTTTTCTGTTTTTAAAAGTTAAATCGTAGCGTTATATAAAGAAAAATAGGTAATTCATTGTTATATTTAAAAATAGGACCAGTGCCAATATGTCAATTGTTGTTTTTAAGTTTAAATGTGCGCGTATAGTTGGTGCGTACGGCGTACATTATGTCACGAACGTGTTGCGTTTCGGGCTGCAAAACGAATTACTTTAGTTATGTTAAAACAGAGGGTTATCAAACAACATTTAATTTCCCCATAAACATGATGAAATTTGAAAAGCCTGGTTGTGCGGTATTGACCGGATAAGTGTTTTTTTATTAAAAGTAAAAGTAGTACCTATACGGTAAATGGACAAATATATTTTACAGGCTACTAATTAACTAAGTGTGTTTTAAATAAATTGGTTTTATTTTATATCAATAGTGTGTATAGTGCACCAAAAACAATTATTTACCCCAAGCAATATACTAAGGACTATATCAACTATATAATGCGCATAAATATCCTGGTAAGTTCACCAAAAAATATTATTTTTATAGATATTCTAAAAGTTATTTACCTAAGGCGGTTTTAGGTAAAAATCTTATGTAATACGAATTAAACTTTTATATTTATAACTAAACACACATGATTTCAATTCATTTTAAGTATTGCAAGTATTTCTAAATAATAAATGTTTAGTTAACTTTAAAAAAGCTACATTGGTCTGTTCGCAAAAAATGCATAAAGCGGGGTAGAAAACATCATAACAATTTGATTGATGATTGGTAAGGATTTATACCAACAAATTTGTATAAGGCAGAAAAGTTCCTGATAAGTTTTGCAGACACATTATTGCTTTTAACGGCAACTATAGTATTTAAATTATACCTATATGTTGTCTAAAACATCCTAAAAAAGAAATTAATACTTATATTTTGTACAAAACACTTAAAAAATTAATTATATTTAGCATGTAATCTATTAGGAACTCATTCCAATATTCCTACTGTACAGTGTTGTTTGCAACGTTGCCTTTCTTACTTCACGGCTCATATGTTTTAGAAGGCTGTGTATGAGGCTATAAATGAATGTACGTTGGACATGAACCTAGGACAGTGGCGACTCGTGCATTGGAGAACAGGGAAGGCTAAAGTCATAAAGACTATATACACACAGAAAACGCCGGTAATTTTTTTGGGGTAACGCACCTATTTATTTATTTATTTATTTTTATTTTTGGACAAACCACGAAGGCTAAAAGCCTAAATACTAACGTACCGTGGGTGTCTTAAGCGAGGTAAGAGGGAGTTTGTTGACACGGGACTTAAATACTTGAAGATTTGGGAGGGAAGGAAAGACCTCCGCGGGCAGCAGGTTCCACAGCCTAGAAACTCTAGGGATAAAAGAACGAACAAAGTGGGAAGTTCGGGGCCTGTCCAGTTGGACCGTATAGGGATGCATACGCGCGGAACCACGAGTTTCTCTGTTTTCACAATTCTTCAGAGCAGAAGCCATGAAAGTACCTATAAAATAGCGATAAATCCCCCACAGCTCGACGATGTGCAAGAGAGGAAGCCTTTCTGTAAGTGACGGATCATTAATGAGTTGAATAGCTCTTCTTTGAATAGAATCAAGAATGCTTAGGGTTGTGGGGGACGCCATGCCCCAGATATGAGAACAATATTCCAAGGGAGGTCGGATTTGGGACACATATAAAGTGTATAAATTAGAAGGGGAAAAATACTTTTTGGCTCGAAAGAGAAATCCAAGCTTTTTTGAAGCTGCCGTGGCTATAGATACAATGTGTTTATGCCAGTTAAGGTTACTTTCAAATGTGACGCCCACAAGATTAAAGGTGTCTTTGCTCTGTAAAACTTGGCCGCTCATAAGTAGAGGATGAGTATTTGATGACTCTTTTCGCGACAAGGAACATGATTGTGTTTTGGATGCATTAAAATGGACGAGATTTTTAGCGCCCCAATCCAATATTAAATTAAGATCCTGCGAAAGAGATATCTGCATCGCTCTGCGTTTGTTTTCCAAGTCAGGTTTAGTAATGGGTTTAGGAACCTGAAAACTGGAGTGAAGGGTACTATCGTCGGCGAAACTATGAATGGAATTAGTTGTGGACGAGAGAAGGTCGTTGATGTGAAGAAGAAACAAAGTTGGTGCCAGAACTGAGCCCTGAGGGACTCCAGCATTTACTTGGTAAAAGCTTGAAGAATGGTCGTCCACAATAACTGATATACGACGATCAGATAGATAACTAGAGAGCCAAGTACAGAGTTTAGTTGAAAGACCATAGGAGGGAAGTTTATTAAGAAGTGCGGCATGCCAGACCTGGTCAAAAGCTTTGGATATATCAAGAGCAACGATCTGGGACTCACCTAGAAACTCTAGAGACTTATTCCAGCAGTGTGATACGAGGGAAAGAAGATCTGCTGTAGGTCTTTTGTGGCGAAATCCATACTGCCTGTCATGCAAAATTTTGTGTTTTTCTACGTACTTAAGAATTTGTGAATTAATTAGTTTTTCCATTACTTTACAAAGAACTGAGAGAATTGAAATTGGTCTATAGTTAGATGGAAGAGATTTAGATCCTTTCTTGGGAATAGGTTGAACACGTGCAGCTTTCCAGCTTTCCGGAAAATACGTAATATTTGCATAAATTCAAAAACAAATTTTGTGATTTTCGCATTTTTGTTAAATTTATGGGGAGGCTAAGTCTGCCTTGCCGCCACTGACCTGGGAATTTATTTACTTACACTGTAACATCATTTTTGATCTTTGGCACACTAATATAGAGATCAGTCTTATTTGGAGCACTTAAAATCACTCCATTTTCGGCAGCTTGTATTTCTATAAGGACAGATTTTGGGAGATGTCTTGCTGTTCTAACTTCTCTTTCCTTACTTGTGTAAATAAGGAAAGACCTATAAATAAGTTATGTTTTAATTAATATTTCTGCAATTATTAACATAAACTTTTAATTTGCATTTTAAAAAACAAAAAAAAAAAACAATGATGTTGGGAATAATTAATAATCACGACTCCTGACTAGGACGTACCAAAAGAAAAATCGCGAGAAATAAATTAAAAACAGATTTTTGATCCACTACATTTCTTGGGTTCTTAAGAAGCCTTGGTATATCCAAAATTTACTTGTTTTCCTTTTTAACACGCTTTTTATTAGCTTGGGTTGTATGTATGTATGTAACCGAATCTTTAAGCTTAATTTTCACCAACTTCCAGCGATTCGATTTCTTTGAAACTTTGCACACGTATCAAGGACCCATAACAATGCAATAATTTGTAAACAGTATCCCGTTATCCTGATTAGGATCGCCAGGATAAATAAATTCCTTTATAGATTTTCTGTAGGAGAGTAACAGAGAAAGAGCTAGTGCGCGATCTGCGCATGCGTGCAGTTTCGGATGTACTCTCAGCATAAGGCTGACAGAAACTTGTTCGGAGTAGTTGCGTTCTGAAACCCCATGCAACAGTGAAGCTTTAAATGAAATGATTAGATTACGAAATAGTTCGTGAAACATTTGAATATCACATGTCCACAGAAAACTAATTGATATATCGTACTAAAAATGAAAAATAAATAATAGTTTAAAAAAACTAAAAAACACGCTTTTATATGCAACCGAACTAAAAATTAGAAATTAATTTTTCATTACAAAGAGTTTGTATTACAGTAATAAAAGGTCAAACAATGAATCATAATTATATTTCTCAAAATAGAATTATAATAAAATTTAAGATAATAACAGAATAATTTACTTCAGAATAAAAGCGTGGGGTGCTTAATATATTAAATGTTATAATTATTTCATTTGTAAATATCTATGAGGGAAAAGTTATGAAAAAATAGTAAAAGCACCCAACGCTTTTTACTCTGAAGTGAATTATTCTGTTATTATCTTAAATTTTATTATAACTCTATTTTGAGGTATATAATTATGATTCATTCTTTGACCTTTTATTACTGTAATACAAACTCTTTGTAATGAAAATTATTTTCTAATTTTTAGTTCGGTTGCATATAAAAGCGTGTTTTTAGTTTTTTAAAACTATTATTTATTTGTGGATAATTTAGTTCAAGCGATTTCATAAAACAGGTCGATTTTTCAGACGCATTAATGTTTTTATTTTTATTGAACCTAAACACTCCTACCTATCTGCTAATTCAAAGGTTTTGGCTTCTTTTTCAGTTTCTTTAATGCCTTTATTTGTACAAAATACTTTTTTGTTTTAATTCCTTTTCCACTTTTTAACGGATACAAATATATTTCTTTTAATGTCCCCACTTGTTCCCATTCGGTAGGACATTTTTCTTTAAGAATTTTTTCAAAATTACAGCACCTGAAATAGTACACGATTATGAAATATTTCATTAATTTCAAAATATGATTTGTTCTATTTTGTGTTTAGTTTATTATCTATTATCCAAAATCTTTCAAAACATTTTTACCATTTACCATTTTATTACCATTGTATAAAGAAGAAATATAGGTACGTAAAATTTCAAATATGTCTAAAAAAATAGTAATAAAAAAACGACTCCCATTTTTCGCCATGCGTCACGACGCTTTCAAGACACAAATCTACAAATTTGTAAAATAAAAAGTCCCAATAATTATTTTTACTTTTTTTAATGTGTCGGTATTAAAAAGACATTTTCTGATTGACTTTTTGGAAAAAATACAACACTTTGTGTTATAAAATCGGTGTACTTATATGCCCTGCAGGCAGTGGTGTAGCTAGGACAGCAGGGGCCCTGGTAGAGCAAAAAAAAATTCCTCAGTACTTTTTTACTTTCCTCTATTTTCTTTATGTATCTTTATTTATACTAGATTAGATTAGAATAGGGCTGGGATAACCCATGCATTGAAGCCGCTCGGCTTATTGTGCGCACTGTCTTTTTACGTCTGGGTGATGTCAGCCAGACGGGACCTTCAGCTTAACGTGGGTTCCGAACCACGGTCCTATGAGCGACAACTTAAGACCTCGTCCCCACCCAGGGGGCACTACTGAACCTACTAACTGAGTGGGGTCCGCATGTCTACGGTTGCGCAGGACACGGCAAAGTGTGTTCCGGCGCCCTGGTCCTTTGGTGGCCTTCAGCGTTGATACATTTTGCACTTTGTCCGTCTGGTGTTGAGCTAACCACTAAATTTCCGACCAACCTATAATTAAGTATTTGGCCTCAGCAGGATTCAGAACCCACCTCACGTCCGTTGTGCGCTCAACGACTTACACGCTAAGCCATCACCAGTTCCTCCCCTTTATTTAACTCACATTTGTTTTCACTATTTCTGTATTTACCCCAGGGGCCCTTTTTAACCTCCCAGGGGCCCCCTAAGCTCGGGGGCCTTGGGGCACTGCCTCACCTAGCCCCATAGTAGCTACACCACTGTCTGCAGGTTTATTTTTCAATCTTACTTCACAGTGTCGCATGCGTGACCAACGTAATCTCGTTTAAAAATCCGGTTTGTTAGGCGAGATTCTATTAAGATCGAATGAGACACTGCGTAATCGAGATCCGAGAATCGCCGGCCAGAATACAAATCCGTGTTAGATGGTTTTCTGTAGCCGCAAGCAATTTTAAGTAAATTACAAAAAAACGTCAAATGTGCGGAATTTTTCGGTTTTCGGAGAAAGAACATTTTAGTGAATATTGTAAGAAAAACACAATATCGATATTTTTTTATCTTTGGACAAACCACGAAGGCTTAAAGCCTAACTAACGTACCGTGGGTGTCTTAAGCGAGGTAAGAGGGAGTTTGTTGACACGGGACTTAAATACTTGAAGATTTGGGGGAAGGAAAGATCTCCGCGGGCAGCAGGTTCCACAACCTAAAAACTCTAGGGATAAAAGAACGAACAAAGTGGGAAGTTCGGGGCCTGTCCAGTTGGACCGTATAGGGATGCATACGCGCGGAACCACGAGTTTCTCTGTTGGGAACCGTGAGTGGAGGAACTATACTGGACAATTCTTCAGAGCAAAAGCCATGAAAGTACTTATAGAAAAGCGATAGATCCCCACAGCCCGACGATGAACAAGAGAGGGAAGCCTTTCTGTAAGTGAAGGATCATAAATGAGACGAATAGCTCTTCTTTGAATAGAATCAAGAATGCTTAGGGTTGTGGGGGACGCCATGCCCCAGATATGGGAACAATATTCCAAGGAGGTCGGATTTGGGACAAATATAAAGTGTATAAATTAGAAGCGGAAAAATACTTTTTGGCTCGAAAGAGAAATCCAAGCTTTTTTAAAGCTGCCGTGGCTATAGATACAATGTGTTTATGCCAGTTAAGGTTACTTTCAAATGTGACGGCCACAAGATTGAAGGTGTCTTTGCTCTGTAAAAATTGGCCGCTCATAAGTAGAGGATGAGTATTTGATGACTCCTTTCGCTACAAGGAACATGATTGTGTTCTTTGATGCATTAAAATGGACGAGATTTTGGCGCCCCAATCCAATATTAAATTAAGATCCTGCGAAAGAGATATGTGCATCGCTCTGCTTTTGTTTTCCGATATTAAAATATCTGACCTTCAATTGTCTAAAAATTATAATAAACAAATATTTTTACAACTAAATGTTATAGTCCTTAGGCCAGTAATAAAATTGACTTTTAAAACCATTTTAGGGGAGGGGAGTTCATTTTTACTAGTCTACCTTTGAATTAGTATTTTGTTTTCATGGCTACTACAATAATAACCTTAAATATCAAATTTTTGCAACGAACAGTGAACGCGACATCAACTGAACCAAACGGTTAAGTTACCTTTGATTTCGTCATTATTTCTTTTAGTTCGTGTGTCATTAGTTTTAAAATTTGACCGTTTGCGAATAAATTTAATAGAAATTATTTAAAATTAATAGTAATAATGAATTTGGATAACTAAGAAATTAAAAAGGAATTTATATTGTTTTAGTATTATTTTTACAAAAGTAAGTACAGGGTCATCCAACAAGGACTGAACAGGGGCTTAATTTTGACTTTCCCTGTATTTTCAAAAAATCCAAGATAGCACTTTGGCGTAACTTTTTATGCTCTTTTTGAAAATAGTACTTCGAAAAAAATGGACTCGAAACAAAGAGTTACGGCATGCAACTTTGTTTTTTTAAATGGAATGCCCCACTTTTTATTTCATATTTGAAAAGAGGCTATCTTTTTACGTAAAAAGCTGCTATTTATCTTATTTAAATATGTTATTTTCTAAAAAGAAATGATCAAATTTGGTTTCGCGCCAAAATAATACTAAATTATCACCTGTGTAGGTACCCTACACCTGTATAACCTGTGTGGGTATTTGTCACTGTCTAGCTATATTTATTATTTGTTTGTAAATAAAATTACTCAAAATGAAATACTCATTAGAGGACCGTCTACAAATTATTACCCTATTTTACAAATGCCAAGAGAACGCCAGAGAGACTAAACGTAGATATTTTGCTGCCGTCCAAAGAAACATATCAATAAACACAATTTTAAGAATAAAAAAATTATTTGAAGAGACAAAATCGTTACAGGACAAGAAAAAAACTATGCCAAGACGAAGATTACGGGAAAATTCTATTATAAATTATTTTACTAATAGCCCTAATAATTCGATTTCCGACGCAGTTCGAGATGTTCAGTATGGTTTTACAAGAAGAAATGTTAGCTACGGAACAGTCCATAGAACATTAATAAAAAATAAGATGTTCCCATTTCGCATCCTTCCCGTTCAAAAAATATCACCGCAGCAAAAAGAATCTCGATTTAGATTTGTTGCAGAAATTCTAATTAGAGAGCAAGATCATGACCCAGACCTTTTTAAAAAAATTTATGGACGGATGAAGCTTGTTTTACAACTTCTGGCATGTTTAACCGCCATAATAAACATCACTGGGCAACTCAAAATCCTAGAAAATTTTTGGAAATAAAAAAGCAAGGTAGAACTTCCATTAATGTTTGGTGCGGAATGTTAAATACCAAAATTTTGGGTCCAATATTTTATCACGGAACGTTAACTGGTCAAAGGTACCATAATTTTTTGGAAAACGAAATCGAAAATCTTTTAGAAGAACTGCCTCTGGAAACCTACCGTTCAATCATTTGGCAACAGGACGGAGCACCTCCCCACACTACCCAGGCTGTTGTTAATTTTTTAAATGAGCGGTATACTGAATGGATTGGACGAAATGGAACAGTTGCTTGGCCACCAAATAGTCCAGAGCTTTCACTTTTGGACTCATTTCTTTGGGGTCACCTTAAAAATGTAGCCTACCACCAAAGAAACGAAAATATTGAAGAAATAAGAGACAAAATTGTAAACGAAGTTCGTAGATTAAATGATGAAAACCATATTTTAGCGGCCAGTTTAGAACGACTTCAGAGAGCGTATCAATGTTGTTTTGAAAATAATGGGGGACACATTCAACATTTAAGTTATTAGTGACCAGTATGAAGCCCAATTATTGACATTTATTTTATTAAACTTCTTTTTTGTTAAATAGCCAATTTGTTGTCGGTTTAAAATTATATATAAATCGAGATTCTTGAGACTTCTGTTTTGTTGTATTTTTGTATAATTTAGTGTAAATAATCATTTTTAAACGTTTTAATAAATATTTCCCCTTTAATAAATACTTTAATTTAATTACTTGACTTTTCTTTCTGAAACATAACTGGTATGACACTAACAGATATTCAGCAGGTGTAGGTTTTACCTAGTAGGTAGGTAATTTTTACCTTATATCGGCGGGAAAAAATTTGGAAATACGATAATTTCTTCTGAAAAATAAACATATTTAAATAAGATAAATAAATAAAATATATAGCAGCTTTTACGTAAAAAGATAGCCTCTTTTCAAATATGAAATAAAAAGTGGGGCATTCCATTTAAAAAAACAAAGTTGCATGCCGTAACTCTTTTGTTTCGGAGTCCATTTTTTTCGAAGTACTATTTTCAAAAGAGCATAAAAAGTTACGCCAAACTGCTATCTTGGATTTTTGAAAAATACAGGGAAAGTTAAAATTAAGCCCCTGTTCAGTCCTTGTTGGATGACCCTGTACATACAATTTTCAAAAATTAAATCACCGCATAGTTATGAAGAGGATAATTGTCTTTAGAAAAATAAGGAGGCTATGATTTTTTGTTGCAATATGGCTGTGCTGCAAAAATCAAAATTATTAAGTTTAAATAAATAAAACATGTATAAAGTGGTAATTTGGGAAATTTTTATACGGTCGTAGAAAAAATATAGTATGTAACACATGCATAAATTGTCTTTTTTTATTCATGGGATTGCCGCACTCGCCTAACGGCTCGTGCTGTCATACCTCCCATTTGTAAAAAAGTATCACTTTATGCACTTGATACATAAATTACTATTGATACCTTATCTTTTTAATTTTTATATTTAACACCCTGAAGAGCATCGTAGAAAAAAGATACTTACCTAGAATTGTTAAAAATACACTTCCCACTCCTATAGCTACGTGCGTATGTATAGTAGGTGCCATTTTATCACAAAAAGAATACGTTCATCTTATTTTTAGATGTATAATTTAGGCCTGTTAAGACAATTTAGATAACTTTAAATAAAGAACAGAGTGATAGACGAACAGTGGCAGCGTCAATGCATTTTAGTTTATGCAAATCGACGAAAAATGGTAAAGTGGCACATACAGAAAGGTTATATTTCAATTTAAAATTTTTTAAATAAGCATTTTTATTATAAAACATTTTGATTTTATTATTGAACTTCTCATAGTCCGATGGTTTTGCTTGGCGTAGGGTGTAGAACGTGGGCTCTCTTGTTAACTCCACTTGTATATCTATCTCTTTTTCTCTCATATCATATAAAGTATACTGCCTTGGACCAGTTTCAAAGTCTACAATCACCAAAATTACCTCATTCTATAAAAAAATGACCAATAACCCTATAAATTAAATGGGTAATTTTCTAGAAACCTGCGGTAACTCCGATTTTGACGAAATTTGGTATACGGGGGTTTTTGGGGCGCTGATCACGAATCAGAAAGAATTTTTTGGCGGAAACGTTTCGTTCTCGAGATATTCATCATCAAAGTTTAAATTTGAACTAAGCTTATTTTCACTATATTTCCCCTTCTTTTTGCACACAATTCTTAATTTAAAACTAAAGTGTCACACAATAATTAATTTTCACCTTTTAAAACCCTGTTTTTCTACGGTTTTTACATTATTTTTGCATTAAATTACATGGCTTTTCTTTGATAATCCGGCAACCATACATACACATGGGGCTTTATGGCACACTGGGATTAAAATGATTCAAAGTATAGCTATGCAATTTAATGCAAAAATAATGTAAAATACGTAAAAAACGGGGTTTTAAAAGGTGAAAATCAAATATTGTGTGCCACTTTAGCTTTAAATCAAGAATTGTGTGCAAAAGAAGGGGAATATTGTAAAATAGGATTAGTTTAAATTTCAAGTCTGATGATGAATATCTCAAGAACGACACGTTTCCGCCAAAAATCGGAGTTGCCGTAGGTTTCTAGAAAATTACCATTAAATGTCCAGTATAATTCCTCCACTCACGTTTCCCTATAGAGAAACTAGTGGTGCGCATGTATGCATCGCTATACGGTCCAACTAGACAGGCCCCGAACTTCCCACATCGTTCGTTCTTTAATTCTTTAATTCCTAGAGTTTTTAGATTGTGAAAACTGTGAGGTCTTTCAAACCCCCTCCCAAGCCCGAAATCTTCAAGTATTTAAGTCCCGTGTCAACAAAATGCCTCTTACCTCGCTTAAGACACCCACAGTACGTTAGTATTTAGGCTCTTAACCTTCGTGGTTTGTCCAAAGATAAAAAAAAATGTAATACATTGGCCCTCTGAACATTCTAAGAAGTTGTTTTTTTTAAATTAAAAGTAATTGGAAACCAAAGTCGGTCTATATAAGGTCACGACATTCGGCCATATTGCCTTGACGTGTTATGACGTCACATCTCCCATTTTTCGGCCATGTTGTTCAGTTCCGGAGATATACAGTTTATTGTATTAGTAGAACAACCGTTTATACAACAGTTTTTAATTATTATTAAGTTGTAAATTCTTTTACTTTAAATAAAAAACATTTAGAATTGCATCTTTCAACAAATATCACTACCAAAACAATGCAAAATGAAATGCGCAAATTCTAGACGCCACTGGATTGATCATCAGTCTTTGATTTTACCCAGTCTTGCCAACTTTTCTCCGTGGAGTGCCCTTCCTTGCGTCCCCGACCTCGAACCGCCTAAAAGTTGAGGATAGGTCGCAAGCTTATAAATATAAACTAACCTTGATTGGGAACAACAACAAAAATGAAAGGCCTATTTAAGTTTTTTAAGTACTTTATTTTTGAATAACATAAATCTAATTATAATGAGACTATCTTTAATTACTGAGTATGCTTATTTACAGTCAGAGCTAAAATAAAGTTAAAAATTTTATAGGTTTCAAAAAAGAAGAAAAAGATTTTTTAAGAATTTTGGTACAGGACTATTATTATTATTATAATTTTGATATTATTTTAATAAACATAATTTACAAATCAAAATAATCCTAAACTATAGCCATATGAGGGTTATGAACCCAACATAAGAGACATTTTGCACCTCTTAAAATAACAGACGTTTTTTGGCCTCCTTATGGTTATCGTTATTAAACATAACGATTACGGCAGCAGTTTAAGACAGAGATTTTGCAGCCTCTTTTAAGAAATTTATCTTGCGTCTGCGCTTTCGACACATAACCTTATTTTTGCCTGTGGTTCACCCATTTTAAAGTTAACGAAAAATCAGTATTTACTTTTATTCTTCATAAGATATGAATCCATATTATATATGCAAACACTTCTGTTGATTTCGTTTTTTAAAGTAGATGCAAACAATACAGTATAAGCAAAACACAAAAAGTAAGGTTAGGTTTGGTAGTAGAATAAAAAGCAAGTGTGCCAGATTGTAACATCTAAATTAATTACTGATTTAGAATATCCGTAAAAGTGCAAGTCCGTTTTAATTTCTTAACACTATTTGATTTTTATTACTGCTATAGATTTTTCGCTAATTAGAGCCTTTGTATAAATGATATTTTAATTAATACGGCAATAAAATTTTAACCTTTTAAATAATTGATATTAAAATTTCTACAATCAGGCAACCACGCAGTTTAACAATAACGATAACGATAACGATATCCTCTTCGGTATTCATCCGTAATTAAAGGAGTCCGGTATGGTTAATAACGATAACGGATCATGTTTGCGTTACTGCGCAGTCTCAGAATAACGTTAACCACAACGGAATTGCAAAATAAGGGGTACAAAATGTCTCTAATAATAATATTTTTGTTTTCTCTTAGATTTTGTAGTTTGATAAAGTGTGATGTATTTTTTTATGTTGATTTATTTTTATTGACATTTATTTATCGTTCTTAGCCACAAAAACTGGATCGCCCAGTCTAATAATTCCTGGTTTTCGAACTTCACAATTAATTCCCATCGTTGGTAAACTTGCTGGACCATTACTTAAACGATATCTAAAAAAAGATATACCGGGTGTCAACAAATCCATTAGACAAGCCATAATTTCCAGAGTATAAGACGTCTCAAAATGAGACTGGGTATAAGTAAATAGTATGAAATTAGGAACATTTTTGCATGCTTTTCGCTTTTTGGTTACTTCCGGTTTAACCGGAAACGATTTTAATTATGATTTTTTTAGTGAAACACCATGTATATTTTAAAAATGTTTGAATTCCTGGAGACAATTTTAAATAGTAATTTCACATTATTAAAGTTTTTACTTCTACTTAATTTCTTAATTGGATGGTCTTCTTGTTGAGTACACGCCTGGAAAGAATGGGACCGCTTCGGTCCTGGTCCCGGGTATACGAGCTGACCCTGTTCAGCCCTATTGACCCCTATGAACTGGCCGGTCGCCTGAAACAAAATAAAAGAAAAACCCCCAAATAACCCAAAAATTCTAATTAAAAACGACATTTGGTGGCAAGTCTGCCACCGTTGTCAAGTTAAAAAATTAAGTTAAAAAATAAAAATTAAATATTAACTAATGTTTAAATTAAAAATGATTAAAATTTAAATTATTTTTGTATCTCAAACTGAAAATAGTTTGACATATGTGTCATGAGTGACATAAGTAACTGGTGTATTTATTATTTGTAAGACAAAAAAGGTAATAAGTTAGTTGATTTTTAGTTTTCCTGAAGATACTTTAGTATCGAGCAAAGGCAACCAAGTGTTATTTAAATTAACTGAAATTGATGCTACACAATTATCTTTATTTAATAATATATATACGCAACTTTCTTTGATTTTGCGTTTTAGAACAAGTTTCCTTTGCTAAAATGCTTGAAGCATCCCAGTTTATTCTATGATTGTTATCAAATGCGTGTTGGCAGATTTTTGATTTCTGAAATTCTGTGTTTTTAATGTATGATCTGTGTTCTTTATGTGTTTGGCACATCCTCAGCTGAATAGAAAATCGTTCGCGGTAAATAAAAATTCCGAACTAATAAATAACTAGACATGCGCCTTAAAACAATTCTAAACCAGTTCGGTTCTGGTTCAGAATCAGTTCATTACTAGACCCGCGAACAAAAATAATATTTTTATTTAAAATCCGTCGAGTGCTTTCGACCTTAGCTAGGTCATCATCAGGACGACACTAAAAGCAAGTTGATAAAGTTTTGTATAATAATATTAATTATTATTATACATACGCTCAACGGATTTTAAATAAAAATGTTTATATCTATTACCGATTTTTTTTCACTCCATTTTTAAAAGTTTTTACGCCAACTTGATTTTTTGAGACTCATTTGTAGTATTGCATCTAGCTGGCTATGATCCCTTATGGCTTTATTTTTAATCCAATCACAAATGACAAGTCCGATAAGCTATCTTTTCTTTGTAATGGCTTGAGTGATGAATGAAGATTACTTT
This sequence comes from Listronotus bonariensis, assembly GCA_014170235.1. Lineage (NCBI taxonomy): Eukaryota > Metazoa > Arthropoda > Insecta > Coleoptera > Curculionidae > Listronotus > Listronotus bonariensis. The sequence continues at coordinate 96,648 of JACEGR010000245.1, forward strand.
ACTTTACTTTAAATAAAGTGGTATCGTTAGATTAATAAAAATATTCTTTATTCGAAAAGTACTTTTTGAAGATTTGGGGGAAGGAAAGACCTCCGCAGGCAGCAGGTTCCACAATCTAGAAACTCTGGGGATAAAAGAACGAACAAAGTGAGAAGTTCGGGGCCTGTCCAGTTGGACCGTATATAGGGATGCATACGCGCGGAACCACGAGTTTCTCTGTTGGGAACCGTGAGTAGAGGAACTATACTGGACAATTCTTCAGAGCAGAAGCCGTGGAAGTACCTATAAAAAGCGATAAATCCCCCACAGCCCGACGATGGGCAAGATAGAAAAGCCTTTCTGTAAGTGAAGGATAATTAATGAGACGAATAGCTCTTCTTTGAATAGAATCAAAAATGCTTAGGGTTGTGGGGGACGCCATGCCCCAGATATGGGAACAATATTCCAAGAGAAGTCGGATTTAGGACACATATAAAGTGTATAAATTAGAAGCGGAAAAATACTTTTTGGCTCGAAAGGGAAATCCAAGCTTTTTTGAAGCTGCCGTGGCTATAGATACAATGTATTTATGCCAGTTAAGGTTACTTTCAAATATGACGCCCACAAGATTGAAGGTGTCTTTGCTCTGTAAAACTTGGCCGCTCATAAGTAGAGGATGAGTATTTGATGACTCTTTTCGCGACAAGGAACATGATTGTGTTTTGGATGCATTAAAATGGACGAGATTTTTGGCGCCCCAATCCAATATTAAATTTAGATCCTGCGAAAAAGATATCTGCATCGCTCTGCGTTTGTTTTCCAAGTCAGGTTTAGTAATGGGTTAAGGAACCTGAAAACTGGAGTGAAGGGTACTATCGTCGGCAAAACTATGAATGGAATTAGTTGTGGACGAGAGAAGGTCGTTGATGTGAAGAAGAAACAATGTTGGTGCCAGAACTGAGCCCTGAGGGACTCCAGCATTTACTTGGTGAAAGCTTGAAGAATGGCCGTCCACAATAACTGATATACGTCGCTCAGATAGATAACTAGAGAGCAAAGTACAGAGTTTAGTTGAAAGACCATAGGAGGGAAGTTTATTAAGAAGTGCGTCATGCCAGACCTGGTCAAAAGCTTTGGATATATCAAGAGCAACGATCTGGGACTCACCTAGAAACTCAAGAGACTTATTCCAACAGTGTGATACGAAGGAAAGAAGATTTGCTATAGATCTTTTGTGGCGAAATCCATACTGCCTGTCATGCAAAATTTTGTGTAAGTTGGATTAGATTTTCATACTTTAGCCTAAGAGATTTGTGGTAGTATTATTTTCGCACCTTTTAGAGACATCCTGTTTATTATAATTATATTAATGATCTAACAAATTATCTTTACAAGGAATTAAGTATCTAAAATTTCGCAAGATTTGTTCTTTTGAAGAATTTTTAATAATAAGTTCTACCACTGTTTCTTGTTGTAATAATATTATCCGATATTATTTAATAGGTTATGTAAGGTCAGATTATTCGAATCTGTGTTGTCAAAAAATTGATTGTCGATTTTTATTGCTTTATTTACATTCACAATCAATTGTCCTCCATTGCTGTAATTTTTTTTTTCAAGAATTAATTTAATGAGTTTTAATTAATTTTCAACTTACGTTTCTAATGTTTTCAATGGTTCTCTGTCGGAACTTCGGTGAGCATTCTCAGGATCGACAGTGGTCAGCACACATCTAAAAATAATAATATAAGAGGCCCTTATACCGGGTGTTGCTCCGTCGAGCGGGACATAGGGAATCCCATGTAAATTTTGAAGTGGTCCAATATTGGCTCCCCTAATTATTTTAGAAGAAAATATTGTAAGGATTTTTAAAGAACACGAAAAGTTGTACCCAGTGTACAAATTCCAGCTCTTCTCAGTTCGCCAGGTAAAAGATAAATGCTTAAATAAGTTACGAATCTCATATCTTCTTATCTGTATTATTAGAAGTTTATAATAAAATACCAGAAAAATTATTTAACCTCTTACTCTCATGTTGTCAGATCAATGTCACATCATTTTTAAATAATGAACTACTCAAATCAAGAAAAAAATCACTATTATAAAATGGTTTTATCAGGGAAATAGTTATCGAAGAGTAGCGGACATGTTTGCAGCCTATTTTCCCAATAGGCCAATACCAAGTAAATCGACAATAGAACGGACGATAAAAAAATAAAACTACAGGCACAGTAATCAATAATTGCAAATGTAAAGAAAATCGACGTGAAAATCAGAGACAAATTGTACCAAACGAGAGGGATTTAGAAGTGATACTTTGTGTAGAGGAGGCCGAAGGAAACATTAGCACGAGAAAACTGGAGGACATTACTAGACACCACCAATCTTGCTCGTGAAAATCAAGAGATTTGGTATTAAATGGATGGCTGCCCAGCACACAGTACCAGAGCTGTGCGCGAATACTTGTACAACGCATTTAATAACGACATCATAGGCCCGAACCACGCAATATCTTGGCCAGCCAGGTCTCCGGATCTTTCGCCAAACGATTTTTTATGGGGACATTTAGAAACTAAGCTTTATACCAATAAAAACTATAAAAATTTAGACCCGCTCAGGAATGCTATTTCCGATGAATGTGCCAGAATATCGACGTACCAACTAGCCAACGTAAGAAATGAGTTTTATAATCATTTGGGTTATTGTCTGGCAGTTAATGGAGGAATATTTGAGCATTTGATTAAATCCTGATATTTTCGTCATACACTGATTTCTAAATGTAGAAAAATTTGTTTTATTGTCTTGCGTAACTGTGAGTGCATGTGTTGGAATTAGCTGTAAACTAAAATGAAATGCGAGGATTCTTTTTGAAATTCCCGTATAAAATTGTTCAGTTTTGGCAATGACATTATAAATAAATTGTCACTGATAAATCGATATGGTGTTTTTATTATTGGTTTCTAGAGTACAGGGTGCATAATGAGATACTACGTTGCAGAAGTATTTAAGCAGTTTACTCTTAACTGGTTGGTTGAAAAATGCCCAAATTTTCATTTTAAGTGGAACTAATTGTGCTCTTCAATAAATCCTAATAGCATTTTTTTCTAAAATAATTAGGTTAGCCAATATTTGACTACTTCAAAATTTACATGAGATTCCCTATGTCCCACTTGGCGGAGCAACACCCGGTATATGTAAACACTGGCAACATTTTGAAGTTGATTGAACTCGAAAATTGTGGAATAAATTTTTAACTTTAAAAATTATTTACGAAAGAATTATTGACAATTTTGTTAAAATTGTAATTTTCCCAGGTTGGTGACGTATTTAACTTTTGATTAAAATAGTTTTTTACCACACTAGAGCAAAAAAATGTTTTGCCTTAAGCTATAACAAAGTTTCTAGATCCAGGGGTGGTAGAAACCACTATGATTTAAAAATGTGTAATGCATTACCTGAATCTACTTTACTTACTCCCGGGTTATTTAAATTATAAACTAAAAAAATATCTAAACAAGAAGGCATTCTATAGCAGTGATGAATATTTTAAAAATAAATTTACAAACTTGAAATAACGTTTAATTTGTCACAATGGTATAAGCTAGCTGGTTTTCTAGTTTGGACTGTGTGCGGATTAATATGTATTGTGTTAGTGTTTATATATTTTAGCATGTAATGTTTGACTTTGTAAAATATTGTTTATGTTCTTTTTAGTAATCGGGAAGCCCCGCTTAGCGGGTACCGATGTCCACCGTCATAATTTCTAAACGCAACCTCTAATCGGTCTGATATCTAACATTCAATACAAACATTAAAGCCATAATTAGTGTATTCCTTTTACCTTGTAGAACCGATCTGAATCGTTGTCTGAACTGTCAATAGTGTCAAAAACGGTTCTTCAACATGAAGAAAAGTCAAAAATTGTAAAAGAAACACTTATGGTGTCGTTTAGGAGCATACAAGGAATACAGCAAATGCTAACTTCTACTGATTTAGCGCTCCGCGAAACCGCTTTTAATCCTTCGGTCGTCAAAAAACGTTTTGGATGCAGTTTGATGTATTTTTTCTTCTGTGAAAATTTAAATGTTATACTGAAATACATAGGTATCTATTCGCATCATTAATATATCAAAATGTAGGTAAATAATTGTATTTTATTATGCATTATTAAAATATTGTGTTTTAAAGAAAAAAATGCAATATCGGGTAAGACCGCCCAGAGAACAATGCTCTGGCAAGGTGGCACCAAACCATATATTATTATTTGCTATTTAGTTGTATAGATATTTCACATTTTGGTAAAAAAATAACAATGTAGTTTATCTATATTTTTTGTGAAAATATAATATTTTTTTATAAGTTGGGTTTTACCTTTTAGTCGTATGCCTATAATTTTATTATTTAGAAGAATCTAAAAGTTTTAGGACTTTCTGAAGGCTTATCCTTAACCCCTACTCCTTCCCATTCACACACACCATTCATTTCTCTCTATTCTCTCTATTTTTTTCTTGGTTTTGGTCCCTTCAGGTCCAATCCACCACTCTCCCCTTCCGGACTATGCTTTCCAGGGCTTCGTCGGCGGAAAATCTGGATAATCGAGCTCGTAACTCCCAGAAATTCCAAAAAGAAAACAAATAATTCAACAATCGATGCAATGCATAAATTTTCGGCTGTCAAACCATGATCTGCTACTGGTGTTACGTATAACCTTCACTTTCACTACTGACAGTTCCCATGGCACGCCCATCTATTTCCTGCCATTTGAGAAATACCTCGTGTTCTCCACCAAACAGGATACCATCAGCTTACAGGAATCTTCGCTCACAGCGAGTGAACACCATTCATTTCATAACTTGGATGGTTGATGCTCGGTCCGTTCCTTCAACCCCGAGCAGAACACCGCGTGCCGTTGCCCAAAACCGACAACCGCCCGGTCACCCATCCAAGTTATGACCGCGCTTCATGCTGCTTAACTCTGGTGATCGACGCTGCCGATACAACCGGAGTAACCACAAGCGCCGCCATCAACAACTTACCTAGTACACTCTTTAACATTTCTTATGACCACATCGCCGATCTTTATCCAGTCCCAGTTATCTTCGGCATAGGGTTCAAGATTCGGTCCATCGATGACCACATTAGGTCTGAAGTTGTCTACAGTTACACTGGAATTGCCAATTCTTTTGTTCAGATCACGAATAGAGCTTTGATTGAGCAACAGTATTGCTGTTAAGTCAGAGTACAGTCCCTGAAGTAAAAAAGGTAATTTTCTAGAAACCTGCGGCAACTCCGATTTTAACGAAATTTGGTATACGGGTTTTTTTGGGGCGCTGATCACGAATCTGAAAGATTTTTTTGCGGAAACGTTTTGTTCTCGAGATATTCATCATCAAAGTTCAAATTTGAACTAAGCTTATTTTCACTATATTCACCCTTCTTTTTGCACACAATTCTTGATTTAAAGCTAAAGTGTCACAAAATATTTGATTTTTCACCTTTTAAAACCCCGTTTTTCTACGTTTTTTACATTATTTTTGCATTAAATTGAGTGGCTTTTCTTTGATAATGCGGCAACCATACATACACATAGGGCTTCATGGCACACTGGGGTTGAAATGATTCAAAGTATAGCTATGCAATTTAATGCAAAAATAATGTAAAATACGTAAAAAATCGGGGTTTTAAAAAGTGAAAATCAAATATTGTGTGCCACTTTAGCTTTAAATCAAGAATAGTGTGCAAAAGAAGGGGGAATATTGTAAAAATAGGATTAGTTTAAATTTCAAGTCTGATGATGGATATCTCAAGAACAAAACGTTTCCGCCAAAAAATCTTTCAGATTCGTGATCAGCGCCCCAAAAACTCCCGTATACCATATTTCGTCAAAATCGGAGTTGCCGCAGGTTTCTAGAAAATTACCAAACTAAATATCTTTTTCCTTATTTTTCTTACTTACTGTTGAACCATTTGACAAATTCGTATAATAATCCAAAATGGTCTTGTGGGTTTTGCTGAGGTCCCTCCTCCGAGTAGCATCGTGAAAACCGAGCCTTAGTCCAGAATCTTTCTCAAGAATATATCTGGAAAACCAAGACGCTGCCTCATCGCCACAATCTATGGCATATATTTCTTCACCCTTGTGTAATCTAGAAAATATATACAAAATTGGTTCAGTCATATATATCATATGGTTTAGTATTTTGGGGTGCTTCAGCATATGTTAATAGAGTTTTTGTTATGCAGAAGAGGATTGTCAGATGTGTGGTTAGGTTTACCACCGGGTGCGCACTGCCGACAAGCATTTATAGATTTAGGAATTTTAACTCTCACGTCTCTCTATATATACCTTTTAATCATTTATTTAAGACTAAACGAGGCTGAATTTGAAAGGAACTCTGATATTCACAATTATAATACAAGAACTAATAACCACCTACATCTTACATATTCTCGCTTAAGTGTCGGCCAGAGTTCTCCAACATTTAAAGGAATTATTTTTTATAATAAATTTCTGCAACTTTTTGGTAATTTTGAAAATAATACGCTTCTAAAGAATACCTTGCAGAATTTCTTAGTGGAACAAGCCTTTTATGATGTAAAATGAGTATCGCTATCAATGTAGGTTGTGATTTTAAATAGTAAAGTATTTGAGTTACACATTTCCATTGTTTCTGTGCTTTATTTTTGTAGTTTGTACAGAGACAACAATGAGACGAGCAACTAAATGTAAATAAATTATCCGAGAGAGAGATAGCTGCTGGGCCTTCCTTGTCTGTCTTCAAGGAAGGTAAACGCAGATGGCGCGTGAATCGACTTTATCGTTTGCCCGCCAAATTCAAATTATATAGCTTTGTCATTTTTGCCCTTAATGTTAGGTACTTGTTTTTGTTTCCTATTAATATAAAATATTGGGGTTTAGTTCAATAATAATTATTACACAAACCTAATTAAAAATGTCATTTATTTGGTTTTAATAAAGATTTTTTCTTACAGATAACCATGTCAATATTAGATTAAATTATCTGTTGAAAGCACAAATTTAATATATACACTGTGATCACTAATAAAAGTCAATATTCAAAGTCCAATTAAAGGTAAAAAACCACGAAACACACAATAAATCACAGAAAATGTAAACAAACTGTCCAAACAAATCGGCCGATTGAAAAATATCAAACACAAATATCAAATAACATTTCGGCGTGACTGCCTGCGGCAACGTTGGCAAGTTAAAAATATTCGATTCATGGTATATTTTCTTTCTCTTAATTAGATGTGAGCCAAAAGAGGACATTAAACTTTACATGCAGAAATTGTAAACAACTTGGCAACCAGGGCAAAGCGATGATTGCTCCATCTACGATAGCCTGCCATGATGAAAGACAAAGACATATTTATTGGAACTTGCGTTAAACCAGAAAGAGATAAATACAATGGACAAATTGTTGGGACCAGTTACTCGTCTCATTGTTGTCTCTGGTTTGTATTAAAAAAATATACATATAGTCTGCATTAAAAAAACTTCTATCATTTAAGTGTGTAGCAAATTACTAATCTTTTATTGTGCTTATTTTATTTTATTTATATATTTTTAAATTTAGACTTAGTGTATGTCTGTATGACAAGTCCGATAAGCTATTTCTTTTATTTGTAATGGTTTGAGTGATGAATAAAGATTACTTTACTTTACTTTACTTTTTGCTTACCTTATAAACGATTCTTTGTTTTCATCCTTATTGGGTATCTTCACATACAAAGTTCTCATTGTAGGGGCATCAACAGCAAGGTACTCATCATCGTGAATTGACACGTCAATCAGTACCATCTTGGGGTACGTTCGACCAGTACGAAATTCATGATCAACTTCGGAATACACTACTAGGCACCTAAAATTTGCACTGGTGGTATTAAAAATCAGAGTATTATGACAAAGAAGAAAATAGAACTATAGGATATTGATAATATTATCAAGTTTTTTAATTCCTTCTTTTTTAATCTAGGTATGATAGGTAGATTAGATTGGGCCAAAAAAGATGTATTTTGTTTTTTTTTTAATATATCAAAAGTATTGTTAAAAGTGAGAAGAAAAGTATAGTGAAGTAATAATATCCTTTATTTCCACAAATCATTGTTACGACGACAAAGAAACGTCACTACAGAATAAATAAAAAAATAGTTTAAATTTGCATTCATTTAAAATCATTTCATTTGTTAAAAACAATTAAAATAAAACAAAAATACAGGTGGTGATAAAATCATTAACAGACATCACAATTAAAATATCTAGTAATAGTTGAACAGATTATGATCAATAATTAAGAAATTTAGTTAAATAGTTAAAAACAGTTAAAATGATACAAAAATACAGGTGGTGATAAAATCATTAACAGACATCACAATTAAAATATGTAGTAACAGTTTAACAGTCTATGATCAATAATCAAAATTAAGAGAGTAAAAACACTTATCCTGCAAGAACTGTATCACAGCCCTTCGAAATTTATCCTTGTTCTCTATTTCACACAAGGTAGGTGGCAAGGATTTATAAGCCTTGACAGCACGGGTAATAAGGTCCTCTCTCAAAGAACGTTGAATTATGAGAAGGAATACTAAGATCACTCCTGCCTCTGGTGACAATTGTCATTGAGTTGGAATAAAAATCGGAGTTTACAGTGAAACAATGGGGATTTTTCTTCACAAACATTACTAAGGCCAAGAAATATAGACTAGGGACAGTTAAAAAGCCTAGGCTATTAAAATAGGGTTTACAAGAAGCTCGAGGATGCACTTTAAGTATGCATCTGATAATACGCTTTTGGGTTCTAAAGATATTAATTGCATGAGTAGAAGAACCCCAAAACAGAATCCCATAACTTATAAGAGACTGAACACAAGCAAAATAGAAACTGCGTATACTGTCTACAAAAAGTGCATCTCTCAATCTTCGCAACAATGCACATGTACTGTTCAGTTTAGACTGCAGTGAGTGAATATGATCTTTCCAACTTAGGTTTGAGTCTATTATAATTCCTAGAAATTTTATGTTGTTGACTACTGGGATGGATTTACCATTCATCTTAGCGTAAAGAGAGTGGCTTCATGCTAAGGATTTTACAAAGGTAATAAGTCCAGTCTTATCAGCGATTAATTTTAGGTAGTTGTTTTGGCACCAAGCTCGCATTTGCTCTGCTGCACCCGAACACTCCCCAGAGAGGGTTCCCAAACACCCACTCGTCAATATAACCGATGTATCATTGGCATACTGACACACTGACCCGAGGTAAACCCCTTCGAGAGGCTGTTCGCATAAAGCAGAAACAAAATTGGACCCAGTATTGAGCCCTGAGGAACACCCTGCTTCAACTCAGTAGTCCCTGAGAGAGAGACTGCTCAAGCATTAAGGGCTCAAAACTACACGACTTTTTTGTCACCCTGAATAATATTTTCGATATATTTTTTAAAGAAGTGTCGATTTTTTCAGCCCAGTCTAAGGTAGATAATTAATTTTAAAGGTAATCAACGAGAAGTATTCATTTACCTATCTCTTAACTGAAATATCCCCTCATCTTCTTTAGTTTGTCTTAATCCGAACTCCGTACACTCAGCTTCAGTTAGCTCGATTCTATGTCCACTTTTCAGGGGATACAAATTTAATTTTGTGAGTTTCCCCACTTCTTCCCATGTCCAAGGTATTATTTCTTTCTTTTTTTCTTTGATATAAATAGGCACCTAGTGCAGCTACAAGGGATGCTAGGGATACTACTGCCACTTTAGTACCGAGGCTCATGGTTGTACTGATGATGACTAAAAATTAACAAAAATATGGAGCATAAAATACTGAAGAAAATTCATTAAAATGTAAACTTCTGCTTTGAAGCTTTACACTTTTTTAAAAAGATCATTGGTTATTTCTTTAATTTTTTATTTAATTTTGACAATCCATGAAGGCTGAAAGCCTAAATACTAGCGTACCGTGGTTGTCTTAAGCAAGGTAAGAAGAAGTTTGTTAACATGGGACAAATAAACTTGAAAATTTGGAGAAGAAAAGACCTCCTCTGGCAGCAGGTTCCACATTCCAGAAACTCTAGGGCTAAAAGAACCAACAAAGTGGGAAGTTCAGGGCCTGTCCAGTTGAACATATAGATATAATGTGTTTATGCCAGTTAAGATTGTTCTCAAATGTGACGCTCACAAGGTTGAATGTGTCCTTGTTCTGCAAAATCTGGCCACTTATAAGCAAAGGGTGAGTGTTTGATGACTTGTTTCGCGACAAGGAACATGATTGTGTTTTGGATGCATTAAATTGAACAAGATTTTTGGCACCTCAATCCAATATTAAATTAAGGTCATGTGAAAGAGATATCTGCATCGCGCGGCGTTTGCTTTTCAAGTCAGGCTTATAGAGATTGGTTTTAGGAACCTGAAAACTGGAGTGAAGGGTACTATCGTCAGCGAAACTATTAATGGAAATAGATTGTGAAAGGGAGAAGGTCGTTGATGTGAAGAAGAAACAAAATAGGTGCCAGTACTGAACCAAAGATTAATAATAGTTTACTGGACTTTGAGGCACTCCAGCATTAACTTGTTAAAAGCTTGAAGACAACATCAATGACTGATCTATCTGGAAAAATACCCACATCAAAAAGGAGAATTTGAAAGAGCCAAGTCAAAATAGGTGCAAGTTCGGGCGGACATTTTTTTAAAAGATTTATTAGAAGTAAAATAAACATTGGTGCTTATATCAAGACTTTAAAAGATCATTAAATAATATTTTTATATGCAATCTTGTGTAGTATGTCAATAAAAAATATGATAAAAATGCCGATGGTTAGATGGTTCCAATATTATAGTCTGCTAACAAGTTTGCAAAGTGTTAAAAATTTTAATAAAGAGATAATTAGTCCCTCTTATCTGTACATAAAACCACATTGTTTAATATGTAAACATTGACGCTATAAATTTTACAATCTTAAAAAGAGTGGATTTAGTAAATTTAAATTTTTTATGTAACATGTTATGTATAAAATATTATTTTTTCATAAATTCTTTAGGATATTTGTTTAAAAAAAAAACTTCTTTTTATTGTATAAAATAATTAAATGTCCACATACATATAGGTACTATTTTCTTTACAGCATTATCAAAAAACCTAAAATATTATACCTTTCTGTAGTTGTTACACACCCCTATATGCTTTCTTTAAAATTTAAATTTAGGCTGTTAATGTTGTTATTTTTCTGACTTGTTGAGGAGGATTGACCCCACAACCTCATCCGATTTTATTTTTTTATGGTAACGCCCACTTCTTCTTATGGGCGTATTTTGAAGGCTGCAAAATATTCGTTAAAAAAAAAGTTGACAGTCTGTTGTTGATTTTAAATACCTATAAAGACGGTAGTATTAAGGGTGATGCGAAGTTTTTAATTGACACCCTGTATATAAAGTACAACTACATTATCATTTGTTCTTCTAAGGTAATAATACTAGTATTAAATTTATTTATAGAATTAAATAATAAAATAAGCTTATTTATTCTCTAGGTTGCTAAAAATAAACGGTTAAAAATTTTATGCTTAGTGATTTTTAATAAAATAAAATTCTATTAAAAGCCAAGGTAGGAAATATTGGTAATTTTTTAGAAACCTGTAGGCAACCTCGATTTTAACGAAACTTGGTATACAGGGGTTTTGGGGCGCTGATCATGAATCTGAAAGATTTTTTGGCGGAAACGTTTCGTTCTCGAGATATTCATCATCAAAGTTCAAATTTGAACTAAGCTTATTTTTACTATATTTCCTTCTTTTTGCACACAATTCTTAATTTAAAACTAAAGTGTCACACAATATTTGATTTTCACCTTTTAAAACCCTGTTTTTCTACGTTTTTACATTATTTTTGCATTAAATTGTGTGGCTTTTCTTTGATAATCCGGCAACCATACATACACATAGGGCTTCATGGCACACTGGGATTAAAATGATTCAAAGTATAGCTATGCAATTTAATGCAAAAATAATGTAAAATACGTAAAAAACGGGGTTTTAAAAGGTGAAAATCAAATATTGTGGCCACTTTAGCTTTAAATCAAGAATTGTGTGTAAAAAGAAGGGGGAATATTGTAAAAATAGGAGTAGTTTAAATTTCAAGTCTGATGATGAATATCTCAAGAACGAAACGTTTCCGCCAAAAATTCTTTCAGATTCGTGATCAGCGCCCCAAAACCCCCGTATACCAAATTTCGTCAAAATCGGAGTTGCCGCAGGTTTCTAGAAAATTACTGAAATATTTGTGGTACCAATTAAAATGATTGCATTTCTAATTTTAATAAATCTAAAATAAATAAGGGTTTTAATCAAAATTATTCTTTTATGCCGAGTTCCTTTACAATTTTAATTTACAGTGGTACCATAGTTAACTCTGTCCAACAAAATTACAAAAAAACGAGAAAAAGAACTTGAAACTTACATGGGTGCCTTTTTAAAACTATAAAATTCTGTACTATATTGGGTAGTTACCGGTTACTATACCACATGATTAGAACTGCATTTGACTGTAATGGGTACCCAGGTACCGTATCTCTTTTCTACGATACGCTATAATTTGCGGTTCCTATTCGTTTCAGAAATAGGTGTTGCCCATTGATTCACTGAATAGAGATGAAGCGATGTAAAAGAAATGAGTAAAAGAACGAGAAACGATCTGGTACTACAGGGTCACAATTTTATTGCGGAGTTTATTATTCGAAAGAAATGGTACTTTTGTAGGAATCATCTTTTATAGTATAGGCAACTAATCATACACATTTGTTATTTAGATATATTTTAAGCAACAGTTTATTTGTTGCTACTTTGCTAATTTCTTTCAGGAGAAAAAAGACAGGTGACAAATAACTGTCACTTGTCAAATTTTCCATCCATCGATTTACTTTTGTGCAAAACGCGTTTTTTACAAAAAATCTAATTTAAAATCTCAATGACATCTACAATAAGCGACGTAATGTCCACGGGATCCTTAGATGGTCCCGAGGAAGGCGAAATAGTATCCGATGATTTGGAAGACATATCGGACGAATCGTTTACTTTTAACCCCTGTAATGGTAAGTCTCTTTCTCGTAGTGATCACTTACATGCTTTGTCTTTAAGCAGCGTCACCGATCTCGAAGAGCCCCTTCCAGAGAAACGTCGGAAAAGAAAGAACAGCTTCAGCCATAGGCACCCCAGAAGAAGAAAAAGAAGTCGAAGAAAATTGATTGATTCGGACAGTAGTGATGATGATACCACATTGGATAGAAGACTGAAACTTCAGTTAAAAGCAGCTGTACGTGTTAATGTCGAGGAAGCACACAGAAATAGTCTTCGAACGCGTTTAAAAGCAATGGTACAAAGCACTAGTGGACCTGATTCGGACTGTGGAACAGCCCCTGAGCCAAAACCTGAAGAAAATAATCTTGACAATGTAGTTAATAGCTCGGAAACCTCTGAATTACTTCCACAAAAAGAAACAAGTGTAATAGAGATTTTAAGTGACAGTGAGAGTATTCAAAGTATCCCAGAAAATGTTATAAGTGCCCCTGAAGTTAGTTCGAGTACCCCTGAGGTACCAGGTGCCCTAGAGAACCCTGAGAGTGGTTCAGATGCATTAAAAGATGAAATAGACAATGAGTTAATACAGTTACGAATAGAAGCACTTAAAACTGCTATAAACAACAAATTTGCAAATAGAAAACGACGGAAAAAAGAGAATGTAGGTCCTACATCTTCTGATGATACTAATAAAGAAAATAACTCGGAAAATACAAAGAGCCATATTGAAAATCAAGTAAAAATACCAGAAATATCACCTCAGTCAAATGAGACAGAAAACAATGTACCTCCTTCACCAGATGAAGATGAGGATGTCTTAAGAGCCCTTCTGCTAGCTTCTATGTCTAAAAAATTACCAGCATTGAACCTGAATCTACAAAAACAACTGTAGGTAAAGTACAATCAAAACCAGTAGTAGTTAATTACAATAAAGTAACTGTAAGTAAAAGAACTAACAACACAAACAATTTTAAGTTAAATAATGTAAAAAAGTTGTAAATAATGTTAAAACTGTTGTAAATAAAGCTTCTGGGGCAACAAAACTGATTAAAGTACCTCAGGTTAAACCACTTATTATTAATGTAAATTCTGATTCTGATTCAGATTTGGATCTTGGCAGTAGCCCTGAGAAGTCACCCAAAAAGCCTCAGAAAAGCTTAGAGAGAGACACCAGTGTTGTACCACCCACAGAAGTGCCAAAAATCTAGAAGCTGCATTAGAAAGCTCTGTAGAGAAATTTTTAAAGGAACAGAGAGCTAAAGTGGAATCTCAGATTCAAGTTGTTGATAAACCTACTTCAGAGGTGATTCCAACTGTAATAGAAACTAAAAAAACTCTTGCCGTAACTCATGCAAATAACAAAAATAAATTGGAACCTTCATTAGTAGCTAAAAAATAAATCTAAACACAAACAAAATATCGTTAGGTACAAATAAAATTAGTACAAATGCTGAAAAAATAACTCATATTCTAAACACGACACCACAAAATTCTAAAAATATTCTGCTAGCTGATCTTGAGAAGTCGGCTCTAAAGTTTTTGCCTGAAAATAAGAGAGAGGAGTACAAACAGCTTCAAAATCTGTTGAGGCTCAGAAGGGCTCAGCTTAAGAAACCCCGAGTTAGGAGAATTTCTCAGAGAATAACTGATAACAACAACTCAAAAATGGCTTTGCAAACAGATAATAAAAATCAAGTTGCAACAAAAGTTACATCACAAATATCAAATAAAATATCTTTGGGTAATGAGACTCTTACTGTTAGTACTACACAAGATAATGATGTTGGTACTGCTGTTACGGAACCTAAGAAAAAGTAACTAAGACTAAATTGATTAATAAAGCTGCTAATACTGAGACGGTCAATAAAATGGATTCTACAAATCAACTCTTAAAACTAGAAGCTAGAAATCAAGAAAGAAGAAGTATGGCGCTGAGAGTCGGAAACAAGAAATCAAGAGAGAAAGTCTGATGCCTTGTTGTTGCATACGACTTTGAAGCAGATGCAGACGAGAAAGGAAGGAAGGTACTGTTATAGTTTTTTTTATTTAAATATAATAAGTTAATAAAAAGTTTATGTGTTATTTTGATATTTAATAAACAGTTTTTTGATTTTTCTTTTTAGGAGTGTGCCATATTTTAAAAAGAAAAATTAAGTGTTTACTTTAATTTTAAAGAGTTACATTACAGTTTGCAAATCCATTTTGTACCTGCAACTATTTTTAACTCTTACTACTATATTACAGTCTGGAATTCATGTTTTTACAGTTATTTCCATTTGATTTTAGTTGATGCACTAAACTTGATCAACTAAAATCTCATGATAAGAATGTGCACTTTGTCGTCACTGTTATACAGGGTGTCTCAAAGTATGTGGGCACTCTTTCAGATTCATATAGAACTCATAAAAATATTATGACAAGTTCCTATTTTTTTGAGTTGGTTGAGGGCCATTTGGGAAACCAATAAAATACGTTTAAATAAATTAAAAATATATAAAGAAACTAGTCATATATTATTTTTATGTGTTCTATATGAATCCCAGAGATTGCCCACATATTATAGTAGTATAGTAATATTTTTGCTTGACCAAAATATCTGTACAACTTTCTACACATGTATGACATACAAAAATAATGTTTTGACTGTCGAGTTTTATAAATATTTTTTTATATCAACCCAAAAGTATCCCGAATAACTAAATTTGTTTTCTTCTTTTTCCCTGTCTTAAAATATTCCATCAAAAAAGATTACAGATCCAAGACCGATACAAAAGTCTACGGCCGTTAGTAAAAAAATTAACGACGTTAGTAAAGAGCAGAAAAGCTGGGATCAGCAGGTAAAAAGGCTTTTGGAACAGCTGTCTGAAGCTAGAAAAAAGCAGCATGAAGTTCATCAGACAATGTCCAAGTTCGTCAAGGAATTGGCCGATCGAAAGCTGAAAATGGACGAAAGGTTAGTTTCCAGAAACATTGAGAACTGAGATGCAACGTTTCGGTATTTTTTTGTATACATCATCAACATCACTCCTACTACTGAGTGACACAGTATGTTTTTAACCCCATTTTTTTTACTTTTTAAGAGGACTCCCAAACATTTAGTAATTATTTTCAAACCGGATGTATCCTCGATTTTATTTTAATTTTGGATAAGGGGTTTTTGGGGCGCTGATCACGAATCAAAAGATTTTTTTGTCAGACTCGTTTTGTTTTCGAGATATCTATCATCAAACGTGAAAAGCAAATTTACCCTATTTTTATTATATTTCCTTTTTTTTTTTGCACAAACAACTCTGGATTTTAAGCTAAATTGGCACTCAATATTTGATTTACACCCCTGAAAGATCCATTTATCGATGGATCCTCCAATTTAGCGAATAACTCAAGAACTGCATGCAAAATAAAGATTAATATGGTGTATTTAGGTTGGTTTTCTATTTTTCATCCTCTACTTATGAGCGGCCAAGTTTTACAGAGCAAAGACACCTTCAATCTTGTGGGCGTCACATTTGAAAGTAACCTTAACTGGCATAAACACATTGTATCTATAGCCACGGCAGCTTCAAAAGATTGGATTTCTCTTTCGAGCCAAAAAGTATTTTTCCCTTTCTAATTTATACACTTTACGTGTCCCAAATCCGACCTCCCTTGGAATATTGTTTCCATATCTGGGGCATGGCGTCCCCCACAACCCTAAGCATTCTTGATTCTATTCAAAGAAGAGCTATTCGTCTCATTAATGATCCTTCACTTACAGAATGGCTTCCTTCTCTTGCCCATCGTCGGGCTGTGGGGGATTTATCGCTTTTTATAGGTACTTCCATGGCTTCTGCTCTGAAGAAGTGTCCAGTATAGTTCCTCCACTCACGGTTCCCAACAGAGAAACTCGTGGTTCCGCGCATATGCATCTCTATACTGTCCAACTGGACAGGCCTCGAACTTCTCACTTTGTTCGTTCTTTTATCTCTAGAGTTTCTAGATTGTGGAACCTGCTGCCCGCAGAGGTCTTTCCTTCCCCCAAATCTTCAAGTATTTAAGTCCCGTGTCAACAAACTCCCTCTTACCTCGCTTAAGACACCCACGGTACGTTAGTATTTAGGCTTTGAGCCTTCGTCGTTTGTCCAAAGATAAAAAAAATAGGTTTCATGATGAATATCTTGAGAACGCAACTCTGTCTTATCTTGATGAAAGGTTTTTGCAATAGCAGTTTGGCATCACAGTTGACGTACATCCTGTATATAAATTGTACACTAAATTTCTTTTCCAATTATTAGACACAATTTTTGTTTTTTTTTTTTTTAATGGCCACCATGATCATTTATGAATACCGTTATTCATCATTTTGAAAATATTCAACGTTACACAAGTACCAATAATATTTTTCTTCCATCCTTACTAGTACCATAGCACAATCTTAAACCTTTATTTTTTAAAGTTCCTTGTATATAAAATTTATTTTTAGCGCCGCAGCTATCAACAATAAACCAAAAATATCAAACCTTATTACATCAACTCCTATTAAACCAAATATATCAGACACAACATTAGAGATCAGTGTTATAAATTCTTTAACAACAAATCTGAGCACTACCGATTCAGAAAAAATAAAAGTGTTGAGAACACTTTATTAGTCAAACAGAGTACTGATCCAGAACCAAAAGAAATTTCGGAACAAAATAATGGATCTTCAAAACTCTGTGATACTTTGGAACAAAGTACTAAAATTGCTAATAATGGTTCGGTACAGATGAGTGATGTTAAAAGGGTTGTGAGTGATACTGACTTGCATGTGGAGGATCCAAATGATATTGATAAAATTATAAGGAAAACTGAGGAAAAAAGGCTGTTTTGGATAAGAAGCAGAGTTTTGAAGGCAGAAGATCCGAAAAGTTCGATATATCTCGCCTTTAGATTCTGTTAAAAGGTAAATAAATTTTAAAGTTGGGTAAATTAAAATAGTAATTGTAGAGTGGAAGCAGAGTTGGGTCGTATTCGAATACTCAGTATTCTGAATAGTATTCAGAATACATTTTGCCCGTATTCGAATAGTATTATATAAGGTAGTGACCTTTTTTTGCTCTTTAAATTGAATCAGAGGTTTCTTTTTAACACGCTTTTATTAGCTTGGGTTGTATGTATGTATGTATGTAACGGAATCTTTAAGCTTAATTTTCACCAACTTCCAGCGATTCGATTTCTTTGAAACTTTGCACACGTATCAAGGACCCATGACAATGCAATAAGCTGCAAACAGTATTTCTTTATAGATTTTCTGTAGGAGAGTAACAGAGAAAGAGCTAGTGCGCGATCTGTGCATGCGTGCAGTTTCGGACGTACTCTCAGCATAAGGCTGACAGAAACTTGTTCGGAGTAGTTGCGTTCTGAAACCCCATGCAACAGTGAAGCTTTAAATGAAATGATTAGATTACGAAATAGTTCGTGAAACATTTCAATATCACATGTTCGCAGAAAACTAATTGATATATCGAACTAAAAAATGAAAAATAAATAATTGTTTAAAAAACAAAAAAAACACGCTTTTATATGCAACCGAACTAAAAATTAGAAAATAATTTTTCATTACAAAGAGTTTGTATTACAGTAATAAAAGGTCAAACAATGAATCATAATTATATACCTCAAAATAGAATTATAATAAAATTTAAGATAATAACAGAATAATTCACTTCAGAATAAAAGCGTGGGGTGCTTAATATATTAAATGTTATAATTATTTCATTTGTAAATATCTATGAGGGAAAAGTTATGGAAAAATAGTAAAATGCACCCCACGCTCTTGACTCTGAAGTGAATTATTCTGTTATTATCTTAAATTTTATTATAATTCTATTTTGAGGTATATAATTATGATTCATTGTTTGACCTTTTATTACTGTAATACAAACTTTTTGTAATGAAAAATTATTTTCTAATTTTTTAGTTCGGTTGCATATAATAGCGTGTTTTTTAATTTTTTAAACTATTATTTATTTGTTGAGTAGTATTCGAATCTTTTAGGTTCCAATAGTCGAGTACCGATTCCGGGTATTCATGTATTTGAATACTTTTTTCTTCCAAGTTATTCAAATATTCGGTATTCGAATACTTTTTTACCCGGTATTCGTATTCGAATACCGATTTTCAGTATTCGGCCCTACTCTGAGTGGAAGTGCTATGTGATGTAAATGCCAAAATTAGAAAATCAAAGAAATAATAAGTAAACAATGTCATGCTGGACATACGGGTGCTTTCATCTTTGGAATTCATTTGCTTGCTAGGGTGAAATTGGCACTATGCTCTCAGAGGGGTATTGGGGCTGCCACATAGAACATACTGGTGGAGAAAAAATATATTTTTATTTTGCCACTTATGTAGATTACTTAGCATTTCTACTCTTCAATTTTTACCATTTTAGTATATTTTTAATCATATAGAATAGAAAAATTAGCTTCTTTGTTCACTGTGAATAAAAAAAATTGGTCTAATGTTCCTTTTGCTCAAGTTTTTTTTCTTATGAGCTACCACATACCAAGGATTTTCATTTTCTTTTTCTTCTTAAAAGTGGGACATGGTACACCAAACATTTACCAGGTGCTGTTGGCCTAAAGAGAAACGCTTTAGGATGGAAGGTTTTTAAATTTTAGAATTTGCGGAAAAATAGGTTAATTTTTGGGTTTGCCCTAACATAACCCCCCTCAATCCTTGGAGAAAATTGACGCGACTATATTTTTTCGTGAATTTAATCGATAAATTACAAATTTTCCAAGAATTATCTCTCCTTTTAAAGACTTTTAGATGCTCCTAATTATCAGAAAATGACAGACACTTAATTTAATTAAATTCAAGAAGAAAATACAGATAGAAGATTCGCTTTCGAAACTTGATTCTCTGGGTGAGGATTGGGACAAACCAAAAAATCAACATTTTTTCGTAAATTCCAGAAAAAAAATCTTTATCAATGTGTTCCTCTTTAGACTCAGTAACAACTGGCATACATTTGGTGAAGGTCTCGTGTCACTTTTTAGAAAAAAATGAAAATTTACCATAGCCAGAGACGAGAATGAGACGAGCAACTAAATGTAAATAAATTATGCGAGAGAGAGATAGCTGCTGGGCCTTCCTTGTCTGTCTTCAAGGAAGGTAAACGCAGATGGCGCGTGAGTCCACTTTATCGTTTGCCCGCCAAATTAAAAATGTAATTTATTTGGTTTTTATGAAGATTTTTCTTACAGATAACCATGTCAATATTACCTTAAATTATCTGTTGAAAAGCACAAATTATACACTGTGATCACTAATAAAAGTCAATATTCAAAGTCCAATTAAAGGTAAAAACCACGAAACACACAATAAATCACAGAAAATGTAAACAAACTGTCCAAACAAATCGGCCATTGAAAAATATCAAACACAAATATCGAATAACATTTCAAGCCTGCTGCAACGTTGTCAAGTTAAAAATATTCGATTCATGGTATATTTTCTTTTCTTAATTAGATGCGAGCCAAAAAGGACATTAAAGTTTACATGCAGAAATTGTAAACAACTTGGCAAACAGGGCAAAGCGATGATTGCTCCATCTACGATAGCCTGCCATGATGAAAGACAAAGACATATTTATTGGAACTTGCGTTAAACCAGAAAGAGATAAATACAATGGACAAATTGTTAGGACCAGTAACTCGTCTCATTGTTGTCTCTGCCATAGCCTTGCTATGAAGGTCAACACGTTTAACTGCACATATGTAATTAAATTATTTGGTCATTCGTCTTATTCTCCCGACTTGGCCCTCTGTGACTTGTATATTAGAAGTTAAACATTATCAGCATAACTCTTGAAGCTTAAATGTTTGTCTGATTTTGTTTAAAATAATAGGAATATTAAAAAATTGCTATTTGTATTTCTGTTATTTTTAGAATGGAAGATTTTGACCCATTTGCGATAATGTGTCCTTTTGAAGTTAATGGAATGTGTAAAGACACCAGAGTGTACCTATAAACATCTTCCGAAATGATCTAACAACTTTTATTTAAAAAAAAATGTGATACTTTTATTAAGACTTTACGATTATTGTGCCACTCACCTTTTTTTTTGTTAGTGTTATAATATCACATATTCTTTTCAAAATCATGTAGAATTTTTGTAATTCTTTAAGGGCGGGCAATATTTTTAGTAAATTATAATATTCATAGGTACTACTAATTTTTTTTTATGGATTTGTAATCCAGAGTTCGGCTAGCCAAGGTTAGTTTATATTTATAAGGTTGCGACATATCCTCAACTTTTACGCGGTTAGAGGTCGGGGACGCAAGGAAGGGCACTCCACGGAGAAAAGTTGGCAAGACTGGGTAAAATCACAGCTGATGATCAATCCAGTGGCGTCTAGAATTTGCGCATTTCATTTTGCATTGTTTTGGCAGTGATATTTGTTGAAAGATGTAATTCCAAATGTTTTTTATTTAAAGTAAAAGAATTTACAACTTATTAATAATTAAAAACTACTGTGTAAACGGTTGTTCTAATAATACAATAAACTGTATATCTCCGGCATTGAACAACATGGCCGAAAAATGGGAGTTGTGACGTCATAACACGTCAAAGAAATATGGCCGAATGTCGCGACCTTATATAGACCGACTTTGGGCTTAAGCTGCTTTACAGTTTGAAAGATTTGCAGTAATTTTCTATATGCGCAGGCGCACATTTCAGTTTTTAAAAATTGCTGCATTTCTTTCTTTTATGCAAGTATGCGACAGGCGCTATTTGTTTGAAAATAACGTTATATACCGGGTGTTGCGTCGCCGAGCGGAACATGGGAGATCCCATGTAAATTTTAAGGGGTTAATTATTCACTCCCATGTACATTTTACATAAAATATGTAAGATAACTTTTTGAAGACGCCAATCTGATAAACCATCATACCAAGTTTCAAAAAATTTAATAAGCGAATCATGAATTATTTAATTTGATCGTAATTGCAAAATTACTAAATTTTTTGTTCAGGTAAAACCAGACAGCAGCCACCAGCAAATAATTTGTTACATTTAATTGAAAATTTCCGAGATTCGCTTACTAAATGTTTTTTAAACTTGGAACGAGGGTTTGATCACACCTAGGGCATTATAAGCCGGGCATTATGATAATGCCCGCTTATAATGCCCTAATCTAATATGGAAATTTATTGCTTATCAATTTTATTTCTCTCACAATAAAGATCAAGTTTATACAAAAAACTAATTTTCTTTAAACAGTACTAAAATTAAACTTTATTTCAAAATAAAAATTACAATTTTGAAATGTCCCGGAAAATGTAGCTGATCCCACTATAGAATGGTCGGTTTTTGTGTGGTAGCGGTGGAGCGCTCCTTCTTTTGTATAGAAGAACAGTCCATTAATATATTTTAATATTTGTTCTCCTTCCGAAACTTTAGACTTCTTCGGGACGTATCCTTTCGACTTAACTTTTAAAAAAAGATATGAGACGATGGTATTGCGAAATGTCTATATTTTCATAGACCATCAACGTAGACCTTAGGGTGGGATACTTGGTCCAGAGAGTTCGGACTGTATTTTCCGACTAAAAATAATAAGTTTGTTAAACATATGTATTAAAATAAAATCAATAACTTACCAGTTCCTGAAAATATGCCATTAAAACGGTTTCGGTTATTTGAGAGAATTGCGTTCGCATCTTTCCAAATACCAAATATGCCATACTCCCGATCATACTGTTGCCTATGATTTAACTGGCAAAAGATTTTCGGTCGCTTTTATGGCCTTTTCTCTTATATTTTGTGTTGAATTTCTTCCATTTTGAGCAAATCGTTAAATAAAAATGCCAACTGACTAACTGATAGAACATCATCAAAGTCAAACTTAACACCAGTCATTATCTACTTACGTATGCAGGTACAGGTGCAACTTATTTTTCATATTGCGAGATAAATAATGTAATTAGTCATTGAAAAGCTCTTTTTGGGTAAAACATAAAGCATTGTATGCACCACGGGCTTTACTGGACTATAATGCCCATCAGGTCAGAAATCGGGCCAGAGGCCCTCGGGCTATTTCGACCTTCAGGAGCATGATATAGTCCTAGTAACGCCCTTGTGCCGACCACAAAATCGAAAAGTTTTTAGAAGTAAAAATACTTAAAAACCTTGCTTTTTCAAATGTATTTCTGTAATTGTGTTAAACAAATCCCTACAACACAAAACAATAAAAGAAAATCCACTAAAAATGTTTTTAGGTTAATGACAGAGGGTCAACATGGCGGTTTGCAATAACTCTAAATTATGGGTACAAGCATTTAAATAAGGCGGGTATTAATAATTCCCAGGCAATAAGGCAACTTGCAATAATTCTCTCTTAAAAGGACCGACGTATAATTTGGTTAAGCAATTAAAAAAAAAAATGGAATGCCAAGTTATTGGAAGCGTCTCGACAAGAAGGTGAATTGCGGTGGTTTTCATATCTCGGTGCTGGATCATATAATGTCGAGCTGATGACGTTCATGGATTCCAGGTATGACTTCGACTCTACATTACACACAAAAGAAATGAAGGTTTGTACAAGGGGTTTTTAAAGAGAGACATGGGTCTCAGAAATCTTTAGACAGAGAGCCTCCTAAATTGTGGCAAAATTGCACAACAAAAAAAAGTGACAATGATAAAATCTATCCGTTTATAAAAGCGAACAAATAATCTAGATATTTATGCCATTATAATAATAACGAATATCTTTGTAGTGCCAATTAAGATTATGATGTCCCTTCTATGTAAAAAAAAATAATTTCGCATTAAACAAAAAAACTTTATGTAACCAGTCCTTTCAATATATATTTTTTAAAGGTCTTTAAAATTCAACCTATTGAGAAAATACAAAGGACTCTGTTAAAGCAACGAATGATAAAAAAATAAACTTGTAAAAGTTTAGTTAAATTAATAACAAACCGTTTGGGTACCATATAAATTTTTAGCTACTCCAATATTTTTAAAAAATATTTTACCGGAAATTTAACAAAAAATGTTGGAAGATATTTAGCTCTACAGGGTGTGTTCAAAAATGCAAAAAACTGGGAGGAAGGTTTTGCTAATTTTTACACTTTTTAACTTTTAGAAGTTGAAATAGTCTACTCCCTATATTCTTGTCAGCTCAGTTTACATAAAAAACTTACGCAATGACTTTACCACGTTTGTAATATAGCTTCATTTGACGTTACCTACGGCCATATTCCCAGCAGGATATCAGTCTGATAAATATTTGTAAGAGCTTGGTGAATACGGTCGTTAGTAGTTTGAATAAAGTATTCTTGTTTTAAAGTTATTTAATAAGTATTTTTTTTTATTTTTCCCCATCTTTGTAAGGGTTGATTTTTGACGTCATACACCCCTTAAGTTTTTCGCATTTGTCTTAAAGCAGCCTCTATAACACTATGCCAAAGTTCAGAAAAAAAAGAATGGTAATACCGATATAAGCCGGTTTTAGCTATTATAAGATATTTTTGAAAAATTCTTTTTCAGGGCGTTTCTATAGGTCGATTATGACACAAATCTGTGTGCGCGTTTTCAAAATCCATTTCTATAATTTATTATTAATAAAACACATATTTACAGGACGGTGGAGTGAACAGGGTGCTGGGTGGGGACAAAACAGTATAAATCCAACGTCAAACACAAAGAAAACATTAATACACTGCACTCGGGGCACATGAAAAATGTAAATTAATTTTTGAAAGTATTAGAATTTTTCGAAAAACTATCCCCACACATATATGAGATATCTCGTCCGCATTAATTAAGAAGGGAAAAGTCGCTGTTACATTTTTGGTCAAGCTGATAATCATGAAGTTCGTCATTATGAAAATGACAGTCTTGATAGAAGCAGCGTTGCCGAAAGAAAACTTCTTTATGAAGAATTAACTTGCCGGGAAGCCTATTTCGGGGATTATCCACCATTTCCATGCAGAAACAATGGTATTTTTTTGTAGAAATGCCTCCTTCTTTATGTTTAGGTATTTCTCTTTTTTCTCCTACAAATTATAATAGGAAGGAAGAAAGCCTTAATTTTTCATATGAATTTTGTCCTGTATCTTCCTTCTTTTAAGCTATTGACACTTTCTCACTTTATTTGGCAACATCACAAGACATTTACAGCTCTATTTGCAAACTCTTCTTTTTTATGCATGTGACAGCTGCATGACGGGATTGTTGTGCTATTATTTATTTATAATTTTTTTTAAGCAATTTTTGGACATTTGTGCAAACCGAAGTGCGATGCATTGTGTTGTGTGAATTACTGTTTTTGGGCGTTTGATGTAAGGATTTCTGTTTTCGCACGACCACTTCCAGCACCCTGTTCACTCCACCGTCCCGTAAATATGTTTTTGTGTATTTGCAGTTTTTCAAAAATGGATTTTGGAAAACGCGCACGCAGATTTGTGTCATGCCTAATAAACCCCGTTTTTTACGTATTTACATTATTTTTGCATTAAATTGCATAGCTATACTTTGAATCATTTCAATCCCAGTGTGCCATGAAGCCCTATGTGTATGTATGGTTGCCGCATTATCAAAGAAAAGCTACGCAATTTAATGCAAAAATAATGTAAACGTAGAAAACGAGGGTTTTAAAAGGTGAAAATCAAATATTGTGTGACACTTTAGCTTTAAATCAAGAATTGTGTGCAAAAGAAGGGGGAATATAGTGAAATAAACTTAGTTCAAATTTGAACTTTGATGATGAACATCTCGAGAACGAAACGTTTCCGCCAAAAAATCTTTCAGATTCGTGATCAGCGCCCCAAAAAAATCCCGTATGACCAAATTTCCGTCAAAATCGGAGTTGCCGCAGGTTTCTAGAATTTTATGACGGTTCAGTATTACCACTCTCATAATACAGTATAAATTAATAAGATAAAAACAGGAACACTTGTGGTCGATACAATTGTTGGGGCGTTAAATCTTCTCTTCCATATAACACAAACATATCTTTTAAATCTTTATATTTAAAACCAAAAAACAACTATACAGTATAATACAGGCCCTAGTTTAACAGGCAAATGCTTCTCAGGGGTACTATCTAAAAGAGCTCAGCTACGCTTTCACTCTCGCCATGGTATGCGTATTCTCAAAAACCCCACTTTCAAGCGTTCTTAACTTCCTCAGGTAGTACACTAAAAAAATGTATAAGATTTGTTGAAACATGACCTGAGCAACCAAAAAGCCGATAATAAGGAAGATACAGGTTGTGAAAAAGGTTATTTAGTGCGTAGTGCGTGTTGCGTGTCGCCCGTGGTGCAATGGACAGAGCTTTGAGCTTCAAGCCAGAAGTCGCCGGTTCGATTCGGTAGTAGTTATTTAAAAATAACAACCGTGGGGACTACCGCGTTGTCTAAAAGGTGCTGTGAAATGCATAACTGCATGTTTCAGTGCTTGGACAACGTTGACGGAACAGAGGGAACGATGGGTTAAACATCTAATAACCCGACACCCACGGTACCTGGTCTTTGGTGGGATGATGTCCAAAAAAAAGATAAAAATAAAATGCTTTTAAAAAACAGTGCATGTTAGCCATAACAACAACTTTCTGCCCCATCATAAACGAAAATATCTCGGAAAACGGTCAAGAAAGAACTTGATTCTTACAAAGTATATATTTTTTTGTGTAGGAAGCATAAGATAGTTTACTGTTTAACTTAGATAGTACAAACAGGGTAGATCTGAATAGTTCATGTCAAAAAACATCTAAATACTGAGTTTGATTGCATTATTGTTCAAAACATATTAAAATTTATTGAAATAAATAAAAAATCTATGTTTTCTTTCACTTTGACAACCTATATCTAATTGTCAGCCTTTGGATATGGGTATGTGTTTAGGTAATTCCTAATATTTTGGCTTAAGGAATCAGTGTTTTTGTGTATATTAATTAGAGAAGACCCTGTATATAAAAGTACAAGTTTTAAAATTTTAAATCTATACCTTTAATTGATCTAATGGGCTTGAGGCAACGTAGGTGCTGCAGCTCCAACATGTATAGCATCATATGGTGCTAATTCTGGGTACCCTGAGTCTTCCATCCCCCAGCCACTAAAGCCTCACTTGCCCTGAATTCAATAGATCCTGAGTTTCCTTTCATTATGTTTTCCTGGACATTTCTACTAATTCTGGCATATGGTCAAATGCCCACAGCTATTCTGGAAAAAGAGTTTGTACCATTAAATCCTAACATATCGCGGGCGACCTATCGTATTTTAAGCATTTAAGCATTAACTTTATATCATTGTAAAATACCATACCCATTATTACCCATATCATCTTAGCCTATACAAGCTGTTAAGTATCCACTACCAGATCCAACACATCCAATTGCCCGTGTACCATTGACCAGCCGGTCTTTAAGAAGTTCCAAAGCATGGGCATGCATATGGGGAGCACTGATAGTAACCCCGAAACCTATACTTTGTGGGGCATCCATAAACAGGGTTGTTTTTCGAATAATTGCATCTGTCAATAGCCAACATTGCTTTGCTCTTACTCATGTCTGATTTTATTATACCATTTTGCTACAACAAAAATTTAGAGAAAATTTGCAACTCTTGATAAAATGTTTTATTTTTTTTTATTATGTACGGTTAAAGGCTTCATAGCTCTACATAAATATAACCATACCTCGTAAAGTTCCGAACCATTTCCTCCATGTTATTCCTTCCATGAGATCTCCAAGCCATGGTACGGGTAATAAATGGCGAAATTACTAAAATATAAGTCAGTAAACCAATTTTGTTCATTATTATTACAGAAAAACTAATACAAAGTGCCAAAGTATAAATATTTTAAGTTAGCAACTGCATTAAATATGTATTTATCTGCTTACCGTTAAAAATGTTGTTTAAAAATAGTTGTTTTAATATGATGCGCTTCTAATTTTAAAATAGTTTTTAATTTAATTTGTTTACTATTTTTTAAATTTTCTGCCAAATGACACTGTTATTTTTGGGCTTACAGCTGATTGTTGAATAATGCAGAAATCTTTTAATCAAGTAGCAACAGTGAATTTGAACGTTTACCCAGCGCATTCACCACTATGCATTTAAATTAAAGAAATTTTAATTTAATCACGTGAATAAAATAAAAAAATACGTTTGGTGATCAAAAAACGTTACAAAACAGTTGTTTACAGTTAAATAATACCATGTTTGGAGTTCATTTATCCATTAAAGAAAATGGTAATTATCAGAAAACTGCCCACAACTCCGATTTTCTCCAAATTTGGTTACGGGTTTTTTGGGGGCCTGATCAAGAAGCTAAAAGAATTTTTAGTCAGGAACGTTTCGTTTCGGATATCCAACTATATTCTCCCTTCTTTTTGCACACAATTTCTTCTTTTTTTAAGTTAAAGTGGTATACAATAGTTGATTTTCACCTTTTAACCCCTTATTATTCTATGTATTTTACACTTTTTTGAATTAAATTGCATAACTCCTTGCTTTTAATCGCGAAACAACAAATTATGGTTGGTGCGCTGGACCCTGTAGTGCATGGCTTGCCGCCTTTGCAATTTATTTGATAAAATACTGATTTAAAATACAAAAGGAAGACGAGGTTTTAAAAAAAAGGTAAAAATTAAATATTGTTGGCCACTTCCCAAGTTAGTTTATATCATAGAAAGTAAGGAAATTATGTAAGAGTTATCATGGAATAGCCGATTTAAGGACAGGTCATGCGAAAACTCCCAATATAATTTTATTCTGTTTCTCGTTGAAATACCGCCAGTTAGTCGTTTCAGTAAGCTTACGTGTCTCCCCCACCGCTGATGTTACACGAGGCGAGGCTTCGACCGACGCATTTAAAGTGTAAACTGGAAAAATGATAAGCCTGCCGCAAAAGCGGTAGCGTAAAATCTTTAGCATGCCATGGTTTCTCTTATCCGTAGGTAAGGTTACTTTTATGTGTTTATATTTATAAGGTTGGTGATGACATATCCTTCAAACTTTTAGGCGGTTCGAGGTCGGGGACGCAAAAAAAGGGCACCTCACGGAGAAAAGTTGGCAAGACTGGGTAAAATCAAAGCTGATGATCAATCCAGTGAGCGTCTAGAATTAGCGCATTTCATTTTGCATTGTTTTGGTAGTGATATTTGTTGAAAGATGTAATTCCAAATGTTATTTATTCAAAGTAAAAGAATTTACAACTTAATAATAATTAAAAACTGTTGTATAAACGGTTGTTCTACTAATACAATAAACTGTATATCTCCGGCACTGACCAACATAGCCGAAAAATGGGAGATGTGACGTCATAACACGTCAAAGCAATATGGCCGAATGTCGTGACCTTATATACACCGACTTTGGGCCACTTCAGCTTTAATTTAAGAATTGTGTGCAAAAAGAAGTGGGAATATAGTGAAAATGAGGTTAGTCAAACACCAACTATGACGATGATATCTCGGAAACGAAACTTTTCCGACTAAAAATTATTTCAAATTCGTGATTAGCATCTCCCAAAAACCCCCGTATATCAAAATCGGAGCCCCCATTTTTACAAGAAACTGTTTTTAAAATTGTTTTGTTTTTAGTAATACTTGAGGTCGATTAAAACAAAAATACATTGTAAACCTTTAAAATATATTAATTAATCAAAAAAGCCAACCTATATACAAACGATCCAAAAGTATCAAAAAGAGCTAAAGCTAATTTAGGTCCACTCTTCAACCCGCTTCTCCTCCTCCATCTCCTTCCAATGTGGCGAATGTCTTTCAGCATTTAACCAATTAAAATCATCTATACATCTCCAGTTATTCACTTGTTTATTCAACCCAGCCTCCTCAAAATCTTTATCTATATCGGAATAGCTTAGGTTATAAGGAGCTATAGATATTTCACTACAGTCCTCCATTATAGCTCTACTTGTCACATGGAGGTATATATCAACGTGCTTGGAAGCGTGAAGCCTTAATTGTTGGCAAGCAATGACAAAAGTGCAATTGTGACAGTTCTCTGCAAATATAGATGTTGACACTGGACCACAAAATATTTGACAGTTTCTTAAGTGGTTAAGGTGAAGAGTACTTGGAACTCCTTCTAGAAATACTTTGCAGTTTGTGAGTTTCTCCATGGACACATCCTTTTTAAGGATTTCTTCTCTGCTCAGCCTTAAAACTTCATCAGACTTATTGTAAAAACCACATTCAATCACAGGGGAAATTTTTTCTTTTACTTTTTGGCCTCCATTAACAGATCTTTTACCAAAGTCCACTAGATCAACTCCATTTGGTTTATCCATGGTAATCTTGCTCTTATTTTTAAATCCAAACTTCTTTTAGGTAAAAGTTCATTTTCAAGGTCTCTTGCCATGTTGCTCAGTTCTTGGGTAGTATTTTGACATTTCTGCAAAAGGTAATTTTTTATGAATAAGTTTGAAGCTGCAACATACTTCTGTAGAACCAAAATTTCTTTGGAAATGGTGTTGAAGTGTTCAGGGAGCTCATTTTTGGACAAAAGCTGCGATTTTTTGATCAAACTCTCAATGAATTTTTGTTTTTCATTAAAGGTTCTCTCAAAGAATTCCAACTGTTCATTTTCTGCCAAGCCAGACTTCTTAGTTTCTTGTTTCTTTTGTAAGTTTAATTTTCTTTCTAGTTCTCTGGTTTTCATGGACGTTTATTTTATCAACCCTTCACTGATTACTTCCATTTTAAATGTTTTTTTTATAATATATATATATATTTTTAAAAGCTAAATAGTGACTACTTGACGATAAGTGCTAAATAATTGTTATTATTATTAGTGTTACTTCTCAATAGATTTTTGATTTCTTCTTGTGACAATCTGTAAAATGGTTTATTTGATTCTGTTGCTGACTGTAGTACGTTCATAAATTGCTGATTTTTGCTGACTGCTACTTTATGTTTAGTGTCAACTCCGGGATAGTTCTAAAATAAAAGAAGTTTTTTTAGTAAATCATTATATATAATAAAACAAAGTTGATAAAATGTTCGTGCCGATAAAACTTGAAAAGGAGCTCCCGATACGATAAAGGGAACTTATATAGTGTGATAGCCCTTTATCCCCCCCTCAAACAAGAAAGTTCCCGTTTTACCCTAGAGGGCGTATTTCTTAAAGATATAAGGACTCTTCCAACTCTTCAACTTGGAAATTAAGTGTAGTGGCGCCATCTGTTGTCGAGTATTTGAACAACGGTTATTTGGGTCTCATATCAACTCCAGAGCGAAGCCGGGAATCGTGGCTAGCTATAAGATATAAAAAGAAATCATTTGAGACCTGCAAAGCTAAATTTTACCCATAAAATTGAAACAGAACTTCAAATAATGATTTTTAAAAAGTTGCAATAACCATTGTAAAAAAACATTAAAAATCTTCCACTTGCATGAAAATAATAAACATGTAAAAATAGTTTAATAATTTACCCAAAAACTCTTATTTTTATTTTTATAATGACTAGATAATTGATATTTTTCAATTTAGTAATTTTCTAGAAACTCAAATGCAACCTGATTTTAACGAAATTCTGGTATACGGTGGTTTGGGGCGCTGATCACGAATCTTAAAGATTTTTTGGCGGAAACGTTTCGTTCTGCAAGATATTCATCATCAAAGTTCAATTCTGAACTAAGCTTATTTTTACTATATTCTCCTTCATTTGCACATAATTCTTGATTTAAAGCTAAAGTGTCACAAAAATATTTGATTTTCACCTTTAAAACCCTGTTTTTCTACGTTTTTTACATTATTTTTGCGTTAAATTGCGTGGCTTTTCTTTGATAATGCGGCAACCATACATACACATAGGGCTTCATGGCACACTGGGGTTGAAATGATTCTCAAAGTATAGCTATGCAATTTAATACAAAAATAATGTAAAATACGTAAAAACGGGGTTTTAGAAGGTGAAAATTAAATATTATGTGCCATTTTAGCTTTAAATCAAGAATTGTGTGCAAAGAGAAGGGGGAATATTGTAAAAATAGGATTAGTTTAAAATTCAAGTCTGATGATGAATATCTCAAGAACGAAACGTTTCCGCCAAAAAATTCTTTCAGATTCGTGATCAGCGCCCCAAAAACCCTGTATACCAAATTTCGTCAAAATCGGAGTTGCCGCAGGGGCAGGTTTCTAGAAAATTACCTTCAATGTAATACTTACAAAAACACAATTATTAGTAGGTAAATTAAAATATAACTTACTTATTTACAAAACAAGAATTTTCCTAATATTTTGCAAAAATGTATTATCACTCTATTAGACATTTGAGTCATACAATGACATTACTACTTCAACCTTTAAAGTAATATGTCAGATATCAAATTTTGTTACCATCAAATATAATTTATCTTATCTAACATATTTTTTTACTCATATTATAAGGGTGCTAGTTACAAATTGTACAATCTCCAATATTACCACATTTTTTAAAAAATATACAAATAACCTATTAATTGAATTACATTACATTTAAATCATAAGTTAATTGATCATTTTTTCTTTCTTCAGTGTAAATACTCATATGTATTCCATCTAAATTTTGATACCTTTCAAACATTGGCTCCTCCATTGATTTTGGAAATTGACATTTTGGAAATAGAACCCTCATATTTATTAGGATGCAACTATTATCACTGCAGTCTAAACTGAACAGTACATGTGGCATTGTTGCGAAGATTGAGAGATGCACTTTTTGTAGACAGTATACACACTTTCTATTTTGCTTGTGTTCAGTCTCTTATAAGTTATGGGATTCTGTTTTGGGGATCTTCTACCTATGCAATTAATATCTTTTAGAACCCAAAGCGTATTATCAGATGCATACTTAAAGTGCATCCTCGAGCTTCTTGTAAACCCTATTTTAATAGCTCTAGGCTTTTTAACTGTTCCTAGTCTATATTTCTTGGCCTTAGTAATGTTTGTGAAGAAAAATCCCCATTTATTCACTGTAAACTCCGATTTTTATTCCAACTTAATGACAATTGTCACCAGAGGCAGAAGTGATCTTAGTATTCCTTCCTCATAATTCAACATTCTTTGAGAGAGGACCTTATTACCGTGCTGTCAAGGCTTATAAATCCTTGCCACCTACCTTGTGTGAAATAGAGCACAAGGATAAATTTCGCAGGTCTGTGATACAGTTCTTGCAGGATAAGTGTTTTTACTCTTTTAATTTTGATTATTGATTATAGACTGTTAAACTGTTACTATATATTTTAATTGTGATGTCTGTTAATGATTTTATCACCACCCTGTATTTTTGTTTTATTTTAATTGTTTTTAAACAAATGAAATGATTTTAAATGAATGTAAATTTAAACTATTATTTTATTTATTCTGTAGTGACGTTCCTTTGTCGTTGTAACAATGATTTGTGGAAATAAAGATATTATTATTATTATTATACAGAGCTTTGAAACAAACTTACTTTTGCTATTTTCTTATATTCTTCATCAGTGTGTGTAGTTCCTAATAGCAACACATATCCTAAAAACCACTAAAGGCAGTGAGCCAAAATAATGATTTAACAGTCCTAGATGGTGATGACATTAAAGCTAAAAATATATATATAATTTAGGAAAAGTTTGTAAAGGGGGATTCGTAAATAAATATAGGTAATTGTCTCGAAAGTGGGAGCAACTTTGATTTTTGACCAAATTTGGTATATTATGGAAGTTATTTGGGGTGCTGATCACGAATATAAAAGAATTTTGTTTGTAAAATGTTTTGTTTTTAGGATATCCATTATTAAAGTTGAAAACTGAACTAACTTCATTTTCACTATATTCTCCCTTTTTTTTTTTGCAATAAACATTATTTTTTATAACTTTTAATTGGTACATAATAAATTGTTTAAAAAAAATAAAAAATAAATAATAGTACAACAATCCCGCCATGGCTTTCTCACTGCATAAAAAGGAAGAGTTTGCAATAGAACTGTAAAATGTCTCTGCGATGTTGCCAAATAAAGTGAGAAAGTGTCAATAGCTTAAAAAAAAAGGAAGATACAGGACACAATCCATATAAAATTTAAGTTATTCCTTCTTCCTATTATAATTTGTAGAGAAAAAAGGAAAATACCTAAACATAAAAAGAAAGAGGCATTTCTACAGAAATGCCTCCATTGTTTCTCATGGAAATGGTGGATAATCCCCGAAATAGGCTTGGTGTTAATTCTGCATAAAAGTTTGGCAACGCTGTTTCTATCAAGACCGTCATTTTCATAATGACGAACTTCATGTTATCAGCTGACCAAATTAAATTTTCCTTCTTTTAATTAATGGCAGGATGAGATATCTCATATGTGTGGGATAGTTTTTTGAAAAATTTAATACTCTTTCAAAAATTAATTTACATTTTTCATGTGCCCCGAGTGCAGTAAATTAATGTTTTCTTGTAAGCTTGACATTGGATTTACAAATGTTTTGTCCCCACCCAGCACCCCTGTTCACTCCACCATCCCGCAAATATGTTTTTATTAATAATAAATTATAGAAATGGATTTTGGAAAACGCGCACACAGATTTGTGTCATAATCAACCTATAGAAACGCCCTTAAAGAATTTTTTAAAATCTTTATAATAGCGAAAACCGCTATATCGAACTAAGTATTACCCTCAAATTTGATCAAAATCTCAGTTTCTTCCATTTTTGAGAGACAATTACCAAAATATAATACAGAGATAAAAAGAAGCTCTAACCATACCTGTTTTACATTCCAATATGTGCTATCAATTTCTCGAATTCTATTGTTGGAGTCAATAAGTTCACCAGTTTTGTAGTATGCCTCTAATAAGGAAGGATAGTTGTCCTTAAGATACTTTCTTGAATCTAGTAAACATAAAAATCAATGAAGAGATTTTAAATTAAGCCTATCTTTTGAAATGTTTTTAGGACACCTTAACTAATAGGTACACTAATTTCTTTATTTCGGTACAGATGGCCTTATGATGTCAATAATCCTGTAGCTATTTACTATTTGTATTCTATATTTAAAACCAGACGGTGCCCCCGAAAAACGTAAAAAAGTGACTCACCTAGATCTGTGTTCACTTTGTGCCACACTCCGTAGCTGACGACAAAGCCAATTGCTTCGACAACAAAAAGTATTGTAGCCCCTTTTTTATCCACTTTCTGTATGCTGGCTTAGGATTTTTAACTAACATAATTTTTTACTATTTTTGGACATATTTTTCTGCCGCCCACGAAGAAACTGTCACCCAAGGAATACTGAATCGTGCTGTCACCGCTGTCACAAACTTTTTGATCACAAGAGGAAGTACTTTTGTCACTGTCACTCTTACTAAAAGTTGATATAAAAAAAGAAATAACGGTAATGTAAATCTGTCACTCGGCTTACGTAGTAAAAATATATAGAAGATACTTCTCTCTTCGTCTTTAAAATCTGCATATCATTGTTAACTATCTTGTAGCAACAGCAGAATAGCTGGACTGTTCGTATATCGAAGAAAAGAAGAAGACACAAATAGCGCCATCTAGAGGGAAATTAAAAGTATTACATTTTGTCTCAAATACACTGTTCAATAATTGAAATGATACCGGTAAATTTTTGATCAATACACTGCTTAACAATAAAAAAAATAATTTTAAATTTCCCTTATGCATTTAAAACCTTTAAGAATGATTAACTGTAGTAGATATTTCGCTGTAAACCAGTTAAGTTGTATCAGGATGCTAACAAAACTAAAATTTAAAAATACTATAAGTTTATTTAATATAAACAAATCTATTATAATTTATTTTTATTTAAAATACTGATAGTAAATCACAATTTTCCGTTTGTAGTTAAACCCAAACTTTTACAATGGTATCAAAATCTTTTAAGCTATCAATGTAATAGTCTGGTTTCCACGATTCATCAAAGCTCCAGTGTTTCAAATCTTCTTTGGTAATATATCCTGTCAAAGGCAGTAGTTTTTGGTAGCCAAACTTCGTAGCAAATGCCATATCGGTTTCAGCACTGAAATTTTTAAAATATATACAGGGTGTTCAAAAAGGTATGGTCATAAATGATAGGGGTGATAAAGTAAATTAAAATAATCTTAGTACTTCATATAAAAAAATGTTCTATCGCGCTTCATTAGGGAGTTATTGACCTTCAAAGTTGGAATTAAAAAAACTTATTTCAGTTATAACTTTTGTACTATTGCCATAGTAACAATGAGATTTGCGCAACTAAATATATAAACCTCATACCTCATACTAATGCTTCTTTCCATAGGTAAACGGCTGTTCAGTAAGTATGTATTATACAGGGTGAGACAATTTGTTTTATATTTTATTTATATATTTTTGACAGCGGTGACAAATTTGACAGTTTGCTTCTGACCGTTTGATTCTTCATGCATCTTTTTTCCACATAACCTATATTTCATAAGTCGCATTTTAAATACAGACACACTCTTTCCGCAGTCTTCGAGTAGTGCATGCGGTTTACGTTTACGTAGAAGTCTACATAGACTTCCCGGGTAGGCGATTGAAGGCGTCGTACGAGCGTAGCTGTACCCTTGGGGATCGAGAAAAGATTCACGCTAAATTGGGGCTTCTTTCTTCTGGGGCTAAGCGCTGTGAGTGAAGATTCCGAAAGCCTGAGGTTTTTACGTTTTGGTGTTGAACACATGGTGTCTTCGTATGGTCGAGGAGGTGCGCACGCCTTGCGGAAAAACGTCAGTAGTGAAAGTGACGGTTATGCGCGATACCAGTAGCAGCCGCTGGCTTGACAGTCACAATTTATGCATGTTCAGAAGTTCAGAAGTTTATCGCTGTTGTTAATTTAAATATTTGAATATTTTAAACCGGAATTTCTGGGAGCGGAAAGCTCGACAATCCAGATTTTCCCACCACATAGAGCTGGCAATTGCCTTGCAGCAACGCCATAAACAAAGCAGTATCCAGTAAATACAGACATACCAGCATTTTCTATGTAATAAAAAAGTTAATTTATTTGAGAATATCATTAAAATATGGCAAAATTATAAAAAAAAAACGGTGTTTGTGAGCTCCTTAAACTATATATTAAAGAAAACAACTTTAGGATTTTTTAAATACCTAAAATATAGTTTTTAATACATACAAAATGCTGGTTTGTCTGTATTTAAAATGTGATTTTATAAAAAACGGTACACAATATTGATTCACATAGGGGTATACCTTTCTTGTAAAAAAAAGATAAAGGAATCAAACGGTCAAAAGCAAAATGTCATATTTGTCCCCTCTGTCAAAAACGCATATAGGTACATGAAATGAAAAAAAATCGTCTTACCCTGTATAATACCGACTTATTGAACAGCTGTTTACATATGGAAAGAAGCATTAGGAAAAGGTTATTTAGTTGCCCACAACATTATTTTGACTCACTCTATTAACCATTATTTATGACCATACCTTTCCGGATACCCTGAATATTAAATAATATTTTTGTTAGTGGTATTTATTTCGACGGTCAAAATTTAAAATCTTTTAATGGTACAACATGTATAGTGAAATATTGCGGAACTTAAGAAGTCCGGAATCACGTGACTACAATATCACAACTGTTGGGCTTTTGGCAGTCATGTTGAAAATTACAGATCCGTGACAGTTCCGGAAAAAAGTTGGAAAATTTAACTTTTTACGAAATCCGCCGATTTTCTTGATAACTTTTGTGCTCTTCATGTATTTTTAACACGCTTTTATTAGCTTGGGTTATATGTATGTATGTATGTATGTATGTAACGGAATCTTTAAGCTTAATTTTCACCAACTTCGCGCGATTCGATTTCTTTGAAACTTTGCACACGTATCAAGGACCCATGACAATGCAATAATCTGCAAACAGTATCCCGTTATCCTGATTAGGATCGCCAGGATAAATAAATTCCTTTATAGATTTTCTGTAGGAGAGTAACAGAAAGAGCTAGTGCGCGATCTGCGCATGCGTGCAGTTTCGGACGTACTCTGGGCATAAGGCTGACAGAAACTTGTTCGGAGTAGTTGCGTTCTGAAACCCCATGCAACAGTGAAGCTTTAAATGAAATAATTAGATTACGAAATAGTTCGTAAAGCATTTCAATATCACATGTCCGCAGAAAACTAATTGATATATCGAACTAAAAATGAAAAATAAATAATAGTTTAAAAAAACTAAATAGAAAAACACGCTTTTATATGCAACCTAACTAAAAATTAGAAAATAATTTTTCATTACAAAGAGTTTGTATTAGAGTAATAAAAGGTCAAACAATGAATAATAATTATATACCTCAAAATAGAATTATAATAAAATTTAAGATAATAACAGAATAATTCACTTCAGAGTAAAAAGCGTGGGGTGCATTTTACTATTTTTCATAACTCTTCCCTCATAGATATTTACAAATGAAATAATTATAACATTTAATATATTAAGGACCCCACGCTTTTATTCTGAAGTGAATTATTCTGTTATTATCTTAAATTCTTATTATAAATCTATTTTGAGGTATATATTTATGATTCATTGTTGTTTTTTTAGTTGTTTGCGTGTTTTTTAGTTTTTTTAAATTATTATTTTTTTTGTTAATATTATTACTTTAATAGAAAGCCTATCTATATTATATAATCAAAACCCAAGCAGCAAGCTGACGTCTTATTGACGTCCCTTTTATACATTTTTGGTCAGCAAAGACGTCAGAAGATGACGACAAAATGACGTTAAATGGACCTCCCTAAGTCACAGACAAAAGATGTCCCGTTAATGACGTCATAATGACGTCTTTAAGAGGACCAAAAATTGCCGCATATTTACCATTTTTTTAAGCTAAAATGATTCGAAATTTTATTTGAAAATTGAAATAGGAAAAAATCCTTACTGCTTGCAATTTCCTTGCACTGCAAGCTCGCCTCTCTCGGGACACTGTCCAACTTGGATGGAGATTTTTACACAAGCCGAAGGTATTTCTTTTAAAGCTAATTGAGATCACCAACCACAGACCGGTCTCGAACTATTTTAGTCTCATCAGTATGGTGTAGGCAATAAAAAGCGAAGATGTTGAATAAACATAGTAGTTTATTGTCCATTGCACCATCTATCGGTAGAGTTTTTTTCTATATTAATTTTGTAAAATTATTAGTCTAATTTTTCTGTCATATGATATTTCGGTTGGATTTAACACGAATCATAAAGTGACGTCATAATTTTGGTCTGATGACGTCCTATGACCAAAAATGACTTAAAAATGACGTCATAATGACGTCAGCTTGCTGCTTGGGAATTTACGTTTTTGCCTCTATAAACAGGCGATTTTTTGAAAGTTGCGCCGATCCGCAGTTCCGGATTTATGCAATTTTTGTTCCCATTTGGATTAGGCATAAATGTCATTGACGGTAAATGAGTTACTTTTTACTCACCTATCTCCAATAAATAAAACTCGTTTTGGATCCAGAGGTCCCAATTTTTCAACAATAAGGTCATTAAATTCTTTTCCGGGTTTGGACAAAATCAACGGCTTTTTGCCGGATATATCTTCAATGGCTTTAATAAAATATGAAGTACCTGAAAATAAAAGAAACTTGGTTGCATCACAGCGTTAGCGAGAGAGAAAGGTATTAGATTTATTCTTCTTTCTCTCTCACACGCTGTTTGCATGGCCGACCGACAAGGCTGCTCCTAGACTATATACTCGAAGGTTTATGGGGTTTACCTATTAAAGTGGAACCTCTGAAGGGTACTTTGGGATCCCAAGCACCCACCAAAAATAGCGCATTATTTTTCATAATATATTCCACACATTTTTGAAATGATACGAAGCTGACGTTTAAGGCAAAGTCTATTATAACGGCACCAACATCGGGACTTATTGATTTTAGAGCATCTACTAGGCCTTCTGCTGTTTCAGGTATAGGCTCCATCTAAAAAAATTAATCCTATTATTAACTGTTTCTTAATTCAATCCAATAATACAAATTTTCAATGTTGAAATTATTAATATCTCTATCATTACATGTATAAAGCAAAATCGCTTCTCGCGTCTGTCCCTATGTCTGTATGTATACTTAGATCTTTAAAACTACTCAACGGATTTTGATGCGGTTTTTTTTTAAATAGATAGAGTGATTTATGTCTTACGAAGTCAAATCTTTTGT
Source organism: Listronotus bonariensis (assembly GCA_014170235.1). Lineage (NCBI taxonomy): Eukaryota > Metazoa > Arthropoda > Insecta > Coleoptera > Curculionidae > Listronotus > Listronotus bonariensis. The sequence goes on from JACEGR010000245.1 coordinate 136,838, forward strand.
TTGTAGTTTTAAAATTATGAATACCCCAATAAGCGTTGCCCCTGTTTTTAAAACTCTCTGTATAACAGTAACCAAAAAATTATATAACAAATCCGGATTCAACAAAAGAAAATTTAACAAAAATCTGTGTCTTCACCTTGTCCGAAACAACTTTAAAGCCTGCATCTTTAAGTTCATTCTTAAAATTATCTACTCCAACAACATAAATTTCTTTATCGAATTTGATATTCCTCAGGTACCATATTAAGGCTGTTGCGGGCCTAAAAATAAAAATACAGAATTCTTAACAATTTTGTCAATAGATTATTATTTAAAAATCCATATCGACAAAATATGGGTAGAGCTTCATATAAATTTTTTTCAAAATATCATTCGTTTTCGAGTTACAAGCCGTCAGAATTCAATTTTTATTCGCTATATTGCATTTATTTTTTAACCAATCCAGTTGATATTTGGCACACAAATCGAGCTTTGCAGATTCTAAAATTTTAAGACAAAAGAACTTTTTTAAATACCGCCAGAGGGCACTTTACCTAAAACTTTAAATTTATTTACATCATAACTTTTTATTTTGACTGATATCGCAAAGCTGGGGGCGCCATTTTATAGACAATCAAAAACTTAAAAAATAAAAAGCTTTTGACCAGGTCTGGCATGCCGCACTTCTTAATAAACTTCCCTCCTATGGTCTTTCAACTAAACTCTCTACTTGGCTCTCTAGTTATCTATCTGATCGACGTATATCAGTTATTGTGGACGGCCATTCTTCAAGCTTTCACCAAGTAAATGCTAGAGTCCCTCAGGGCTCAGTTCTGGCACCAACATTGTTTCTTCTTCACATCAACGTCCTTCCCTCGTCCACAACTAATTCCATTCATAGTTTCGCCGACGATAGTACCCTTCACTCCAGTTTTCAGGTTCCTAAACCCATCACTAAACCTGACTTGGAAAATAAACGCAGAGCGATGCAGATATCTCTTTCGCAGGATCTTAATTTAATATTGGATTGGGGCGCCAAAAATCACGTCCATTTTAATACATCCAAAACACAGTCATGTTCCTTGTCGCGAAAAGAGTCATCAAATACTCATCCTCTACTTATCAGCGGCCAAGTTTTACAGAGCAAAGACACCTACAATCTTGTGGGCGTCACGTTTGAAAGTAACCTTAACTGGCATAAACACATTGTATCTATAGCCACGGCAGCTTCAAAAAGCTTGGATTTCTCTTTCGAGCCAAAAAGTATTTTTCCGCTTCTAATTTATACACTTTATATGTATCCCAAATCCGACCTCCCTTGGAATATTGTTCTCATATCTGGGGCATGGCGTCCCCAACAACCCTGAGCATTCTTGATTCTATTCAAAGAAGAGCTATTCGTCTCATTAATGATCCTTCACTTACAGAAAGGCTTCCCTCTCTTGCCCATCGTCGGGCTGTGGGGGATTTATCGCTTTTTATAGGTACTTCCATGGCTTCTGCTTTGAAGAATTGTCCAGTATAGTTCCTCCACTCACGGTTCCCGACAGAGAAACTCGTGGTTCCGCGCGTACACATCTTTATACGGTCTAACTGGACAGGCCCCGAACTTCTCACTTTTGAATTTGCGAAAAAAGTTAATTTTTTGGTTAGTTTAAAATAATTTTTTCGCAAATATTAAAATTAACCCTTTTTGTTAATTATGGTACCTAAAAACAAAAAAACTCGATCAGGTAAACTCTCCTACATCAAAAATCAAGTGGAATTTGGTTACGTTCTGCTGAATAGATAAAATACCAATTTTTATCTATTAAATAAAAAAATACTAATGGACTTTTCTGATTTTAACTACTACAAAAGTGATTTGCATACAGTGTGGGCATGTGTTGTTATAATCGATTTTTATACTTTCATATTATATGATTTTTTACAACGCCCTGTATTATTTTAAAACGATTTAAAGATGTAAATCGACAGAACTAATAAAACAGATTTTAAACTCAAAGTTTTTAATTTTAAAATGAACACTCCTTATTTATATCAAAGTTGATTTTAAAGCCTAGTTCATAAGCTTGCGAAATGCGATTTGCTAAACTTGTTCTGATTGGTCAATTTGTAACGAAACATTCGAAAGTCGTTACAAATTGACCAATCAGAACAAGTTTCGCAATTCGAAAATAGCATTTCGCAAGCTTATGAACTAAGCTTAAGAAGTGGCGTAGGAAGGTCTTTATATGATAAAGCAATAAAAGTTAACAGCTTATAGAAATCGTAAAGAAATTGACTTTTCTTTTCGAGGTCGACAAGCTGTGAAAATCAATCTTTAACTTTAGGAACACCCTGTATATACCTTATAACTTCTTCTTCTTTTATATTAAACTTTTTCATTCTGTGATGTACTAAAAATTTTAGTGGCAAGGTCGAGTTGTTTGTGATAAAACGACATTTTTTCCCTAAAGATCTAAGAGCTGCCAGACCTTCTGGAGATCCTACAATTTCTCCTTGTCCCAGATACCAAAGCACACCTTAAAAATAATAAAAGTTATACGAAGATTTAGTTTTCTTAAAAATTTACGGAAAATCTTTCCCTGGTGAGATTTTTTTCTTGTACGTCAAAAAATCTTATTTTATGTATAAAAGACGTCTCCCAGTTTTCTCAAAAATACTTGATGGTATATAAAAGTTATCACAAAAAAACATTTTCTTAAAATTTTAAAAATATTTAGTATAAAAGCAAGATGTTTATACAGTGTGTCTCAGGATAGGTGTTACAAGAGGACAATAAATGGACCAAACATTTTGGAGTTTTTAAACGTCCTTTTGGGAAAACTGGTCGCATGATCCAAAACTAATAAGTACAAAATATTACTCCAATTGATATTAGACAGGGAGAGTTATAACTAAACATATGAAAAATGCTCAAGGAAGTAACTATTTTCATTTTTTGCCCCAGATATGGGAACAATATTCCAAAGGAGGTCGGATTTGGGACACATACAAGCGTATAAATTAGAAGGCGGAAAAATACTTTTGGCTCGAAAGAGAAATCCAAGCTTTTGAAGCTGCCGTGGCTATAGAATTACAATGTGTTTATGCCAAAGTTTAAAGTTACATTCATATGTGATGCCCACAAGATTGAAGGTGTCTTTGCTCTGTAAAACTTGGCCGCTCATAAGTAGAGGATGAGTATTTGATGACCCTTTTCGCGAAGATTTTGTATTTATTAGTTTTTGGACTATGCGACCAGTTTTACCAACAGGACGTTTTAAAATTCTAAAATTTTTGGTCAATTTGTTCTCTTGTAACACCTATCCTGGGACACACTGTATATTCATATAGAGTTTTGTTTCTTATACTTCTTTCGAGAATATCCTTTTAAAGTATCTCGGTAAAGTTTCTGGACACCCTGTATATTTACTTTAATGCACTTACCATCCACATCAGCAAACACTGTATCAAACGATTCAAAAATTTTAATTGTTCTTCTTTCGATAAGTCAGTTAATTTTTTGGGCCCTTCACACTCATTTTTCGATGTTTTCTAAAAAAAAATATGAAAATCTTTTAAGTTATTCCATATACAGGTACGGAAAACAATCAATTAACTTATTTAAATCTAAAGCATTAGTTATAATGTGCTTACAAAACTAAATCACTAAATCCACAATTTTTTTTTCTTGATGCGCCTGATGCAATAGATAAGAAACAATATAAATGTGCAAAAATATGGCTGTAAAGCCATACATTAACTGCAACAATTGAAATTATACAGGGTGTTTTTAAACGGCGGTGCCAAACTACTATGGTAGAATTCTATTATTAAACTAAAAAAAATGTTTATTTAAACATGAGGCCTCTAGTAAGTATAACAAATTTTATTTAAAAGTTTTAAAAAATTTATCCTCAGAACAAAAATTTTACGGCTGAATTTTTTTCTAACTTTAGTAAGAGGATTCTACTATACCAATTTGGCACTAAGGTTTACGGACACATTGTACTCAGTTAGGCATGATTGGTGAAACATGTGGAACAATTTTACCTTTATTAAAAAAAAAGTGTTCCAGCGACTCGACTTCTTTGAAACTTTGCACACGTATCAAGGACCCATGACAATGCAATAATCTGCAAATAGTATCCCGTTATCCTGATTAGGATCGTCAGGATAAATAAATTCCTTTATAGATTTTCTTTAGAAGAGTAACAGAGAAAGAGCTAGTGAGCGATCTACGCATGCGTGCAGTTTCGGACATACTCTCAGCCTAAGGCTGACAGAAACTTGTTCGGAGTAGTTGCGAAACTGAAACCCCATGCAACAGTGAAGCTTTAAATGAAATGATTAGATTACGAAATAGTTCGTGAAACATTTCAATATCACATGTCCGCAGAAAACTAATTGATATATCGAACTAAAAATGAAAATAAATAATAGTTTAAAAAACGCTTTTATTCTGAAGTGAATTATTCTGTTATTATCTTAAATTTTATTATAATTCTATTTTTAGGTATATAATTATGATTCATTGTTTATTACTGTAATACAAACTCTTTGTAATGAAAAATTATTTTCTAATTTTTAGTTCGGTTGCATAAAAAGCGTGTTTTTTAGTTTTTTTAAACTATTACTTATTATATACTATATTTGTTAATTTTAACCTACCTCGTATACTCTAAAATTATTCAAACTTCGATCAGTGTATTCTGTGATTAAGGTATATTCAGAGAATTATAACAATTGTAGTATATACTTTTTTAAAATAAATATCATATAAAACTGTAATTTGTATTAATATTTTAAGTCACTTTAAATATTTACTTGATATTGTTAGGTGTTCAAACTCAGAATGACGGAATTTGCGTTCGAGATTCAAGTGGTGATGTGATTATATTTCCATACCGTACAATGCTTTTCAAAAATAACCTTATCTGAAATTTTATTCAAAATGTATTAAATAGTGTTTTAATATATTTAATCAGCTAAAACATCTTAAAGATACCTATAGTGCTTATTGTATGTTATTTTTTTACTGGTAAACCCTGACGACAGTGGCGGCGCGACTTTAAATTTTCGAAACCTTTTTTAACAAGAGGATATTTAAAACATCAAAAGGCATTTTACCAGAGGCGTAGCGTGCCGTGGAAGGGCCCCGTATCACAATGAGTTAGGAGGCCCCAAAAAGAAAAAATTTGAAGAACAAAAAAAGTCCCCACTTTCGAAAAACATTCTTTTAAAAAGCTATGCTGAAGCTTTTTCGTTCCTATCAAAAAAGTGCCCAACTTTCCCAATTTAACTGACAATTTTACAATTTTCTACCACAAATTTTTGCTCATACACATTTGGGGGCCCCTATAACTCGGAGGCCCTGTATCATTGATACGGCTGATATGGTAGTAGCTACGCCCTGGCATTTTACACCAATTACCACCATATAGTCCCACACATGTAGTAAATAAGAAAACCTTATTTTAGTATCTTCTATGTCCGTGGAAATACGTATCAAAGAAAATGTTAAACATAGAATAATAATTCATTTAGCCGAAATAGTTTTCGTTAATTTTTAAATTTTGTCTACAAATTAAAAGTACAATGCTACAGAGCCTAAGATTTAAAAAAAACCTCTGGGAAAACTAAAAACAATATTCTATCGGCTGCTTTTAATGTCGTATTTCCAATATAAATATAAACAAATAATTTTGTCTTGCTTTAAACGGTTTTGGGGTCAAATCCCGCTCGAACGCGTGTGCATCAAAAATTACTTTAAATTTTTTAAAATTCCCATATAACATTTTTTGCCGGCGTTGTACATTTAATTTACTGGCATCGCCAACACTCTTTAATGGCAAGGCATTGGCAAAAAGGTATCAAAAAGACGCGAAAGTGGGCATCAAGGATCCATGACAATGCAATAATCTGCAAACAGTATCCCGTTATCCTGATTAGGACCGCCAGGATAAATAAATTCCTTTATAGATTTTCTGTAGGAGAGTAACAGAGAAAGAGCTAGTGCGCGATCTGCATGCGTGCAGTTTCGACGTAGTCTCAGCATAAGGCTGATAGAAACTTGTTCGGAGTAGTTGCGTTCTGAAACCCCATGCAACAGTGAAGCTTTAAATGAAATGATTAGATTACGAAATAATTCTAAAACATTTTCAATATCACATGTCCGCAGAAAACTAATTGATATATCGAACTAAAAAATGAAAAATAAATAATAGTTTAAAAAACTAAAAACACGCTTTATATGCAACCAAACCAAAAATTAGAAAATAATTTTTCATTACAAAGAGTTTGTATTACAGTAATAAAAGGTCAAACAATGAATCATAATTATATACCTCAAAATAGAATTATAATAAAATTTAAGATAATAACAGAATAATTCACTTCAGAGTAAAAAGCGTGAGGTGCATTTTACTATTTTTTCATAACTTTTCCTTCATAAATATTTACAAATGAAATAATTATAACCATTTAATATATTAAGCACCCCACGCTTTTATTCTGAAGTGAATTATTTTGTTATTATCTTAAATTTTAATATAATTCTATTTTGAGGTATATAATTATGATTCATTGTTTGACCTTTTATTACTGTAATACAAACTCTTTGTAATGAAAAATTATTTTCTAATTTTTAGTTCGGTTGCATATAAAAGCGTGTTTTTTTTTAACTATTATTTATTTTTCATTTTTTAGTTCGATATATCAATTAGTTTTCTGCGGACATGTGATATTGAAATGTTTCACGAACTATTTCGTAATCTAATCATTTCATTTAAAGCTTCACTGTTGCATGGGGTTTCAGAACGCAACTACTCCGAACAAGTTTCTGTCAGCCTTATGCTGAGAGTACGTCCAAAACTGCACGCATGCGCAGATCGCGCACTAGCTCTTTCTCTGTTACTCTCCTACAGAAAATCTATAAAGGAATTTATTTATCCTGGCGATCCTAATCAGGATAACGGGATACTGTTTGCAGATTATTGCATTGTCATGGGTCCTTGATACGTGTGCAAAGTTTCAAAGAAATAGAATCGCTGGAAGTTGGTGAAAATTAAGCTTAAAGATTCCGTTACATACATACATACGTACATACATACATACATACATACAACCCAAGCTAATAAAAGCGTGTTTAGAAGGTGTTCTTTTGACGCGTAAACCCTTCCTCTCCCCCACCCCTTTAAATACATTTAAAAACCAAATAAACTAACTTAAAATCTATTAAATAATATAGGTACATACTTACGTTAATTATTTAAATTTATTGATAGGTAAAAAATTCTGATAAATTAATTATTTCAAGTTCGTATTTTCGTCAAAGTGATGTTACATATATATTTGAACAAATTATCAAAATAGTATAATGTGTCTGTGAGTGCGGTTTAAACTGTACTATCTGTTTCTTGTAATTAATGTTTAACGTACGTATACAAAAGCGTTATCAAAATAGATAACATAATGCAGTTCTTCCACTTTCATTTTCCGATTATTCATCGGTTCACCGCCAAATGACCGATAGGTGGGATTTTGTAAAAATTCCTCCGAGTCATAATGATCTGTAAATTGCTTCACGCAACGTTGATAATATACAGTGACTAAGTTGCGGCTCCTATACAAGGTGTTTATGTCGAAAGTGCAACGATCGATTTCCATAAAGTAGGCTTTGGAAATTTTGGAAACAGCAAGCAACATTGTAAAGTCAGTTCGGCACATACGATTTTGGAAACTACTTTTTAAATTATCTTTCTCTTTATCTTATTACTATTCAATTAAGTTATTAAAAATACGGCTAAGCTTATACCGGGTGTTGCTCCGTCGAGCGGGACATAGGAAATCCCATGTAAATTTTGAAGTGGTCCAATATTGGCTTCCCTAATTATTTTGGAAGAAAATATAATTGGGATTTTTTAAAGAGCACGAAAAGTTGTATCCAGTGTACAAATTTCAGCTCTTCTCAGTCCGCCAGCTAAGAGATAAATGATAAAATAAGTTAAGAATCTCCCATCTTGTTACCCGCCTTGTATTATTAGAAGTTTATAATAAAATACTAGAAAAATAATTTAACCTCTTACTCTCAAGTTATCAGATCTATGTCATTCATTCTTTAATAATGAACTACTTAAATCAAAAAAAATCACTATTATAAAATGGTTTTACCAGGGAAATAGTTATCGAAGTGTAGCGGACATGTTTGCAGCCTATTTTCCCAATAGGCCAATACCAAGTAAATCGACAATAGAACGGACGATAAAAAATTTACAGGCACAGTAATCAATAATTGCAAATGTGAAGAAAATCGACGTGATCTTTCGCCAAACGATTTTTTCTATGGGAGACATTTAAAAACTAAGCTACCAATAAAAAATATAAAAATTTAGTCCAGCTAAGGAATGCTATTTCCGCTGAATGTGCCAGAATATCGATGTACCAACTAGCCAACGTAAGAAATGAGTTTTATAATCGTTTGAGTTATTGTCTGGCAGTTAATGGAGGAATATTTGAGCATTTGATTAAATCCTAATATTTTCGTCATAAATTGATTTCTAAATGTAAAAAATGTGTTTTATTGTCTTGCTGAACTGTGAGTGCATGTGTTAAAATTAGCTGTAAACCAAAATGAAATGCGAGGATTCTTTTTGAAATTCCCGTATAAAATTGTTCAGTTTTGGCAATGACATTATAAATTAATGATCTAAATTGTCACTAATAAATCGACATGGTGTTTTTATTATTGATTTCTAGAGTACAGGGTGCATACAATGAGATACTACGTTGCAGAAGTATTAAGCAGTTTACTCTTTACTGGTTGGTTGAAAAATGCTCAAATTTTCATTTTGGGTGGAAACATACTGTGCTCTTCAATAAATTCTTATTGCATTTTTTCTAAAATAATTAGGGGAGCCAATATTTGACTACTTCAAAATTTACATGGGATTTCCTATGTCCCGCTCGACGGAGCAAAACCCGGTATAAGGATGTCTATTCCAAAGAGTTACCGTATTAGGAAATGTTTACATTACGGCAATCTTTGTCTAATCTTTACTTGTTAGTGACTTGAAAGCTTTGGACAGTCTCCTGTCCACTTATTGGCAAAAGTGCCTATAAAAATTTTGAAGGGGCATGACTTATACGGCTTTAATTAATTGAATTAAAACAAGCGTGGGATGCTTAATATATTAAATGTTATAATTATTTCATTTGTAAAGTTATGAGGGAAAAGTTAGTAAAAAATAGAAAAATGCACCCCACGCATTTTACTCTGAAATGAATTATTCTGTTATTATCTTAAATTTTATTATAATTCTATTTTGAGGTATATAATTATGATTCATTGTTTGACCTTTTATTACTGTAATAAAAACTCTTTGTAATGAAAAATTATTTTCTAATTTTTAGTTCGGTTGCATGTAAAAGCGTGTTTTTTAGTATTTTTAAACTATTATTTATTTGCAGTTCAACACTTTTCGCGGTAAATTTATATATTTTTTGGCAACTTCAGGATCCCCCGGGAATCTTAAACTCCCCCGCCCCGGAAAAACATTTCTGAACTCAACACTGTAATGACTCAAGTAAACAGTATTCTCCCACTCCTACAAACTTTTCTATTAAAAAGTATCAAAGCAACTTAAAAGTAATAAATTGACTGGATTGTTTCAACTCAAAAATTCCTTATTTCACATTTTCTCAACATCATCTAAAATTTTAGAAATATTAGTGTTACATTGGTATGAAATATAATATATGCCATGTATCAGGAATACACCTACGCAGATGGAAACACTCATTCGGAAAACAGATCGATTGAGCTCCATGGAAACTGGTTTTCCACTAAAATTCACTCTTGTTCAGCAAAAGTAAAAATTTTATTTCATTTTGCTGTTTAAGCGTCTGGAATAAATTTAATTGATAGGAATACTTAAATTAGATTTTAATTTAGAGCTACTAACAGGGTATTTCGGCTTATTCGTATTTTACAGGGTGGATCAAATATAACCTGGCATTCAATTGCACGAAAGTCATAAAATATACAGGGTGTTTCAGACTAAGATGCTAATCCTTTTCTTCTCCCACTTTATAATGTCCTGAACTGATCTCCCTTGGAATATTGTTTTCATACAGGGTAAGTTCATTTGAAAACTTTCCACTCAAGTTATCTTCGAAACGACAGATTTGAGAAAATCGCCGAAACACGTCAAGATATTTATTGAGGAGGAACGTTTTTACAAAAAAATTGACGGCGCCCTCACCAGGCCACCACCCCGTGCCTCTAATGAGAAGGCAGGGGTCGAGATGCTTTGTGCTGACGAGTACCTTTGCACCTCTAGGACAATGGCAGAGAGCTGGCCATCTGATTTGATGGCTTCTGACAAAGCTAGATGTACTTAATGTGGTATTTTTCTTAAGGCTCATTTAAAGATCTTTTTAATAGTAAATAATATGTTAGGGTTCTTAAATAAAAAAATATGTACTTTTTCTTCTACCCTGGGTATATTACTACCAGTATCACCATTAAAAAGACTTTTAAAAGAGCTTTAAGAAAAACACCTAATTGGGTACATCTAACTTTATTAGTTTCGAAATATGGCCATCCAAACAGGTATTTAGGTAATTTTTAAAGTACCGCCATTTTGTAATAGGTGAAGATATTTAATTTTATATTCTAGGGTTATAAAGTACTCGTCAGGAGCTTTAAAATGATGTATCACTGACCCGCCTTCTCATTTAAGAATTTTGGGGTGGTGGCTTGGTGGTTAAAAAACGTTCCTCCTCAACAGTCTTGACGTGTTTCGGCGATTTTCAAATCTGTCTCGTTACGAAGATAACTTGGGTGGAGCCAAATGAACACCTCGTATATGGGGCATGGCGTCCCCCACAACCCTGGAGCATTCTTGATTCTATTCAAAGAAGAGCTATTCGTCTCATTAATGATCCCTCACTTACAGGAAGGCTTCCCTCTCTTGCTCATCGTCGGGCTGTGGGGATTTATCGCTTTTTTATAGGTACTTCCATGGCTTCTGCTCTGAAGAATTGTCCAGTATAGTTCTTCCACTCACGGTTCTCAACAGAGAAACTCGTGGTTCCGCGCGTGTGCATCCCTATACGGTCCAACAGGACAAGCCCCGAGCTTCTCACTTTGTTCGTTCTTTTATCCCTAGAGTTTCTAGATTGTAAAACCTGCTGCCCGCGGAGGTCTTTCCTTCCCCCAAATCTTCAAGTATTTAAGTCCCGTGTCAACAAACTCCCTCTTACCTCGCTTAAGACACCCACGCACGGTACGTTAGTATTTAGGCTTTTAGCCTTCGTGGTTTGTCCAAAGATAAAAAAAAATAAAAAGTTCTGAATCTTTAAAGTTTGAATAAACATATGTATATGTCCTAAATTTTTAAATAAAGAGGGTCCATATTAGTGGCTTTTTTCATTTTTAAACAAAATGTAAAATATCATCTGGTTTATTTTTTATTTTCCAGAATCTTTAAAAAATTCTTTACTGGCACACTTGATAAATGTGAAAAAATTGATATCCAGTATTTTGCCCAATAATATACAAATTTATGCCCTTACTTTTCATTCCATCGCAAATAAATTGGTATTGTTATCATTTTGACACAAAAAGTAGATTATGGATTTTTTTAAATATATATTTTTAACTTAAAACAATTTTTCTTAAAGAAAAACAACATTCTTGCTTTAAAAATTATATTATCTTCGTATTACATATTATTATTTTACCATATATTTTTACTATATATTCAAACGAGAATATATTCTTTATTTAAGACACATTTGGTTTTAAATAAAGAATACTAAGATAAGCGATAATTAAGAAAACCTATTCTTATAGGAAAACTAAAATATCTTTAGCCAAACCAAAGTAATATCGCTAGTCTCTATTTAAAACAAATTTGACATTGAATAATCGCGTCGAGAAAATAATAGCCTTGTTCGCGAATCTAGTAATGAACCGATTCTGAACCAGAACCGAACTGATTTAGAATTGTTTTAAAGCGCATGTCTAGATATTTATTAGTTCGGAATTTTTATTTACCGCGAACGATTTTCTATACAGCTGAGGATGTATTCTAACCTAGCCTTTTGGTTAGAATTTTTCATGGTTAAATTGAATACTACACAAAAAAAAATCAAAACAAAAAGGTAAATTGTATACTGTCGAAAGCCACTCGAGGTCTCTCGGCGGAAGACCAGGGATTCCCTGCCTCCTCTCGTTTTAAACATATGTATGTGTATTTAACTATTCAAACAACAAGAAATGGTAAAATCTTGTAATATTGTCTACATTTTTTAATTAAATCTTTATTTATTTTATTGCATACATACATTCATACGGAATACAATTAAAAATCCTTTGTTTATATACGCTCAGAAACACAAAAATATAAAAAAATATTCAACAGGTATATTAACCCTCATAAAAAGTGGCAGAAGCAAATAAACTGTAATACAACGGTTTATTTCTGTATCACAAAAACAGAAAACAGCTGACCATGTCGACAATGCGCATGAAATTCCGAACTGAACTTTTAGTTCCAACAAAAATCACAGGACTGCCAATCAGGTTACGAACCGGTAACGAACTGATACCATTGTAACCCGCGACACCGAACTGTTACTAAAAATTCAGGATTTTACTAACCGCGAACGCTGTTTTTTCACTGCGCATGCGAATAGTCCCAGAACCGGTTCAGAATCGAACCCGCGAACAAAGCTATTATCTACAAAGAAAGCATTAAGCGATGTTTTTTTAATATTCGAGAGAATTTGCAGTGAAATATCGAGAGAACTACCAACATTTCAACAATTACTATTAAAAATACCGCCTGCCATTCTTTCTATATAAAAGAAACATTGCAAAATTTTAAAAAATAGAAGCAGATTTTTAAATACCATAAGGGGGTGTTATAAGTTAGGTTGAAAAAATAATGTTTATTTGACTGAATTTATTTTTATGCTTATGCTAATAAGAAAATCATATTTTTTCGTAATATACAACTCACAAAATGATTTGAATTCGGACATTTTTGCGCGTTAATATTCTAGGAATTATGGATCCTCTAATTTAATTCGTTGTCAATGGGCAAAGTCGGTCTATATAAGGTCACGACATTCGGCCATATTGCTTTGACGTGTTATGACGTCACATCTCCCTTTTTCGGCCATGTTGTTCAGTGCTGCGGAGATATACAGTTTATTGTATTAGTAGAACAACAGTTTATACGACAGTTTTTAATTATTATTAAGTTGTAAATTCTTTTACTTTAAATAAAAAACATTTGGAATTACATCTTTCAACAAATATCACTACCAAAACAATGCAAAATGACATGCGCAAATTCTAGAAGCCACTGGATTGATCATCAGCTTTGATTTTACTTCTTTCTCCGAGAAGTGCCCTTCCTTGCGTCCCCGACGCCTAAAAGTTGAGGATATGTCGCAACCTTATAAATATAAACTAACCTTGGTCAATGGGTAAATAAGATTAAAACTAAATAAAAATAAATAGTAAAATAGGTGGAAAAGACTTCTAATAATAATTCTCTAGTAAATCATTGGTTTTACAAACGAATTACACCATTACCCAAACAAACAAATGACTAGCCCACACAGTATGATGCCACATCTAGAAACTACTTAAGAAATTCTTAATGTAGGTTACTTTAAGTAAAAATTGCCCTTATTACATAGTTTAAACTGTATTAAGTTATTGTTCCACGTATTTTAGAATTATATTTTGCAAGAAACTGCGACACTATGTCACAAATAATTTATTTTAGTTTTTTAGTATTTTACCAAATATTTCTTGGTAGCGCGTTGAATTCTTCGGGAAAGTCTTATTATTTCAAGACAAATGGAAATAACGAGTTTACAGTGTACAATAGAATTCATTTTCTCAATCATAACATCAGCGATCTTAATGTCAAATCCTCATCCTCCGTTTAGGCCTCAAAATATTAGAGTGATCAAAAAGAATTTAATAATTTGGGGAACAGAGAACTACATACAAAAGTAAGTAAATTTGTAGTGATATTTTTAGAGATTTTTTTATTTTTAAGCGTCATAATCTACAAATTGCTTATGAGTGGCCAGGTTTTGCAGAGCGGGGACACATTTAACCTTGTGGGCATCACATTTGAAAATAACCTTAACTGGCATAAACACATTGTATCTATAGACACCGCGGCTTCAAAAGGTTTGGATTTCTTTTCCGAGCCAAAAAGTATTTTCCTTCTTCCAATTTATACACTTTGTATGTGTCCCAAATTCGACCCTCTCTGGAATATTGTTCTCATGTCTGGGGAATGGCATCCCCTACAACCCTCAGCATTCTTGATGCCATTCAAAGAAGGGTTGTTCGTCTTATTAATGATCATTTACTTACTCAAAGACTTCCTTCTCTTGTCCATCGTCGAGCTGTGGGAGATCTATCGCTCTTCTATAGATACTTTTACGGCTTCTGCTTCGACGAATTCTCCAGTATAGTCCCTCCTCTTGCAGTTCCCAACAGAGAAACTCGTGGTGCCGCGCGTGTGCATCCCTATACGGTCCAATTGGACAGGCCCCGAACTTTCCACTTTGTTCGTTCTTTTATCCCTAGAGTTTCTAGGTTGTTGAACCTGCTGCCCGCGGAGGTCTTTCCTTCTCCCCAAATCTTCAAGTATTTAAGTCCCGTGTTAACAAACTCCCTCTTACCTTGCTTAAGACACCCACGGTACGTTAGTATTTAGGCTTTCAGCCTTCGTGGATTGTCCAAAGATAAAAAAAAAACATAGATTTATTTAAACTTTCTTCTTAAGATCATCTAAGGATTTAGATTCTTAAGAATTGACTTTTATTGAAAGCACCCTGTATATTAAATAACCAATTGCTTTTGACTTTTTAAAATTTGACTTGAGGAAAAGTCTTTCTTTATTACTACTTTTAGGTAAACATTTCAAAAGTCTACCTCGACGAAGAATGGAACTATGAGCACAAACATGTTAACAAAACGGATCTTCCATTTTTATTAAAAAATGTACGAACAACGATCGAGGGATCCGAACAAGACGAACACAATACGAATTTTATTTAATACAAACCGGAACTCGTCTAGTAGAATTATCAAATTTAATTTGGAAAGTCTGAAGGCCAATGAGAACGTTTCTGATGCTGATATGTACTTTTACTGGCCATTGGAAAATTCATCAAGGTGTGTAAATATATACAGGGTGTCAGAAATATACGTGTCCAAGATATTATATATATAAACATAAACACTTTTTTAAAAAAATTAAAACAACTTAAAAAAACTCTAAAAGGTGAAAATAATAGATTAAAAAAATAAAATGAAAATAAAGTCTGGTTATAACATACAGGGTGATTCAAAAATCGATCACGATACTTATAGGGGTGATTCTACTTTGACATAAATAAGGGTAGAGCTTCATATACATTTTTTCAAAATGTCATTCGTTTTCGAGTTACAAGCCGTCAAAGTTCAATTTTTTATTTTGTTTTTTTCGCTATATTGCATTTTATTTTTTAACCAATTCAGTTAATATTTGGCACACAAATCGAGCTTTGCAGATTCTAAAATTTTAAGGCAAAAGTAATTTTTTAAATACCGCCAGAGGGCACTTTTTATTTTGACAGATATCGCAAAGCTGGGGCCGACATTTTATAGACAATCAAAAACTTACAAAAATAAGGTACTCTTTATTAAAGTAGATCAACCTCACCGTTTGAGGCACCAATACACATCAAACTTTTCATCAATTTCAATCAAATTACCTACATACATACAGGGTGTCTAGTAACTCAACCGACAAACTTAACCAAACAATTCTACAACAAAAATAAGAAAAACATATAAACATGTCCTAAACGTCTTAGTTTTTGAACTACGGTGTGTTAAATATTAAAAAAAACTTTTTATAACATTTAGTAGTTCAGCACATATTATGTATGTTATTACACGACTTTATTTTTTTATTATTTTTAAAATATAATTTTTTTAACTTAATGGCTTTCATTTATTTTTTTGAAGTCGGTTTATTTTTTTAAGTGATCATTTTTCGATTTTTAGTTTACTTTTGCTTTGTAATTTAATATTATTACATTAAAATTAAAAAGCACAATTTGATTGGTTTGAAACGTTACAGACGGTCATGCAAAACTGACACATGGGAGCGTCATGGTTAGTTCTGATTTAATTTTTATTTTTTATTTCTTAATAAAAAGAAATTTAACTAACCAGAACTAACCATGACCCATTCAATGTCAATCAATTAGGTTACACGTCCCTGTGCTTTTTACTATAGTTTCTCTTTCAGTTCGGTCAAAAGAGTAAATTTTGTTAAAGGATGTAAAGGCAATTTTAAACTGCCCTCGTATTATTATAATAGCTTAGTACAGCTTTGTCGCACAAACAACGAACGGCAGAGAAAAACAATAGGTCTAGTACCTTTCTCTCTTGCGATCCTGACTTGGTTTTTTTTAATAAAAAGATTTTTTAAAATCCGTCCACAATTTGATAAAGTAATCGTAGTGGCGCATTTACCAAAGGCTGAGTAGGCTGAAGCGTATGGCGTGCGTTTTTAGGAGGGCGGCAGACGTTTTGTAGGGGGCGGCAAAATAGGTACATAGGTACTTAATAAATCATTTATTTTGTAGATGATTTTGAATTTTATTTAGTACGTAGAATTCAAAGAAAACAAAGTGTGGATTTTTTTTTGCTTTTCAAAATTATTTTTACTGGAAAAAAGTTAAACAAAGGGGCGGCGAAAATAAAATAGCCTACGGGCGGCAAATATCTAAATGCGCCTCTGAGTAATCGCGTAGCATATACACAAAAAACATACGGAATGAATTGAAAACCTTCTTCTTTTTGAAGCCGGTTAAAAACAGCGTTGTGTCAAGACGGTTTGTACAATGTTTATTAGATATCCTGTATACGATATAGATATCGAAAACTTTTTGTTTTAATGGGCTAATGTTTGAAAGGAATTCTATTTTCGGAATGATTAATAATTTTTATCAAAATTTTCAATGTTCGACGTTTTTCTTTACCACTTTCTGCAATAGCAATCTATTATCCTACATTATTTAAGTTATATCTTATATCTTGCTTTTAACATAACTTAGGTATTCCTTAAAATATTGTCTGGTTCCAACATAATCCTCATAAAGTAACTAGAATTACCACTGGTTTCTAAAAATAGCAGTTCTTGTACGCGATAACAGTTATAGTTACTTTGATTTCGAGAACTCGGAAACAACTTCATTATTCGAGCAACTGACCACAAATCACCGCGTCACAGCTAAATATTTATTTTTGTCAATAAACCACAAAATCATCAGAATATTAAATGAGAATAACAAGAAAGAAAATGTAACACAAATTAGCTTTGTTCGCGGTTCTGATTCTGAACCGGTTCTGGGACTATTCGTGTGCGCAGTGAAAAAGCAGCGTTCGCGGTTAGTAAAATCCTCAATTTTTAGTAACAGTTCTGTGTTCGCGGGTTACAACCGAATCAGTTCGTTACCGGTTCGTAACCTGATTAGCAGTCCTGGGATTTTTGTTGGAACTAAAAGTTCAGTTCGGAATTTCATGCGCATTGTCGACATGGTCAGCTGTTTTCTGTTTTTGTGGTACAGAAATAGACCGTTGTATTACAGTTTATTTGTTTCTGCCACTCTTTTATGCGGGTTAATATACCTGTTGAATATTTTTTTATGATTTTCTGTGATTCTGAGCGTATATAAACAAAGGATTTTTAATTGTATTCCGTATGAATGTATGTATGCAATAAAATAAATAAAAATTTAATTAAAAACATGAGACAATATTAGAAGATTTTACCATTCTCTTGTTGTTTGAATTTTATCTTTAGTTAAATACACATACTTATGTTAAAAACGAGAGGAGGCAGGAATCCCTCGTCTTTCGCCGAGAGGCCTCGAGTGGCTTTCGACAGTATAACAATTTACCTTTTGTTTGAATTTAATTTTTTTGTGCAGTATCCAATTAACCATGAAAATCCTAACCAAAAGGCTAGGTTAGAATACATCCTCAGCTGTATAGAAAATCGTTCGCGGTAAATAAAAATTCGAACTAATAAATAACTAGACATGCGCTTTAAAACAATTCTCTAAACCACTTCGGTTCTGGTTCAGAATCGGTTCATTACTAGACTCGCGAACAAAGCCAATAATTGTTTTTTTAGTATTTACAAAACCTCCGTGGTTTTGCGGCTATACCAATTTGAAAACAATTTAACAATGACCTGAACGAATCGAATTTAGTGGAAAATCCTGATATTCACAAGTTGTTTAATGTAATATACATCTCCAAGGCACAGAAGGGGTGGCAGGTAAATATTATTTTTTAAAAATATATACAGGGTGGCCCACCATATTCGACACGGTCTGTAGCTGGATAACCATGGGGTTTTAAAAAAAGTAAATACTGGAACATATACAGGTCGAATAAGACCACAGTATGAAATTATTTTTGTCTATACAGGGTGTCCCAAAAAGTGTGACGTATCGAAAAGTTATATATATTTTTTGAATGGAACACCCTATATTTTATGACGGTTTTAGATTCTACATTTTAAAAATAACTCAAGTTTGTTTTTAGTACTAAGTGTCTACTTTTATTCGTTTTTGTGGATATTTGATTTTTTTGAAAAATGCAGAGGTAAAATTAAATTGATTTTTACTTTAACACTTTTAACACTTTAAACTTTAAAATGTGTAATAAGATTAGAAAAAGTCTGCAATATCATACGTAGGTCAAATCAAGATCATATATTGTACAGGGTGATCAAAAAATAATTTCAATTTTTCAGAAAATCAAATAGCCATATCTCTCTTATTTTAAATGGAACACCCCTGTATTATTTTACGTTACATGATGACAAATAAAATACTCTTTCAAATGGTGTATAGGTTGCCTATACCTATCTTTTGTGCTTTTTTAGTAAAATCTGTTTTTACAAATTTTAGTCCAAATGTTTATTTAAATTGAAGTTGGCTGTGACATAGCAGCATTATATTTTTCTTATGAGAAATAACAACGACCATTTATTGATTACTAGTGTTTTAGTCAGTTTAAAAGAAATTTCAATGATTTTAAATAAAAACCTTCTTCTACAACAAACAAGATGAATATAATACTGGTAGGATGTGAAAAAATGGTTTACTTTAGTCTAGAGTCAATCCTGAAAAATATTCCAGGAGAAACCATCTGATAACCTTAATAGTTGCTTTAAAAAATTTGACACAGTGATTATGGATAATGGAAGAAACGAGTTATAGGTCACAGAATGTCGTCATAACTGACCAGAGGTGTTATTAGGATTGTTTACAAAACACAAGTTTTATCATTACCACATTCAGCTGAAATAAGTGTTATTGGAAGTAGCATTATAAGCAACTAATGAATTTTTTTTTCTCTGTGAATTTAAAAATAGTGGCAGATAATACAAAATCTTTGAATTTTGTGCTTTTTCCAACAAATTTACATTTTGCGATAACGGCTAGTAACAGGCATAGCTTATCCAGCTTCTTACATTTAAATAGACATTGGGAATAAAAATATGTTAAAACGGAATTTACTTAAAAAGTATAAAAGATAGGTATAGGCAACCTATACACCATTTGAAAGAGCATTTGGTCTGTCATCATGGTGTAAAAATACAGGGTGTTTCCATTTAAAATAAGAGAGATATTGCTATTTGACTTTCAAAAAATTGAAATTATTTTTTGATCACCCTGTATAATCCATGATCTCGATATGACCTACGTATGATAAGGCAGACTTTTCTAATCTTGTAACAAATTTTAAAGTTTAAGAGCTTATATTGTTAAAATAAAATTAATTTAATTGCACCCTGCATTTTGAACAAAATCAAATATCACAAAAACGAATAAAATTAGACACTTGGTACTATTAACAAACTTAAATTATTTTTTAATGTAGAATCTAAACCGTCATAAAATATAGTGTTCCATTCAAAAAAATATGACTTTGATACGTCACACTTTCTTGAGACATCCTGTCATAGAGTAAAATAATTTTATACTGTGGCCTTAGCCGACCTGTATATGTTCCAGTATTTACTTTTTTTTAAACCCCATGGTTATCCAGCTACAGACCGTGTCGAATATGGTGGGCCACCCTATATATATTTTTAACCTGTACAGGTATACCTGTGCAGGTAAACTGAAGAGTGTATTAAAGAGACCTGAGCAACTTTGATGATTTGGATTAAAGTGTGTGTTAATAATATGATTATTTTTAGACGTTTAAACTTAAAAAACCTATCGACAATTGGGCAAACGGCGAAGAAAACTTAGGATTGTTGCTAACCATATCAAGTTACGACGACAACAAATTAATTTCTGTTTATAATGATACTAATAAGGGTGTATTCAGAACTTTTGCTGTATTGAACATACATAAAAATGGTATGTATGCCAGAATAATTCAAAATGTATTTTTACCACAGGAATAAAGAGTTACACTCTATAATATACAAGGTGTTTGTGAACTATAATGCCAAATTGCTGAGGTAGAATTCTTCTAATAAAGTAAGAAAAAAGTTTATATAAACATGGGTCCGCAAATTATTCGTTCTCAAAATACATGGTGTTAAGAGTTAAAAAAAAAACCGTATAATTTCGAAAACAATTATTCTTATAAAATTTGTAACACTAAATATAACGATTTTTAATCATAAAGTAAATACTTTACTAATATTATTTTAATTATATTTACTTACTCCATGATTTAATTAAATATTTGTTATTTTTGGTACATTATGCCTAATAAGAAACTATTAAATCTAATAAAAAAATCTTCTTTAATGTTTCTTTTATAGATTAGGAATATGTAATTAGGTTGATCTTCTATTTTGCTTTTTATCTAAACAAGATACGAAAACAATTTAGGATATAATAAGCTGCTTTTGTTGCTTTTTTATTATTTTTTTTTGTTTTTTTATCTTTGGACAAACCACGAAGGCTAAAAGCCTAAATACTAACGTACCGAGGGTGTCTTAAGCGAGGTAAGAGGGAGTTTGTTGAGACGGGACTTAAATACTTGAAGATTTGGGGGAAAAAAGACCTCCGCGGGCAGCAGGTTCCACAAACTAGAAACTCTAGGGATAAAAGAACAAACAAAGTGGGAAGTTCGGGGCCTGTCCAGTTGGACCGTATAGGAATGCATACGCGCGGAACCACGAGTTTCTCTGATGGGAACCGTGAGTAGAGGAACTATACTGGACAATTTTTCAGAGCAGAAGCCATGGAAGTTCCTATAAAAGCATAAATCCCCCACAGCCCGACGATAGGCAAGAGGGGGAAGCCTTTCTGTAAGTGAAGGATCATTAATGAGACGAAGAGCTCTTCTTTGGATGGAATCAAGAATGCTTAGGGTTGTGGGGGACGCCATGCCCCAGATATGAGAACAATATTCCAAGGGAGGTCGGATTTGGGAGACATATAAAGTGTATAAATTAGAAGGGAAAAATACTTTTTGGCTCGAAGAGAAATCCAAGTTTTTTTGAAGCTGCCGTGGCTATAGATACAATGTGTTTATGCCAGTTAAGGTTACTTTTAAATGTGACGCCCACAAGATTGAAGGTGTCTTTGTTCTGTAAAACTTGGCCGCTCATAAGTAGAGGATGAGTATTT
Organism: Listronotus bonariensis; assembly: GCA_014170235.1. Lineage (NCBI taxonomy): Eukaryota > Metazoa > Arthropoda > Insecta > Coleoptera > Curculionidae > Listronotus > Listronotus bonariensis. The sequence continues at coordinate 158,510 of JACEGR010000245.1, forward strand.
GGTGACTCTTTTCGCGACAAGGAACATGATTGTGTTTTTTGGTATGAAGATTCTACAATAGCAGTTTGGCACCACTGCCCTTTATAGCGCGTACATTTGAAGTTTTCTAAACCATTTTGAATTTTTTTTTAGAAACAAATGTTCATCCCACCACAAACGAAACCACACCCACAGATCAAGATAGTTCCTCCAATACCACCACCACGCTTTTTCTCAGATGTGTTCAGAAAAACCATGGCAAGTAGATTTTAAACAACTTCATTGGGACAGCTTTATTCTTTATCCAGAAAACGGGTTTATGGCATACCATTGTGCTGGCAAGTGTCATTTTGAGGAAGGCGGAAAGAACCACCATATGAACAACCATGCCATATTGCGGCACTTTAATAACGGCCACCATGGTCTTAGGGAGAAAATATGTTGTGTGCCCATTGAATTTTCGTCTTTACCTATTATGTATTTTGATAAATATGAAAATATTGTTCTTAAGAATTACGAGGAGATGGTCGTAAGCGAGTGTGCTTGCAGATAGGAATGAATATGATTTGTAAATGTATGGAAAGTAATAAAGGTGTTTGTATTACCTTAAATTATATGTTTTCTTATTTTTATTAAAAAATAATTAAAGTCGTCAGTGGATAAAGGTGTTATGTCTCTTTTACTTGTTTTGAGCAATTTAGATTACAACATGTTTGGGTGTAGATTTTTTGTTTATTTTTTTACGAATATTACAAGCAAACAAAATATTTATATTATTATTTACAAAAAATATTGACATATTATGGGTTAAAATGGGTAAATATTAATTTATCGAAGTTTAATATCAAAAATTAACAAAATGTCACAAAACACTTTCAGCCACTGAAATCTTCAACTATAATTTTTTTTTTTTTTTGTATCTTTTGGGTAATTTTTTTAGGGTTTTCAATAAAGGCTTAGCCCCAGTAGTGTCACGTGGTTTGTCTAATTTTTTATCTTTTGACATCCCACGAAGGCATATGCCTAAATACCAGAGTACCGTGGGTGTCGGGTTATTAGATGTTTAACCCATTGTTCCCCCTGTTCCGTCAACGTTGTCCAAGCACTGAAACATGCAGTTGTGCATTTCACAGCACCTTTTAGACAAAGCGGTAGTGCCACCACGGTCGTTATTTTTAAATAACTACTACCTAAATATGTCTCCCCGCTGGGAATCGAACCGGCGACCTCTGGCTTAGAAGATCAGTCCAGCTCTGTCCACTGAGCCACGGGGGAGACAACACAAAAAAGGCAAAACATAATATACGTCATTTACAGTGAGGATTTTAAGAGTCTTTCACTTCACCTGGCCTAGTGCCAAGGCAGCAATATTAACTTTTTGTTTAATGAAAAAGTGGGACAAGTAGTTCTTCGATTTTAAGGCCTTTTAATTCTCTGCCCAATATTGCTTTGTTTTTGAAAATTGGTTCGGCCGTTCCAGAGTTACAAGCTTTGAAATTGAGCTTAGATTTGTACATGGAGACCAAAGTCGGTCTATATAAGGTCACGACATTCGGCCATATTGCTTTGACGTGTTATGACGTCACATCTCCCATTTTTCGGCCATTTTGTTCAGTGCCGGAGATATACAGTTTATTGTATTAGTAGAACAACCTTTCCAATCTTTATTGTATTGACATACAAAGGTGGAAAGTACAACAAATACAACTTTTTAAGTGAAAGGGATGTGCAAATTTTCGTGAGATTTGATGCGAAAATATTGCCACAGTTTTTTACCCAATTTGCAATGGTTGCAGGGTGGAGGGGTTTTTGTTTGTAGTTTATGAGACCTTAAATACGAGCTTCTAAAATATTTGTACTGAATTTTAAAACGCCCTGTATTCATATAATAGCAATATTGCACATGCAATAGCAATTACTGCCCACCCTCTAAATTTCTCTGCCGGATATCGCTCAACTTAAAAAATAACTGCCCATATAACATTTTTTGCGGCGTTGTACATTTAATTTACTGGCATTGCCAACACTCTTTAATGGCAGGGCATTGGCAAAAAGGTATCAAAAAGACGCGAAAGTGGGCAATTGGCCGTTATTAGGCCACGTGTTGCAGATAATGTGATGGCATCCGTCATTAATGAATAATTTATAATGAAAAAATGCGTTTAGGATGATGACATCCATCATTAATAAGTTATTGTCAAAAAAATGCGTTTAGGATAATGGCATCCATTATTAAATAAATAAGTATTGCAAGTTTTATAAGTTGAATGTCCCAAAAGTTAAATAACATATTTAGAATTTTGTAATCGAAAAAAATGGGAAAAAAGACAGGAAACTTTATCAATAAAAAAATACATTATATAAATTTTTATACCGTAACAATAAACCAAAAAAAATAAATAAAAATTATGTAATAAAATTAAAAAAGATAGTAAATCAAAAGAAAACACTTTAAAATAGTAAGTATTTAAGGGACACTTACACTCAATTTTCAGATCCAAAACATAGGAGAAATATTTTAAAGGAGTTAAATGTCAAAAAAAAAACTATTAAATATATATAATTTTTTTATTAACACGTCTTTAAAACTTTTAATAAGGTAACTCCCTGATTTCATATAATTTTTTAGGTAACTACAAATTTAAAAGGCTTTAAACAAAATGTTTACAGCTTCTAACAGTCTACTTGAATAAACCGCCTTCTTGACTAGCCATCACCAATTAATTACACAACACACACTAATTAGGTAATGAATACACTTAATTATGTCTACTAAATACTCTTTTCTTTAAAAAGAAACTAAAGAGCTAGAAAACTACGTAGAAAACAATTGCACAAAGCGGCCAAACAAAACCAAGGGTGCCTCATCTGTCAAATTGTCAAATCTTGTATTTCGGCTAAGCGGGAAATTTGAATTTATCACCTTCGGTCGAAATCGTCGAAATTAACCCAGCTAATTTTACCATTATTTTATTTTTATTCTCTCAAAAATACATAATAAACGTTTTGTTTGACTTAATTTTTATTTGCATGATTTGTATTAAAAAAATGTTAGGAAAAGGCCATTTCCTCTAAATTATGTAAAAAACATAAAATAATGTTGTTTAGCCGCCATTATAAATAGAGATCAAAAAAATTGCTCAAATGTTAGGTAAATACCAATGTTAATAATATGGTTTGAAAAGTACAAATATGCGTTGGTTTGCCTTCAAAAATCCAATATTTATTTGCCTGCAACAAAAAGGCATGCTTTATTTAATCAGGATTGGTATGCCGCCATTTTTGTATGCTTGCCGGCAATTCGCCTGCCATGCAAAATTTATTGGCAATTGAGTGTTTATTTAGAGTTAACTTTTTAATGCGTATTAGATGTTGGCATAATATTGCCACCAATTGCCAATGCTTTACCATCAATGCCAATATGAAAATGTATATTGCCGGCAAATAGTGTTTGCTGGGTGGCACCGCCACTGATGGTAGCCTAGTATAATAATACCTTTTTTTATAGAGATCATTGCACGAGCAGTTCTTCTTCTACCATGGTATGTCTCAAAAAAATGTTTGATTATATTGTAAAGTTTTAGAATATCATGAGTCAATATCTCCGAAAAGATGCATATACAAAAAAATGTATATGAACTATTGTTTACACTTTTTTTTCTACTCGAGAGATTTCTTTCATTTTGCTAGATACCCATTATAAAGCGGCTTTAAATAGCTTGCAGATTTATTTTCAAAATACAAAACCCTCACGAAAGAATAGAATTTCTCATCAAATCAAACTAGAAGACAGACATTCATGCTAATGACAATAGCCGTGAATCTGTGGAATGCAAGTTAAGCGTTATTTAACTGAGGGCCGACGGCGTTTATTAGCTGGGGATGATGAAGTCATGGCATGACTTATCGCTGACGATGATTTCCACACGGTTACACCGGAGTGTCATGGGGTGCGAGTCATGAAACCGTGGCTAAAGCGAGAAACCGACTTGGATTCATGGAAATCGTTTTGGGGGACGTTTATGGATACGAGTTTTACTATGGAGTTATTTCCGCCACGCTTTGGTTTTTAATGTTTGTGATTGAGTGAAGTAATATGAAAAATAGATCGATTGAGACTTTATAGGTCGTCCATACACATGCTATAATAATTTTTCCACGACTGTTTCGGAATGTATGCATTATTAATGCGGTTTTATACAGGTAATATCGCTCATTACCCACGGCCATCACCCACGCTCATTACCCACATCCATTACCTACGGCTCATATGGTGGCTTAAATATGCATAAATACGATAATTTGTATATACAGGGTGAATTCATTTAAAAACTTTCCACTCAAGTTATCTTCGAAACGAGACAGATTTGAGAAAATCGCCGAAACACGTCAAGATATTTATTGAGGGGGAAAGTTTTTACAAAAATTGGACGACGCGGCGGCCCTTTAACCCTTAACCACCAGGGCCACCAAAATTCTTAAATGAGAAGGTGGGTCGAGTAATACATCATTTTAATGCTCCTGACGAGTACTTATAACGCCAGAATATGAAGTCAATATCTTCACCTATTACAAAATGGCGGTACTTTAAAAGTTACCTAAATACCTGATTTGGATGGTCATATTTCCGAAACTAATAAAGTTAGATGTACTTAATGTGGTATTTTCCTAAAGCTCATTTAAAGATCTTTTTAATGGTAAAATAATATACAGGGTTCTTAAATAAAAAATATGTACTTTTTCTTCTACCCTGTATATTACTACCAGTATCACCATTAACAAGACCTTTAAAAGAGCTTTAAGAAAACACCACATTAGGTACATCTAACTTTATTAGTTTCGGAAATATGACCATCCAAATCAGGTATTTAGGTAATTTTTAAAGTACCGCCATTTTGTAATAGGTTAAGATATTGACTTCATATTCTAGGGTTATAAAGTACTCGTCAGGAGCTTTAAAATAATGTATCACTCGACCTGCCTTCTCATTTAAGAATTTTGGGGTGGTGGCCCTGGGGGTTAAGGGGTTAAAGGGGCGCCGTCCAACTTTTTTGTAAAAACGTTCCCCCTCAATAAATATCTTAACGTGTTTCAGCGATTTTCTCAAATCTGTCTCGTTTCGAAGATAACTTGAGTGGAAAGTTTTTAAATAAACACCCTGTATTTTTTTAAGAGAAAATACATCGGTGTTCCGTATTATCTTTAAATATTTTTAGGTAAAGTTCCTTTAGAACGTTAATAAAAGAGATTAAAAAAATTGTACATGAGAAAATGCCTCTTAGTAGCTGTCTAGCAAATTTTAATAAAATATAAATTGCTGGTGAAAAGGGGGCACCACCAATTTTTTTCACATGGAAAAGGGAGTTATTTAGCACCTCGTTTTAAAGGCCCTTGGATACTATACTCAACGCCAATTTGTTTTCAAAAATCGGTCCAGCCTTTCCAGACTTACACGCCTATACCATTGAAATAGCACTGTTTGTACAGTATTTCAGCCATATTTCAAATGGTTTTAAGTCTAGAACGGCTGGGTTAATTTTTAAAAACAAAAATCGTTGGGTAGAAAATCAAAGGGTCTTTAAAACGAGGTGCTGCATAACGACCCCTTTCTATTTAAATAAATAATAGTTTAAAAACTAAAAAACACGCTTTTATATGCAACCGAACTAAAAATTGGAAAATAATTTTTCATTACAAAGAGTTTGTCACTTCAGAGTAAAAAGCGTGGGGTGCATTATACTATTTTTTCATAACTTTTCCTCATAGATATTTGCAAATAGAATAAGTTATAACATTTAATATATTAAGCACCCCACGCTTTTATTCTGAGGTGACAAACTCTTTGTAATGAAAAATTATTTTCTAATTTTTAGTTCAGTTGCATATAAAAGCGTGTTTTTTAGTTTTTTTAAACTATTATTTATTTTTCATTTTTTAGTTCGATATATCAATTAGTTTTTTAAAAATAAATGCTCCAGTTTATTCACTAAAAATTCCTTCGCCATTTTGTCAAGAGTAGTATTAGGACATAGAGGATCTGTAAAGGAATTTATTTATCCTGGCGGTCCTAATCAGGATAACGGGATACTGTTTTTAAATTATTGCATTGTCATCGGTCCTTGATACGTGTGCAAAGTTTCAAAGAAATTGAATCGCTGGGAGTTGGTAAAAATTAGGCTCAAAGATTCCGTTACATAGATAGATAGATAGATACAACCCAAGCTAATAAAAGCGTGTAAAAAAAACAAATTGCTGTTAAGCATGTAAAAAAATCACAATTTATTGGCTTGAAATATACCGTATGTCTTAAAAAATATTTTTGCACGACCGTTAATAAAAATGTTGTTTTTTAAATCATTAACATGAAGTTAAAGTACTCCATTCTAGTACACTACATAAAGTGTTAAAAAAGTAACTTTTTTACACTTTGAATTAGTGTTTTGTTTCAATGCCTACTAGAATACCCTTAAATATTAATTTATGCAATGTAACAGTAATCGTGGCATCAACTGAACCAAACGGTCAAGTTTTCTTTTAGTTCATGGGTCACTAGTTATAAAATTTGACAGTTTGCAAATAAATTTAATAGAAATTATGTAAAATTATTAGTAATAATGAATTTGAATGACTAAGAAATTAAAAGAAATGTATATTGTTTTAGTATTATTTCTACAAAAAGTAAGTACATAAAATTTTCTAAAATTAAATAATAAATTCATAGTTATGAGGAGGATAATTGTCTCTTACAAAATAAGGAGGCTATGCTTTTATGTTGCAATATAATGAGCTGTGCTGCAAAAATTTAAATTAATAAATTTAGATAAATAAAACATGTATAAAATGGTATTTTGGAAAATTTTATACAGTCGTGGAAAAAGTATAGTATGTAACACATGCATAAAGTGTGTATTTTGTACTCATGGTATTGCCGCACTCGCTTAACGGCTCGTGCTGTTAAACTTCCTATTCGTAAAAAAATACCACTTTATGCCCTTGTTACATAAATTACTATTTTATATAAAGACACAAAAAAAATTAAAGGGTAAGAACGTCCTGTGTCAGCCGTAACCTTTAAAAATGAACCAATTAGTGAAGTTTTTCATATAGAAATGTTAATTTTATGTATTTGTATGGCAAAATATACGAAATATTTTTAATAGCTATTTATGTATCAAGGGCGTTACTAGGACTATAATGCCCTGAAGACCGAAAATCTTTTTGCCAGTTAAATCAAGGCAACAGTATGATTGGGAGTATGGCATATTTGGTATTTGGAAAGATGCGAACGCAATTCTTCAAATAACCGAAACCGTTTTAATGGCATATTTTCAGGAACTGGTAAGTTATTGATTTTATTTTAATACATATGTTTAACAAACTTTATTATTTTTAGTCGGAAAAATACAGTCCGAACTCTGGACCAAGTATTCCACCCTAAGGTCTACGTTGATGGTCTATGAAAATATAGACATTTCGCAATACCATCGTCTCATAGCTTTTTTAAAAGTTAAGTCGAAAGGATACGTCCCGAAGAAGTCTAAAGTTTTGGAAGGAGAACAAATATTAAAATTTATTAAGAAGGCTCCTGGTGATATCTACTTGGTACACAAAGTCATATTGGTAATGGGTGTTTTTGGAGGTTTAAGACGAGATGAGTTGGTCAAAATGAATATTGATGACATTGAAGATAGAGGAACATTCTTGGTTATATAGGTACCAGAAACTAAAACTTCAATTTCAAAAAGTTTTACTATCATTGAAGAAGATTTAGGCGCTTTAAATTTAATAAAAAGTACACAACATTAAGACCAGCTGGAATAAAGGAGTGAAGATTCTTTCTTACCTATAGAAAGGGTCGATGTACAGTACAACCCATTGGAAAAAATACCATAGGAAGCGTCCCAACATTGATCGCAAAATTTTTAAAATTGGATAATGCAGAAGCTTACACTGGCCACTGTTTGCGTCGCACATTGTCAACTTTACTTGTTGAGGCAGGTGCTTCGTTTGAAACGCTAAAACAACATGGGAAATGGAAAAGCTCTTCAGTAGCTGAAGGATATATAGAAGAAAGTATTTCATCCAAAAACAAAGTAGCCAAAATGATTGCCAATTCTTTAATGGACTGTTCTTTGATACAAAAATAGCGTTAGTGCTACCACCGCTGCTACCATCACAAAAAACACCGACCATTTTATAGTGGGATCAGCTACATTTTCCGGGACATTTCAAAATTTTAATTTTTATTTTGGAAATAAAGTTTAATTTTTAGTGTTGTTAAAAAAAAATATTTTTGTATAAACTTGATCTTTATTGTGAGAGAAATAAAATTGGATAAGCAATAAAATTTCCATATTAGCGCATTAGGGCATTATAAGCGGGCATTATCATAATGCCCGCTTATAATGCCCTAGGTGTGATAGCAGGTATTATTGCTACCATAACATATTTCGTTTCTAAGGTATTACAGATCAATAATAGATGGGTAAAACATAAAATATGTTTTAGCCCTCGTTTGGTGACCATTTACCGCTTACTTTATCACTAATAAATCAAAAGAATTTTTGAGGCTAATTAAAAATTTTAAAGCATTATACAAATTTTGAGACTTAAATTTAAAAACAAAAATAAAAACAATTTGAACTATTTTTTTAATACCAAAAAATGGTCAGCATTATAGCCATATCATTCAAAAACCGACTAGCAAGGTAGGTGAAAGTTACCCTTACTTTACAAATAAAAAAATCGACTCAGCATTCATATTAGGCCCAATGATGTACTCGAAGGGGGAACAGAAATGGGGGAAATTACTTAATAAGGTTTCCAAAACAATCAACCCGGATATTTCAAAATGGCCGCCATTTACATATAACGTCGATTTTTTCTGAAAATTGAAACTGTGCTTTAGAACGTTAACTCCTCCCATGCGATATCCCCATTGGCTGTGGCCACTTTTTGCTAACTGTTTCCAGAGAAATGAAACAGCAGAAGGGAGCCAATCGGGGAGATATGCGGGAGACGGCGCCGAAATACCATTGAGCGCCGGGACGCTTCACAAGAACGCCGAATGTGGCGTCGCTTGCTCCGTTTGTCCCGCGAAGTGGTAAGTTTTTCTTGTAGATGTCTTAGTAGTGTGTAGATTTAAGAGTTAAGATTAGTTTTGGTATTTTGTTGTGGGGTTTTCCAGGTATATTTTCTGTTATAAATGTATTTTTGTGTTTTAGTGATATTTGCTTTTGTTTCGTGTTGTCTTAAACTTTAGTTAATTATCTTTTTTTAATCATTTTATTAGTAGATAATTTTTAATGGATCATATAAATAAGAATGATCGTTTTGTGGAACATATTATAGAACATTTTTAGAAGTGATTAAGAACTTGTGCTAGTTTTGTTAAGTTAGCTTAAAAAATATATTATCAAGGTCATATATCTAGTATAGATTTTAAACTATTGACTATCAAGGACAAGGGAGGGGGAGTGGAAAGTAGGAGGATTAACTTTATGCGCAGTCTAGTTGATTTGCGTGATTTCTGGGAAATTTTGCGCAAGTTTCGTTGGTTTGCTTTTATAGCTACGGGAAAATAAAGGTCTTACATCATACATCATCTCTTATGTAAAAAAAACTTTATAATAACCATGGGCTCTTTAAGGTGTAGTGAGAAACTTCCTTAAAATAGTGGATTCAAGAAGGCACAATTTTATGTAGCATAGCATGGCTTTGTTAAACTGCTAAATAGGCTGACAAGCTTTAAAAATATTAGATGTTCCAAATATTCAACCAAAAATATACGCCTTATGTGTTTAAATACGTTTAAATTAAAAGGACTTTTTATTCAATTTTAGTAACAGCTGAATTAAATAATACGACGGAAAATAAAATTCTTTTAAACGTATAGGAATAAATAAGGTAATAATTAAAAATTAACTAATAAATTATTGTTATATTTGCCAAATCTGAAGACCCAAATAAACAAAAAGATTTTTTGTTTTTATTTTTATTTAGAATAAAACAGAATATTAAAATAAATTTTGGCCCTATAGTTTGACACCAACTACACTACTCAAAAGAATTATCGCATATGCTCGATTAATTTTGAATCGCCCTATATGATGTGCTGTTAAAAGGGAGAAGTCAAATTTGTGATTATAAAATATCAAAAATGGGTAAAGGTATAAATTATTAACAAATGAGATTTCTCCCTTTTAACAGCACATTATATAGGGCGATTAAAATTATTCATTTTTCAAATTTTTTTATCACCCCGTAGAATTTATTGCTAACAGTAAAAAACAACGGTTAATATAAAGTTATAGCTTCACGTTTTCTTAACATTTTATTTTTTTAATTGTCTTAATAACTTAATTATTAAAAGAGATTTGGCCATTTACCAAGTACTGATATTTGTTACATTTTTTGATTACTCTTTTAAATCCTATTAAGACAAAATATTAAAATTAAAATTTTAAAGTCTAAAAAGTTTTCTTTTAATTTTATTTATAAATTTATTTAATCACTTTAAAAAATTACATCTAGAGATAAAAGAACATAGTTTGGGTCTCAGGTCGCAATATTTTCTCTAACCTCCTAAAACCCGGAAGTAATTAGTAATTTTACCGGATTTCTTTAGCGTTTTAAAGTAATGAATCAGAGGTGACTATATCTATAAAAACAATGTACAGTGTGGCCCAAAATAGGTGTTACAAGAGGACAAATGGTACAAAAATGTTTGAGTTTTTTAACTGATAAATACACAATTTTACTTCGATTGGTTATATACAGGGCGAGTTATAACTAAAAATATGAACAATGACCAAGTGTAAAGTACTCTTATTTTTTAAAACAGGACAAAATTGTATAAGTTAATGCTGTAGGGAATTAATGTCAATATTCAAAATTAAAGAATTAAGGTTTTAAAAACATTTTTTAACAATTTTTTACATCATGCATTACCACCTTTTAAAATATTGGGCTTAGGAGGGCGAACTTTTAAAAAATATTTAAAATTATTAATATTTTTTAAAAATTTTGCTTCCTTTTGTCCAATACTTAAGGTGTAATGCAAAATTGAAAAATTGAGTCTTACATTTTTTAGTCTTCTGCTTTAAGTTCAATTTTTGACATAAAATTCAATTCTTCACAGCATTTACTAATACAATTTTGTCCTATTTTTAAAAATAAAGATACTTTGCTCCTGATCATATTTAATATTTTTAGTTATAACTTACCCTGTATAATACCAAAAGTAAAATTTTGTATTTACTCGTTTTGGACCATGCGACCAATTTTTTCAAAATTTCGTTTTAAAATTCAAAATTTTTGGTCCATTTGTCCTCTTGTAACATATATCCTGGGACACCATGTATTGCATATAAATCACAAAGTGTTTTCTTCAGTTTTCTCCAGACTCTTTTTTAAGAATTAAAAATGGTAATCCAGATATGCAAAGTACAATTTTCGGTATATTTTTACGTTTTGAATACGGATCCGTGTTCAGTTTTGCTCTAACCTCCACTACTCTGCAGAAAATTGAAATCAAAATACAAATCAACAGCAGTTCAAATAAACGTCTTAAACTTGATATTTATTGTTGTATTTTTTTGAGGGTCCTTTAAATTTTTATCACCTAAAATCCATTTTAAAGAACCTTTGTTACCTAAAACTTTTTTTTCAGATATAATGGATTTACTCTGCCCATTTTTTCGTGTGTGATCGTAGTGCAAAAAGTTGGTTAAAGTGCTTATAGTACCAAAAGTTCATTAGTTCCGCGCTGTGAGCTTCAACACCCTATATTCTTCAAGATGGTAGCTGGGTGGTAAGTACTGCAAAGAAAAAAAACATCATTTTTGAATACCATTTTGATTATATGAAGCGTTTAAAAAATATTAAAATTTGGTTAAAACCTTTTATTTTTACTTTATTACTCTTGAAAAAAATAACAAAATGCGGGTTTTACCGTTTTATCGGATATCCGTTGTGAAAAGATTTCACTCCAAATTTTTAAAACTTTCTTTATATTCTACAGGGTGTAAAAAGTGTTCTTTATCTATCTTTTTTTTTATTTTCTGAAATATTACATGAAATATTTTGATTAAAATATTTAGCATATTAAAGACAAATATTTAATAGGTTTTGAGAAAAACTCTCGTTTATTTTTAACTCTGTTGACTTATAAACTTAAATGAAAATTCTGGATATAGGTATATCCAATTAAAATGATCCACTTCGAACAAATCTGTTCTTTGTACACCTATAAAAAAATTCTGAAACCCGTCAATTTTTATTTTTAGGAGGACACATTCCTGTGTCAAAATTTCCTTGTTTCGTGGCATCTCGTTCCCTCATCAAACTTTAATGAAAAGTTTTAATGGAAAGAGTAGTCAAGTGATATCTAATCCTAAAGGGTTTTACTCTTTCAATCAACGGTTTTAAATTCTTTCCCTAGCAGTTTTAAATTTTTCAAATTCGGTAGTATTTAAGAAAATTCACCCGAAATCTGTACCTTAGAAGTATTTGGGCTGAAGTCATAGAGAAACTACATTTAGATCCGCAGAACCAAAAAGTATTTTTCGAATTTTTACAATCTCGTGCAGTAAACAAATGAACGGGTGGACGAACATGCGCATCTAAAAGTCGTGGCAAAATACAAATACCGGCACACCGTACCCTCCGCCAGGCGCATTCACCCTCGATTTGCTTGCGCACAAACGCGTTTTATCGCCCATAAAATGTAACTTTTGTTTAGCGCAGGTAATAACATTGGCAATCCTTCGAGATCTATTATTTTTTTATTATTTTATTTTATTTAGTTTCAAGGGCATTAGTTTACATTAAATTTTTAAGGTTTCAAGTTTTTCGCTGTAGTGTAAAATTTTAAAAAGTGAACTTCATTCCAACTGCTTCTGTAGTACAGAAATATCGGGGTCCTCAGTCCTTTCTTACCTCTATAACTTTCTTGTTTTTAAAAATATCAAAGTTTAATTTAGTACACAGGTATATCACTTTAATGTGCCTTGTTTAAAATATCCGGTGTTTTTTGTTTTTTTGTTTTTACACTCTTTCCGCGGTCTTCGAGTAGTGCGGTTTACGTTTACCTAGAAGTCTACATAGACTTCCCGGGTAGGCGGCTGAAGGCGTCGTACGAGCGTAGCTGTACCCTTGGGGATCGAGAAAAGATTCACGCTAAATTGGGGCTTCTTTCTTCTGGGGCTAAGCGCTGTGAGTGAAGATTCCTAAAGCCTGAGGTTTTTACGTTTTGGTGTTGAACACATGGTGTCTTCGTATGGTCGAGGAGGTGCGCACGCCTTGCGGGAAATCGTCAGTAGTGAAAGTGACGGTTATGCGCGATACCAGTAGCAGCCGCTGGCTTGACAGTCACAATTTATGCATGTTCAGAAGTTTATCGCTGTTATTGATTTAAATATTCGAATATTTTAAACCGAAATTTCTGGGAGCTCGACAATCCAGATTTTCCCACCACATTGAGCTGGCAATTGCCTTGCAGCAACGCCATAAACAAAGCAGTATCCAGTATCCAGTGTTTTTTACCTTTTTGGGTTTAGCCGAAATCGATCTTAACCTTTTACATTTCGTCACCTTAATTGAAAAACCACCTAACTCAATTTTTAGTAAAACATGCATTGCCAACTTTAGCCTTATAAAATAAGGCTAAAGATGGCACCAAAATCACATTTTTTTATAAAAACTGAAATTAGGTGGTTTTATAATTACTTAATTTCGCCACAAAAGATCTACAGCAGATCTTCTTTCCTTCGTATCACACTGTTGGAATAAGTCTCTTGAGTTTCTAGGTGAGTCTCAGATCGTTGCTCTTAATATATCCAAAGCTTTTGACCAGGTCTGGCATGCCTTACTTCTTAATAAGCTTCCCTCCTATGGTCTTTCAACTAAACTCTGTATTTGGCTCTCTAGTTATCTATCTGATCGACGTATATCAGTTATTGTGGACGGCCATTCTTCAAGCTTTCACCAAGTAAATGCTGGAGTGCCTCAGGGCTCAGTTCTGGCACCAACATTGTTTCTTCTTCACATCAACGACCTTCTCTCGTCCACAACTAATTCCATTCATAGTTTCGCCGACGATAGTACCCTTCACTCCAGTTTTCAGGTTCCTAAACCCATCACTAAACCTGACTTGGAAAACAAACGCAGAGCGATGCAGATATCTCTTTCGCAAGATCTTAACTTAATATTGAATTGGGGCGCCAAAAATCTCGTCTATTTTAATGCATCCAAAACACAATCATGTTCTTTGTCGCGAAAAGAGTCCTTAAATACTCATCCTCTACTTATGAGCTGCCAAGTTTTACAAAGCAAAGACACCTTCAATCTTGTGGGCGTCACATTTGAAAGTAACCTTAACTGGCATAAACACATTGTATCTATAGCCACGACAGCTTCAAAAAAGCTTGGATTTCTTTTTCGAGCCAAAAAGTATTTTTCCGCTTCTAATTTATACACATATAAAGTGTGTCCCAAATCCGACCTCCCTTGGAATATTGATCTCATATCTGGGACATGGCGTCCCCCACAACCCTAAGCATTCTTGATTCTATTTAAAGAAGAGCTATTCGTCTCATTAATGATCCTTTACTTACAGAAAGGCTTCCCTCTCTTGCCCATCGTCGGGCTGTGGGGGATTTATCGCTTTTTTATAGGTACTTTCATGGCTTCTGCTCTGAAGAATTGTCCAGTATAGTTCCTCCACTCACGGTTCCCAACAGAGAAACTCGTGGTTCCGCGAGTATGCATCCCTATACGGTTCAACTGGACAGGCCCCGTACTTCTCACTTTGTTCGTTCTTTTATCCCTAGAGTTTCTAGATTGTGGAACCTGCTGCCCGCGGAGGTCTTTCCTTCCCCCCAAATCTTCAAGTATTTAAGTCCCGTGTCAACAAACTCCCTCTTACCTCGCTGAAGACACCCACGGTACGTTAGTATTTAGGCTTTTAGCCTTCGTGGTTTGTTTAAAGATAAAAAAAAATAATAAAAATGTTATTTTGATACCATTTAATGGTGAGATGGCAAAGCATGTTTTATTAAAAATGGAGTTAGGTGCTTTTGTAATTAAGGTGACGATTTATTTGTTTAGCTTGAATTTCGATAAATAATTTTTTTGCTAAAAAAATATATTTTCTTTAAGTGTATTTAATTAAATCTTTCGTTTACTGATCAAAATTCAAATAGCTAATAAAGTTCCAAAGGGCAAAACAGAAAGGTAATAAATTCTCTTTTGTAACGCCTACGCACGAACCAGGGGATGGAATATTATAATGAAACTTTATTACGATTTTAAAGTGGTTCAGAAAGAAATATTTTTAATTAGTTTTTTTCTTTAATCACAATATAGGCCGCTTGAAATCTGAGAGTGATTTAGAATTAGCAATAAAGGTGAAAATTGTTAAGAGAGCAACAGGAAAACAAGGGACGTCAGATTTATTTAATATCGTCAATGTTTATTAACACGCTTTTATTAACTTGGGTTGTAACTATCTATCAATCTGGCTATATAACGGAATCTTTGAGCCTAATTTTAACCAACTTCCAGCTATTCGATTTCTTTGAAACTTTGCACACGTATTAAGGACCAATGACAATGCAATAATCTGCAAACAGTATCCATTTATCTTTTTTTTAATCGCCAGGAAAAAAATTCCATTATATTATAAAAACAACACCTAGGTTGCCATCTGTTGGAAAAATTTCAAACTTTGCTATTAAATGAAGAAGAAATTTTTTAGTTTTTACACAATTTGGTTAGTTGCACCATTGGTGTTCAATTTTTATGAACAATAAAAATTAATAAGTTCTTTACACAATTGGGTTAGTTGCACCATTGGTGTTCAATTTTTATGAACAATAACAGTTAATAAATGCCGTTAACACGCTTTTATTAACTTGGGTTGTAACTATCTGGCTATGTAACGGAATCTTTGAGCCTAATTTTAACCAACTTCCAGCTATTCGATTTCTTTGAAACTTTGCACACGTATTAAGGAAACATGACAATGCAATAATCGGCAAAAAGTATCCCGTTATCTTTTTTGGATCGCCAGGAAAAAAATTCCATTATATTATAAAAATAAAACCTAGGTTGCCATATGTTGGCAACATTTCAAAGTTTGCTATTAAATAAAGAAGAAATTTTTTAGTGGGTTGCAATATATTGGCAACGGTCCAAACATTGCCTGGATTGCCATCTGTTGGCAAAATTTCAAACTTTGCTACTTAATGAAGAAGAAATTTTTTAGTTAGTTGCAATCTGTTGGAAAAATTTTAAAATTTGCCACTCTTGTTCATTAAAAATGTTTTCGCCATTTTGTCAAGAGTAGCAGAAACTAAAAAATGAAAAATAATTAATAGTTTAAAAAAACTAAAAAACACGCTTTTATATGCAACCGAACTAAAAATTAGAAAATAATTTTTCATTAAAAAAATATTGTCATTTCATAGTAAAAAGCGTGAGGTGATAAATATATTAAATGTTATAATTATTATATTTGCAAATATCTATGATGGAAAAGTTATGAAAAAATAGTAAAATGCACCCCACGCTTTTTACTATGAAATGACAATATTTTTTTTAATGAAAAATTATTTTCTAATTTTAGTTCGGTTGCATATAAAAGCGTGTTTTTAGTTTTTAAACTATTAATTATTTTTAATCTTCAATATACTTTATAGCAGCCCACGAAGGCCTTTATGAAGTACCGTGGGTGCTGGTATTTTTAATATTTTGAGTTTAAACGAAAATTCGATATAATGTTAAAGTTTTAGATTAAAAAAAAAAGAAAAATTATATATAGATGGAACAGTTTAAAAATGTAAATTCGGTGCTCTTTGATAAGAAAAAAATCACAACAAAGTTTAAAGCAAATAAATCGGCATGCTTGTCTTTGCGGCCGCCTTTGCTATATTTCTTTTATGATATGCCGGTTAATGCAGCTGGTCATCGCACTATGGGATAGAAATCCATTTTTT
Organism: Listronotus bonariensis; assembly: GCA_014170235.1. Classification (NCBI taxonomy): domain Eukaryota; kingdom Metazoa; phylum Arthropoda; class Insecta; order Coleoptera; family Curculionidae; genus Listronotus; species Listronotus bonariensis. The sequence goes on from JACEGR010000245.1 coordinate 175,486, forward strand.
TATCAAAATTCTGAAACTTACCAATCTAACTTAAAATAAGGTGCTTTTTACTGGAAAAATATTATAAATTATTACAAATGCTTTTTGGAAACCTAAAACTTATTATATGTTATTAAAAATTTACACCCCCTTTAACATTATTATTTTTTATTGTACAAAATAAACCAAAATATCAGCTTGTTTGGTTAATTCGGTAGTATTTTAACCAGTAATCCGATGGTTATTATCTTATATGATATACAGGGTACGACAATAGGTATGATTTTTTAAATGGAATACCCTGAATATTATCTCACCACCAAAAAATCTTTAAAATGCTCTAAAAAATACTACATTTGATGTGTTTATCTCAATTAGTTTCGAAAATATGACCATCCACATCTGAAAAATAATTTTAAATTATTCTTAGAAGCGTAATAGAGATAGATCTTCCCAACTTTCTTTATTTTTAACGTATAAAATAAATAAAAACCCTGTTTTGTTGGGTAGATTCTGTAGAATCCATATCTTTCATCAGAATGCTTTTATCTTTTAGGATATACAGTGTAGGACAAAACATATTAATTTATAAAATGGAAAACCTTGTAAATTATAAAAAAACTTGTATCTGTCCTTACACTCAGAAGTAGCAAAAAGTAGGAAGGCAATTGTAAGTACAAAAATGATAAAGAAAAAGGTAAAAAATCTTTGACAAAAGTAGCGAGACTTCGCGAGACTGCATCGGAAACACAACAATAGCTCTTATTATACCGGGTGTCAATTTGAAAACTTCCCACCCTTAATATCTTTCTTGGAGTTAAAAATATGACAAATCGGAATGCGGTGTTTTCTTAAAGCTCTTTTAAAGGTCTTTTTAATGGTGATACTGGTAGTAATATACAGGGTAGAAGAAAAAAGTACATATTTTTTTATTTAAGAACCCCTGTATATTATTTTACCATTAAAAAGACCTTTAAAAGAGCTTTAAGAAAAACACCACATTAGGTACATCTAACTTTATTAGTTTCGGAAATATGGCCATCCAAATCAGGTATTTAGGTAATTTTTAAAGTACCGCCATTTTGTAATAGGTGAAGATATTGACTTCATATTCTAGGGTTATAAAGTACTCGTCAGGAGCTTTAAAATGATGTATCACTTGACCCCCATTCCCATTTAATATTCTAAGGTGACATCTACCCCTCCTAGGGGGTTGAAACAAGAAGGCTAAAAATATTCATTTTAAGTGTCCCCTTAAAAATAAAATTGACGGGTCTTTCCGATTTGTCATATTTTTAACTCCAAGAAAGATATTAAATGTGGGAAGTTTTCAAATTGACACTCGGTATGTTTACTTAAAATACATTTTCAAGTTTTTTATTACCCCAATAGAAGTCGTCATATCCTTTTATAATTTTGTGTACATGTAGTTTGGAGTATCTATTTTGAAATACCAAGAATTTTTAATTTAATTATAATATCATTACGCTGTACAACATGTTAAAGTAAGTTAGACTATTGCAAAAGCTTAAAACTGCATGGGTTAAAAATCCTGCAACCTCCTGCTCCGTATCGAGAATGGCAGTGGCTCGGCTCCCGCTTCCCGGCCGTTTATGGTTAAATTTTATCCTCTTTACTGTTCAGTGGCTCCGTCTGATAACGGTCCTAATCCCAGATTTATGTTATTTCCTCGTTTTGCTTCTTTTGCCATAAATAAATTGATTATAGTTTAACTTTTTTGAGCGTACTATGTTAAAACGGGTCTCGTTACTCTGAAAATTGGTCTAAAATAGTGGGTGTCTAGTAAATTCATTTACGGGATTTCTAAATTTTTAAAAATTATTAACTTTTTTAAGTACTTAATTTAACACGATAAAATGGCATTTTTAAGTGATAGAGCAAGCCGCTTACAAGAAAATATTGCAAATTGAATGCCATTTTACAAAAAACTATTATTAATACTCCTATAACATTTCGATATTGTGACGTTAGATTTTGAATACATACATATAAGGCCATTTTTTACGTCACTGGGCAAATGTACCATATGGAACTATCTTCTTGGACCATGAGACCGGTGGACAAAAACTAACTTTCCATTTTATCAACTAACTTAATTTGGTACGGGCATACCCCTACTAGGGGTAGCCCGTACGAGGCTTAACTAAACTTTAACTTTATACTTGACTTCACTAACTACTTCTTATCTAACATCTTTCTAACGTCCTTTCCTCTCTCTTTAAATATTAAATTTTCCAGTGTTTGTTTTGCATTTCTACGCGACCCAGTTTGTTTAATGTTTTTATTTTATTATTATAGGAGTAACCTAGAAAATTGTTTAATTTATACTTTTAAAACCTTGACACCTCATGTATATCTTTATTTAGCAAAATTCCCAATGTTAAGTAACCTAATTAAAATGTATACTTATTTTAAAATTCCCAAAAATGTATATTTTTAAAATTTCCAAAATGTATACTTTTTATACTAGGTGTTCACAATATCTTCTAAAAACACTAAAAACTTAATAATTTTATTTTAGACAAAATTGGGGTATATACAGGGTGCTACAAAATGTTGTTAGGAAAATTTAAGGACACATTCTATATCAAAAAATATGAAGAAAAGTCACATAGGTCCAGAAAAACCTAAAAAACATAGTTTATTTTTGTATCTTAAATAAACTTTATTTGATCATGAAAAAAATTGACAGGGTATTTTTAGATTTAAAAGACTTATTTGGATCTAACATGAATAAATATATGTACTTAATCCAGTGGCGTCTTAAGCGGTACGTCGATTAATATGTTTGACAAAAATGGACGCCACTGACTTTTGGGAAAGTTTCCTATATTACTAGGATTGGGCAAGTAAAAAAAAATCGGTAATTTTCTAGAAACCATCAAAGCCAAATTTGAACTAAGCTTATTTTCACTATATTCTCCCTTCTTTTTGCACACAATTCTTGAGTTTAAATCTAAAGTGTCACACAATATTTGATTTTCACCTTTTAAAAACCCCGTTTTTACACTATTTTTGCATTAAATTGCGTGGCATTTCTTTGATAATGCGTCAACCATACATGCACACATAGGGCTTCATGGCACACTTGGATTCAAATGAGTCAAAGACATAGCTATGCAATTTAATGCAAAAATAATGCTAAAATATGTAAAAAAACAGGGGCTTTCAAGGAGAGAAAATTAAATATTGTGTGCCAGTTTTGCTTTAAATCAAGAATTATGTGCAAAGAAGAGGAATATTGTTGGTTTAAATTTCCAAGTCTGATGGTGAGTATCTCAAGAACGAAACGTTTCCGCCAAAAATGTGGGCCATCTCTTAGATTCATATGGAACACGTAAAAATATTCATATGGAACACGTAAAAAATAATGTGACAAGTTTTTATATTCCCCCCTTTTTACAGAGGACGCCTGAAAATAGTTTTTTTCTGAATAACCAAAAATAATGTTGCAGTGTGTAAAGGGTTCAATAATCCTCAATAGTTAAAGCTAAAGAATGCATAAAATAAGAGGGAGCCTATATCGAAACAACAAACAAAATTATTAAATACTATGCTATTTAATCAAAATGTTGTTTTCTCGAACAACGCTTCACTTTATAGATGTCAGACTAGTAGAGTACTTTTTTAGCTAAGTGTTTAAGCTATTTTAAAAATGATATTTTTATTTCTCTATTATACAGGGTGTAAAAATAATTAGTATTATTGTATAAGGGTTAGTCCGCCCCTGGCGAACTAATGAAGGCAAATGTTTTACAAGGACACCATTTTAAGGAGTTGGACTCTTTGTTTGACCTCCAGACAGTGCGGACGTGCGTAGAGGACTACAAAGTTCTTCCCGGAGTGGCGGCTAGAGGTGTCGTACGAACGTTTTTTACCTTCGAGGGATCAAGGAAAGATTCACGCTAAATTGACCGCACCTTTCTTCTGGGTCTAAGCGCTGTGAGCGAAGATTCCTATAGGCTGATGGTATCCTGTTTGGTGGTGAACACGAGGTATTTCTCAAATGGCGGGAAATAGATGGGCGTGCCATGGGAACTGTCAGTAGTGAAAGTGAAGGTTATACGTAACACCAGTAGCAGATCTTGGTTTGACAGCCGACAATTTATGCATTGCATCGATTGTTGAATTATTTGTTTTCTTTTGGAATTTCTGGGAGCTACGAGCTCTGATTATCCAGATTTTCCGCCTACGAAGCCCTAGAAAGCATAGTCCGGAAGGGGGAAAGTGGTGGATTGGACCTGAAGGGACCAAAACCAAGAAAAAAATAGAATAGAAAAGAATTTTAAGGAGTCCTAAGTGGTATTTAGTACATTTAAAAATAATTTTAATATACCAATTATTATAAAAGTTATTCAATAAAAACCGATTTCCATTGGCGTGCTTTAAGGGCACATATCTCTGTAAAGAGGGACTTTAGGAAAATATTTTATATGAACTTGTCACATTATTTTTATGTGTTCTATATGAATCCGAGAGATTGCCTACATATTCCTGGACACCCTGTAGTATTCCGATAAAACAACTAAAAATACATTTGATAAGTGTCCTTTGTGTTCTTCGTATCTCGCTTTGTTTTCGAGAAAAAAGTCACTTTAACTCATTCTAAATCATGCATTTTTATTCGTACTTGTCGCTTTCTTGTCATTTTTAACACGCTTTTATTAACTTGGGTTGTAACTATCTATCTATCCATCTGGCTATCTATGTAACGGAATCTTTGAGCCTAATTTTAGCCAACTTCCAGCTATTCGATTTCTTTGAAACTTTGCACACGTATTAAGGACCCATGACAATGCAATAATCTGCAAACAGTATCCCGTTTTCTTGTTTTTGATCGCCAGGAAAAAAAATTCCATAATATTATAAAAACAGTACCTGGGTTGCCATCTGTTGGCAACATTCCAAACTTTGCTACTCAATTGCGAAGAATTTTTTTAGTGGGTTGCCATCTGTTGGCAACATTTCAAACTTTGCTACTCAATTGCGAAGAAATTTTTAGTGGGTTGCCATCTGTTGGCAACATTTCAAACTTTGCTACTCTTGTTCACTAAAAAATGTTTTCGCCATTTTGTCAAGAGTAGCAAAGTTAATTGATATAACGAACTAAAAATGAAAAATAATTAATAGTTTAAAAAAACTAAAAAACACGCTTTTATATGCAACCGAACTAAAAATTAGAAAATAATTTTTCATTAAAAAAAATATTGTCATTTCATAGTAAAAGCGTGGGGTGCTTATATATATTAAATGTTATAATTATTATATTTGCCAATATCTATGATGGAAAAGTTATGAAAAAATAGTAAAATGCACCCCACGCTTTTTACTATGAAATGACAATATTTTTTTAATGAAAAATTATTTTCTAATTTTTAGTTCGGTTGCATATAAAAGCGTGTTTTTGGTTTTTTTAAACTATTAATTATTTTAACACGCTTTTATTAGCTTGGGTTGTATGTATGTAACGGAATCTTTAAGCTTAATTTTTACAAACTTCCAGCGATTCGATTTCTTTGAAACTTTGCACACGTATCAAGGACCCATGACAATGCAATAATCTGCAAACAGTATCCCGTTATCCTGATTAGGATCGCCAGGATAAATAAATTCCTTTATAGATTTTCTGTAGGGGAGTAACAGAGAAACAGCTAGTGCGCGATCTGCGCATGCGTGCAGTTTCGGACTTACTCTCAGCATAAGGCTGACAGAAACTTGTTCGGAGTAGTGTGAAGCTTTAAATGAAATGATTAGATTACGAAATAGTTCGTGAAACATTTCAATATCACATGTCACAAAATGAAAAATTAATAATAGTTTAAAAAAACTAAAAACACGCTTTTATATGCAACCGAACTAAAAATTAGAAAATAATTTTTCATTACAAAGAGTTTGTATTACAGTAATAAAAGGTCAAACAATGAATCATAATAATTATATACCTCAAAATAGAATTATAATAAAATTTAAGATAATAACAGAATAATTCACTTCAGAGTAAAAAGCGTAGGGTGCATTTTACTATTTTTTCATAACTTTTCCCTCATAGATATTTACAAATGAAATAATTATAACATTTAATATATTAAGCACCCCACGCTTTTATTCTGAAGTGAATTATTCTGTTATTATCTTAAATTTTATTATAATTCTATTTTGAGGTATATAATTATGATTCATTGTTTGACCTTTTATTACTGTAATACAAACTCTTTCTAATGAAAAATTATTTTCTAATTTTCAGTTCGGTTGCATATAAAAGCGTGTTTTTTTAGATTTTTTAAAGTATTATTTTTGTAAAATAAAAATATTTGTTTCTTTTAACTTTAAACCACTTATTTAGATTTAATTATTTATTTTTAAATCCAACAAATCTCAAAGGTCGGGTTGCGAGTTCGAATTCCCAACGGGCTATTTTGAATCCGGGATCAGATTCCTTCTTCGGGTTTATTCCCTTGCTAGTTTACAAATACCTTCGCAAATAAGTTGTTTATATTTTGGGAATTTGATTTAAAGAGAAGTAATATTAATTTAAGAAAATATTGAAATTTTTTAAGTCTACTTATTTTTAATATTTTTTTATTAAGGATTTTCTTTACAAAAAAATCCTCAAAACTTTGAGAGTAAATTTGGAATGTTATAAATTCTGTCGGAGGCTATAAGGCCTATTTTTAAGTTGATATATTCCCCTTAACACAGTATATAATTCAAGAAAATACAACACACTTTTCAAATAAAATTATGTTTGAAAATGCTTTGTTTCCGAAATACAATGTGTTAAAGTCTTATGAAAAAATGTCTTTTTTATAATAATTTTCCTACCACTCTAGATGTGTTCACAAAATTTGGTACATTTCTTTTAACCATTAAATTACATTTTTGCAGTAAACGTAAAAATTTACCAGTGGCGTTCGAACAAGATTTGTATGAATTTATTAAAAAAAAAGAGTACGCCACTGCTTTTTTTTGAATCATTATGTATCTAACTCTAAGAATTCATGCTTATTGGTTAAAAAATCTCCTCTCGCTACGGTGGCGCCACCTTAAGTTGCTCCTTTCGACGGACACTTTTTAAAACATTTAGATGGTTATCCTCCCCTCCACCATCCATAGCGCCAACGCAACCATTACCGCGAGCCAGACAGTCGAGGATCTACCCAAAAGAAGAGGGAGAACAACATATCAAACAGGACTCTTTGTTTGACCTCCGAACAGTGCGGACGTGCGTAGAGGACTACAAAGTTCTTCCCGGAGTGGCGGCTAGAGGTGTCGTACGAACGTTTTTTTACCTTCGGGGATCAAGGAAAGATTCACGCTAAATTGACGGCATCTTTCTTCTGGATCTAAGCGCTGTGAGCGAAGATTCCTATAAGCTGATGGTATCCTGTTTGGTGGTGAACACGAGGTATTTCTCAAATGGCGGGAAATAGATGGGCGTGCCATGGGAACTGTCAGTAGTGAAAGTGAAGGTTATAAGTAACACCAGTAGCAGATCTTGGTTGAGTGGTGGATTGGACCTGAAGGGACCAAAACCAATAAAAAAATAGAAATAGAATAGAAACATATCAAACAATCGGCCAACCTAAAATTCTGGTTACCCGATGTTGCTACCTCCCGAACTACAAGGATATATTTTTTCTATTAACTGACTAAAATTTGACTTTTATAAACATAATAAACGCTTTTAAAAATAAAATATTAACCAGAACATTGTTTTATGAGCCTATTAGGTTCGAAATAAATTCCTGTGATTTAAACGTTTTTTTAAAAACTTTCTTCAAGTCACGTCGACATTTGCATTAATTTAATGTTCCTAAAAGAGTTTCTTTTGAGCAATGTGACTCGTTAGAGAGAGCTTTATAGAAAGCATAAAACTGACGCAAAGCTCTTTTTAGTTGGGTATTATATTGTATTTGTCAACGGTTCGTTAGAGTTGTGGCTTTATTGCTAGAGTATTAGGAGATAAAAAGTTTTTTTTAAGCTTGTTATGTCTCAGTTGGTTCAAAAATACAGGGTGAGCTTTTTCGATCTTACATGGATCCAAGAGCCCTTCGTCTTTTGTGAAACCTGAAAGTGTGTCAGCGCATGCTCCCAATTTAGATAGAAGCGAGGGGAGACTATGAAGTTCGACTCATAGTGGCTTTGGCAGGTACCAGGTACCACAGATTAAGGAATTGAAACTTAACTTTCGTCGTTTTGTTAAATCTAAATTTTAGGTATGTTACTTGGGTACCTATTAGAAGATATATATCCTTAGTCGCCAGAGAGTAAACCATTTGGCAGATAAAACATTTTGAGGTGGCCAAAATGGTTCAAGAAACCCCATATTTCTGTTATTTAACAAGATATAACAAAAAAGTTATATAATATTTGTAGCGTTTTTAAATACACATGTATATTTTGATGTATACAGAGTGTCCCCAAAAAAAGTAATAAGAATAATAATAAGCAATCCTTTTATTCGGAAGAATTGTACAGTATAAAAACAGTGCACAATAAAATGAAATGGCGTCACAAAAGGCACATAGTGTGCATAATGTAACAAACTATGAAAAAATACAAAAATAGGTATAAAATTTAAACACTCAGTTACATAAAAAACATACCCTGAACATTTACTTTACAATTAAAACTTAATATTAATTGTTACTAACTTTCAGAATTTTTTTTTACTAAAATTTTTAATTTCATCATCCTTTGCTTATGAGTGGCCAGGTTTTGCAGAGCGGATACACATTTAACGTTGTGGGCATCACATTTGAGAATAACCTTAACTGGCATAAACACATTGTATCTATAGCCACAGCGGCTTCAAAAAAGCTTGGATTTCTTTTCCGAGCCAAAAAGTATTTTTCTCTTTCCAATTTATACATTTTGTATGTATCCCAAATTCGACCCTCTCTGGAATATTGTTCTCATGTCTGGGGAATGGCATCCCCTACAACCCTGAGCATTCTTGATGCCATTCAAAGAAGGGCTGTTCGTCTTATTAATGATCCTTTACTTACTCCTCTTGCCCATCGTCGAGCTCTGGGAGATCTATCGCTTTTCTATAGATACTTTTACGGCTTCTGCTCCGACGAATTGTCCAGTATAGTCCCTCTTCTTGCAGTTCTCAAAAGAGAAACTCGTGGTGCCGCGCGTATGCATCCCCATACAGTTCAATGGGACAGGCCCCGAACTTCCTCTTTCGTACGTTCTTTTATCCCTAGAGTTTCTAGACTGTGGAACCTACTGCCAGTGGAGGTCTTTCCTTCCTCCCCAAATCTTCAAGTTTTTAAGTCCCGTGTTAACAAACTTCCTCTTACCGTGCTTAAGACACCCACGGTACGTTACTATTTAGGCTTTCAGCCTTCGTGGATTGTCCAAAGATAAAAAAAAAAAAATTGGGTCGCCCACAAAATTTTTCGTCCTTGAATGTCTTCCTTAAATACAGAACTCCTTTATTCTTACTGACCAATTAATTCATCATATTGACCAATGTTGACCATTTTGTGACCAATTGCATCTTTTTTAATTGAGCCAGGTATGATTAATTTGAAGCGTTAAAATTTTTTCGATAAACTTGATATTTTAAACACGGTGGTCTAAAAATGTTGATGTTTGGATGACCCATCGTCACACTTAAGGTGCTCGCCCACTTAGGAGAAGCGTCGCGTCAAGAAAAAAATTCGCCGAGTTGCTTCACATGTAATTAAATGGAACCTCGCTAATATAAGCAGCGCGACGTGTCTATAATAGCTTTGTTCGCGGGTTCGAATCTGAACCGGTTCTGGGACTATTCGCATGCGCAGTGAAAAAGCAGCGTTCGCGGTTAGTAAAATCCCGAATTTTTAGTAACAGTTCTGTGTTCGCGGGTTACAATGGAATCGATCGTTACCGGTTCGTAACCTGATAAGCAGTCCTGGGATTTTTGTTGGAACTAAAAGTTCAGTTCGGAATTTCATGCGCATTGTCGACATGGTCAGCTGTTTTCTGTGTTTGTGGTACAGAAATAAACCGTTGTATTACAGTTTATTTGTTTCTGTCACTTTTTATGCGGGTTAATATACCTGTTGAATATTTTTTTTATATTTTTGTGATTCTGAGCGTATATAAGCAAAGGATTTTTAATTGTATTCCGTATGAATGTATGTATGCAATAAAATAAATAAAGATTGAATTAAAAATATAGACAATATTACAAGATTTTACCATTTCTTGTTGTTTGAATTTTATCTTTAGTTAAATACACATACTTAAAAACGAGAGGAAGTAGGGAATCCCTCGTCTTCCGCCGAGAGAATTCGAGTGGCTTTCGTCAGTATAACAGTTTATCTTTTTGTTTGAATTTAATTTTTTTGTGTAGTATCCAATTTAACCATAAAAATCCTAACTAAAAGGCTAAGTTAGAATACATCCTCAGCTGTATAAAAATCGTTCGCGGTAAATAAAAATTCCGAACTAATAAATAACTAGACATGCGCTTTAAAACAATTCTAAACCAGTTCGGTTCTGGTTCAGAATCGGTTCATTACTAGACCCGCGAACAAAGCTATTGTCGGGGTTCCATTTAAATACATGTTAACTTGTCCGGAGCAATTTTGACTCGTCGCGACGCGTCGCCTAAGTGGGCGGGCACATTTAGTGACCCTTTATAACCATTTTGTTACTATTTCCGGAGCTGTTTTAAACCTAAAACTTTACATTTTGAGCTGCTTAATAGATAGAGCCCCTTCAACTCCCCCTTAAAATTAGTTCTTTTTTTATATTTTTGATTAGGGGGCCTATTCTACGAAAAAGGTTTAAATAAACTTGTGATTTTCTTCTTTTTCAATAGGAACGGTGTGTACCAATTATTAACAAATAAAGACAAGGAAACTCCAAGATTTTAAGACTTCGCAGACCCTTTTAAGATTAAAAAAAAATAAAAAAACAAAATCAGATAAAAAATAAATAATTACCCATATAAAGTTAAAGCCACTAGTTAGCTTTAGTCAAAAGCTACAAGTTCACCAAGTTATTTGTTCTCCAGAAAGCTTTATTAGGGGGAAGTGACTCAGGGAGAGCAAACGAAGACATATAAGGATGATAAAGTGCCTGGAAATAAAATTGGAGAATGACAAAACGGTTTTTTGAGATTTATTTTTGCGGGGTTTCGTTCGACCGTGTATTATTCTTTATATCGGGTAGCTGAATAGTGCATTTTGGATAAATGCGAATAAATTACAAGCAAAGAGGGTGGCAAAAAAACACGTGTCGGGAACTAGCTGAAATTTGCTTAAGCAATGCTGAGAAAGTAAAATTAGGATTTCAAATAGGATGTAAAATTCAATAATTTATTTGTGTTTGTGTTTGTTAAATCATCTCTTATCTATACTATAAGTTTTGCAGAACAAAGTGTAACAGTTTACTAAAAAAACAAGTATTGGACCTTAAGATGTGATACATAATAAAGAATGAAAAGTGGTGACCCAGACACAAGATCGTTTAACTAGGTAAGGTTGCCTCGTAAGCCTTGCAACATGGCGGATCATACGTCACATATGTATTTTGCTCATTATTTAATGAAGTTTTTAATAGTGTAGTTTGTGTTTTTTGTCAATATTAAAGGAAATACTTTTAAATACTGTTAATTCCAGTTGTTACCGTAATTTCTTTATTTCCTATTAATAAATTATTTAACAATGATTATTCTAGCTGATTTTTAAATATTGTATATCGCGCTCTTTCGCCCTCATAGTATTATCCGTCTAGACATCCTTGTTGGCGCCAAGGAACCAGCAGTGCGGTACATATGTGACGTAATGAGGCAACCTTACCTAGTTAAACGATCTTGACCCAGACATGCGATATACGTTTTACAGTGTAGTTTTTTGTCTTTTGTATTTGTAGTTTTTGCTTTAGTATCTACCAATATGCAGTTATATGTAAACAGAAACAGTTAAAAACTGAGATTTGTTCCAATTTTTTGAAAAAGAAGCAAAAAATTTGTGACCTGATGAGCGAAAAATATTTCTGTAAGTATATTTTATATGCATTCCAATAAAACTGTTTAAATAGCTGATCTGTTTTTCGGCATACCCCGCTTCGGCTTCTGCTCTAAAGAATTGCTGAATAAAATACCTTTATTTATTCTACTGTACAGGGTATCAAAAAAATATATAGCAAATCTGCCGGTTATAAAAAGTGGTGCAAAAATACTAGGTTCATATAAACTTTTTGATATGGGGCTCCCCTTTGAAGGTATTAGATCTCAAAGAGCTCCCTTGGAATATTGTTCTCATATCTGAGGCATGGCGTCCCCCACAACCCTAAGCATTCTTGATTCTATTTAAAGAAGAGCTATTCGTCTTATTAATGATCCTTCACTTACAGAAAGGCTTCCCTCTCTTGCCCATCGTCGGGCTGTGGGGGATTTATCGCTTTTTTATAGGTACTTCCATGGCTTCTGCTCTGAAAAATTGTCCAGTATAGTTCCTTCACTCACGGTTTCCAACAGAGAAACTTGTAGTGCCGCGCGTATGCATCCCTATACGGTCCAACTGGACAAGCCCTGAACTTCCTACTTTGTTCGTTCTTTTATCCCTAGAGTTTTTAGAATTTGGAGCCTGCTGCCCGCGGAGGTCTCTCCTTCTCCCCCAAATCTTCAAGTATTTAAGTCACGTGTCAACAAACTCCCTCTTACCTCGCTTAAGACTCCCACGGTACGTTAGTATTTAGGCTTTTAGCCTTCGTGGTTTGTCCAAAGATAAAAAGAAATCTACAAATAGCAGAAACGTTAATAGGTATTGCCATATAATATACGGGGTGCTTCAAAATTAAGAACATTTTAATAAAGTTCAAATTGTTGAAAAAGAATCGTTTTTTACTAAGGTAATTTTATGTATTTTTGGATGCTTTGATAAATAACTGTTGCCTTTCCTGAAGCCCTGTATACATAAGCCGAAACTTATCGTTTACGTTTAAAGGCAGTTTTATCTCTACATTGTCAAGTGTAACCCGTAAAGAAAGTATTTAAAAATCATTGAAAATATAGTAAAGCGGGCTAAATTTCCCCCAGAAGTTGTCTTTAGCAAAACGAAAGGGGAGCACAACACAAAAATGAATACATTATCATCAGTTAACACTCAGTGTAATTGTGCCGTTGTTCAGTTCAACCCCAGACGTTTCAATTAACTAAATGTTCCGCGTTTTAGTCCCGTGCCATTTATCTTGGATACGGCCGAGGACCAATACGGACTAGACTTAATTTAAATGATAATCATTTGCATTTACAACTTACTGTGTATAGTATACAGGGTATCTCTAAAAATCTATACAAAATGCTTCCACAAATTACTTGGACTAAAATACAACGATTTAATGCAATAAAGCTTTGTCGAAAATTTGATCATTAGCGAGATACAGGTTGTCAAAGTTTACGTTTAATATTAATTTGTTATAATTGTTTTTTTTTATTATTAGAAATTTCGGTAATAGTTCGATATAGCAGTTTTCCTACGACTACATGTGAAAATAGTAAATAGCACACTGTTTTCATGCATAGAAAATGCCTTATATCACACTAGTGTTGCAAAGTACTTTACAGCACTAGTGTTGCAAAGTACTTTACAACACTGGTGTGATACATATTATGATGTCATTCTAAAAACTGCTATTGGTTTTCCAAGTGACATATTTATTGTAGTGACAGTAAAAAAACTTTTTATTTACCTTAAACGGTAGAACCCAAATTAGCGAAAATCATCTTATTTTATATTTATTAAAATTTACGAAAAAATAAAAACATAAACAAAAATAGACATAACCACAAAAAACAACTTTCACTGACTGGCACAGTGTTGTCAGGTAAGTAGATCAAATTAAAAATCTCCCTTCTACCTTTGAGCACGTACTTTATAGAGGCAGCCTTGCCGCTTGACCGTTCGACCTAAAGCGCCAGAGAAAAAAAGCCTATAGATCAAATTCCTTCCTCTCTTTCTTCGTGTACTCAAACAACTAGTTAAATCTTTTTTAAATCCCTAATTAAACCTAAGGCTAATACACACTTTATGAATCCACTTTCTTTTATCCATTCATAAATAGAATCAGACCCTTCCGACGTTGCCAAATGCTTTCCATATTTTGCATGGTAACTGACGTTTGGTAGTCGTTTTTTCCTTACTGGACTTTAGGTTATGCATTTACAATTTTCATATTTTTATATTTTTTCTTAAAAATATGAGGAAAAACTGTTATTTTTACTTATTTTTATATGTGATGTTCAGTTTCATTAACTCGTTTTACCAATTTTACCCCACCCAGCACCCCTTTTCACTCCCCGGTCCCGTAAGTTTATTTACTGATATTTTTTAAAAACGGAATATTTTGGATATGCACCACTTACGTTTTATTTAGAAGAGTGTCTAAAATATGTAAGAATCGATAATTTTTAAATAATTAATAGTTTAAAAAACTAAAAAACACGCTTTTATATGCAACCGAACTAAAAATTAGAAAATAATTTTTCATTAAAAAAATATTGTCATTTCATAGTAAAAAGCGTGGGGTGCATTTTACTATTTTTTCATAACTTTTCCATCATAGATATTTGCAAATATAATAATTAAAACATTTAATATTTTTATCACCCCACGCTTTTTACTATGAAATGACAATATTTTTTTAATGAAAAATTATTTTCTAATTTTTAGTTCGGTTGCATATAAAAGCGTGTTTTTTAGTTTTTTTAAACTATTAATTATTTTTCATTTTTTAGTTTCTGCTACTCTTGACAAAATGGCGAAAAATTTTTTAATGAACAAGAGTGGCAAATTTTAAAATTTTTCCAACAGATTGCAACTCACTAAAAATTTCTTCTTCATTAAGTAGCAAAGTTTGAAATTTTGCCAACAGATGGCAATCCAGGCAATGTTTGGACCGTTGCCAATATATTGCAACCCACTAAAAAATTTCTTCTTCATTTAATAGCAAAGTTTGAAATGTTGCCAACAGGTGGCAACCTAGGTGTTGTTTTTATATTTTTATAATATAAAGGAAAATTTTTTTCCTGGCGATCCAAAAAAAAGAATGTTAATTTTTATTAATTGCACATTATGTATTATGTATACATTACACATAATGTAATTTTTATTATGGAATCCTTGAACTCATGGTGCAACTAACCCTATATTTTTATTGTTCATAAAAATTGAACACCCATGGTGCAACTAACCAAATTGTGTAAAAACTAAAAAATTTCTTCTTCATTTAATAGCAAAGTTTGAAATGTTGCCAACAGATGGCATCCTAGGTGTTGTTTTTATAATATAATGGAATTTTTTTTCCTGGCGATTCAAAAAAAGATAACGAGATACTGTTTTTAAATTATTGCATCTTCATCGGTCCTTGACACGTGTGCAAAGTTTCAAAGAAATCGAATAGCTGGAAGTTGGTTAAAATTAGGCTCAAAGATTCCGTTACATAGATAGATAGATAGATAGATAGTTACAACCCAAGTTAATAAAAGCGTGTTAAAAACACTTATAATAGCAGAAAACCGTATTAAACTATTAGCGTTATTACCTAACAAAACCATACAATTTTTATTAAGTGAGGGCCTTTTTAAATTCCAAAATGATAAAAGTTATATAATGCTTCTAGGTAGGTGATTTTCGATGTAAAAATATTGTCAAATATAATAAAATTGTATAATATAGCAGTGAGGAAAAGTATATATCACACTAGTGTTGCAAAGTAAATATCACCCTAGTGTTGCAAAGTTCTCAATTGTTTTTTATTTGTTCTGAACAGACAAACTTTAATTTATTTATTTTTTGGTGAATAATTTGTGGTCGTAGGAAAAATAGTGTACAGTACTCGTGTGAAAATGACTTTCTTACACTCGTGGGTGAAATTAGTCATTTTCCACACTTGTAATGTAATATACTATTTTCAAATGAATTTTGTCCTGTATCGTTCTTTTTTTAAGTTATTGACACTTTCTCACTTTATTTGGCAACATCGCAAGACATTTACAGTTCTATTGCAAACTCTTCTTTTTATGCAGTGACAGCCATGGCGGGATTGTTGTACTATTATTTATTTTTATTTTTTTTAAACAATTTTTTGGACATTTTTGTAAAGCAGAAAGTGCGGTGTGTACTGTGAAATACTGTTTTTGGGCGTTTAATGTAGGATTTCTACTGTTTCGTCCCCACCCAGCACCCCTGTTCACTCCACCGTAATATGTTTTTATTAATAATAAATTATAGAAATGGATTTTGAAAACGCGCACACAGATTTGTATCATAATCGACCCATAGAAACGCCCTGAAAAATAAATTTTTCAAAAATCTTTTATAAAAGCGAAAACCGCTATATCGAACTATTACCGAAATTTCTTCACAAAATTCAGTATGGGAGGTTCTATATGCTAAAGAATCGAAATTTTCTTATGTTTTTTATTTCCCTGCGCTAAAATAAAATAATCTAACGCAATTACCTTGGGTAAAAAATTTATCGTTTTCAAAATACAGTAAATAAAAGAAAACAAATTGAAATTTTAAAACCCTGGATCGGGCAAACGATCAATTTTTTATCCGGTAAGCAAATGGGTAAATGTCTACTTCGGAACTTAGACTATCAGATAAATTACACAAAAATGTTAGGATTATACAGGGTGTCCAGTAACTCAACTGACAAAGTTTAAAGGGTAATTCTACAATGAAAAATAATAAAAAAACTTTATATGAACATATGTCCTAAACTTCCTAGATTTCGATCTACGGGGTTTTTATTATAGCTTTTATACCAATTAGGATATTTTTAAAAAATTGAAAGACGTCTCCTATGCATTAAAAGACATTTTTTGACAAACCAGATATAAATAAATTTTTACCAGTGTCTCCTCTATAAGGGTTTAGGGTAAATATTTTTAAGAAAATAATGGTACGCCACTGCATTTTCCTAAAATAAAAATCTTATTTTAAATCCCGTTTAGTTTAGAGCAAATTTGATCTCCTAACTTTTTTAATATGATAAACGGTTATTGAATAAAAATATAAAACCATTTTTTGGCATGGTCATTTCATACTACAGTAAAAAATAACCTATGTTATCTAATATTTAATAAGATAGGAATTTGACCATGCCAAGAAATGGTTTCTATTTATTTACGCTAAAACCATACATCAAACAAAAAAAGTTAAGAGATCAAATTTGTTGTAAATTAAACGGGGATTTAAAAAGATTTTTATTTTGGAAAAATGCTGTGGCATACCATTTTTTGTTAAAAATATTTACCCCAAACCCCTTATGGACGACACTGGTAATTTTTTTTCTTTTATGCTAAAAATGTCTTCTAATGCACAGGGGATGTCTTTCAAATTTTTTTAAAATATATATTTTAATTGGTATAAAAGTTATTTAAAATAAACGATAATTTTTAAATTTTTTAACATCTTAAGACGTTTAGGCCATATGTTCTTTTAAATTTATTCCTAATTTTTATTGTAAAATCATCCCTTAAAGTTTTTCGGTTGAGTTACTGGACACTCTGTATAAATATTAGTTTAAAACTTAAAGCTTACCGTTAACATACGTATAATCCGATTAACAAAAAAAATGCATAACAATAGGCAAAAAAATTGTGGTGTGCCGCATCAGTGTATTGTTTAAAACTTTTACCGATAACAATGGCACAATCGTTTTGTTCAAAACTGCAGCAAAACTCGTTTTCATTCTTTGTAAAAATGGATATCGGACAAAATCTATAAATATTGATTTGAACGTTTAAAACTAGATATTAAAAAAGGCTCAGCTGCAATGCATGCTGCTCTAATGCTCTAATTTTTTTTTAAATTTGAAAAAAAGTCGCTTCCACCTTAAGGTTATTAGCGACAATAAAATAAGCTAAGTACAATAAATTAGATTACATTAATAACCTAATTAACAAAAAACAGAAATTAAATATCATAAGTAAAATATACCCAAAAATAAAAGCATCCAACTCGGACAAAAAATACACAACCCTTACATATTTTGGACCTATATCTGACAAAATAGCAAATATTTCAAGTAAAAATAATATAAAAATAGCATTTAAACCATCGCAAAAATTATCCAACCACCTTTTTAACGTAAAAGACAAGATTAATAAACATAAAAAATCTGGAGTTTATAAGCTAGAATGTTCAGAGTGCAATAGTTGCTACATAGGACAAACAGGCCGAAGCTTCGAAAAAAGATTTAAAGAACACTACGCATTATTTAGATTAGGTAAAAGAAATTCAAATTTTTCAAACCATTTTCTAGACTCTGGTCATTCTTTCCCTAATATAGATAGTATAAAAATTTTACACTTAGAACAAAAAAGTAAAAAATTAGATATATTAGAGAACATAGAAATTTATAAACACAATAAAAATAGTAATGTAAATCTTCTTAATCTGCAAACAGACATAAAAATTCCCAATTATTTAATATTTTCGACTAACTGTAAAAGTTTATTATAGCAGTATACTTGTAACAATAGAGATAGGACCTAACAATTGTAAAGGATAAACCAGATGTTAAATTTACGGTATAAGGTATAAATTTATGCACTTTTTTGTAATTCATTCACTTTTAAAAAGTCGTTTGAAAATGACATAGTATGTCGAAACTGCAGTAACGCAAAAAGCAATATAAAAATATGTGACAAAATAACAAAGTAAAATTTGTGTTTTTATTACATTCTACGTAAAAATGTATTGTCACAAAGTAACTAACTCAATAGATTCTTATAGTAAATTTTTTTGGTTTAGTCTATTAAAGATACATATTAACCCAAACGTTGAATACCAAAAAAACAAAGAAAATAGTTTAAGCATAAAGCATGTCATTAAAATGCTAAAGAGTGTATCTTTTAAATTTTAGAACAAGAAGGGGGAAATGTCCATTAGTCGTCTCACAATCTCTTAATCAGGCCATTAGCGCGGATCGGGCCGGGTAAGCAGTTTTGCAAAAGCCTATTATAATACAGAACAGAGTCTATTATGATGCTGACAGGCCTTTTTGGGTATTATGTTTTAGCCACTTCAAACAGTATTGAATACGGGGCTTACATCGATTGTCTATTAATTATGAGCTCCCTATACAAAATGTTTTGGAAAATTTAAATGCAATAATTGAAGGAATATTTTCAGCAAATAAATAAAATACTTCTAAATAAAAAATTATAAAATATGAACAAAATTATTTTTAATCTTTTGTATGGGCAATTATTGCTCAAAAGGTACGCTTCAATGCATTTTTTTATTCATATTTTTGTTCATTGTACTCAAGAACACCTTAAAATATAGTATAAGAAGAATACTGTGTACAATTTTTGTTAAGATATTTTAAAAATATGGCATCGGAAAGCATCTAAAAAAAGAATCGCGGTGATTATCATATCTCGGTCGGTGCAGGATTATGTAAAATCATTCATTATATAATCGTTGCTTTTAACATTGACTCACCACCTGGCCGCCACATCACTTGCTTACCATTTTAGTGCGCGCCTTGCTAAACAGTGGGACAAAAAGTATATATTTGTTTTAAAATGAAACACCCTTCCTTCTTACAGGGCAGATATTATTGAAAGTTAGGTTATCTCTGATAAAAATGTATCAAGAGACATGCAACAATGGAAACCTTCTCTGAACCAAATAAATAATTTTTAAAAAATACCTATTGTATTAGTTTACGAATTCACAAAAGCGATTTACTAATAATTAAATGCTGCTTTCTTAAGTGCTGGCAAACCGGAATTTTTCCCAGTAAAACAGCTAAACATTTAACAAATTAAATAAACTTCTATTACATCGTTTAGTAGAGTTTTACACCGTTTTTATCCTCTTAAAGGCATAATAAAGGCACAGAACGCTGCACTTTCAAGAGTAAGCTTCATCCTCAATCGCTAAGCAACGGTGCTTCTGTTACTCGGCCAAGGGATTGTCGGATTTGTGCCTGGATTCAAAACGCAATAAAGAAGATTTTCTTGTCGAGAGCAGATTCTAGGGCCCTTGTGACTCATATATTCCTTGTTTTCAGATTTATGAACTGGCGAAATATATATAAACTCTAATCTATTGTTTGCCATAGTTTATTAGTGTCTTTAAAAATATCGAAATAATCACTCTTGGGATAAGTAAATGTGTATCATACTTTAAAATATTGTAAAATCTTCCAAAACAAAGTGTATTGTTTTGTAATGTCTATCGTAAGGGTCTTGAATTTCGTTTTTTTTTAATAATAAAAATATTTTCAATGAAAGCTGATTTTTAATGGATGGTATTTATTTGGGTATATGCCAAAGTTAAATTAAAAGTACTAAAAACCAAAAACAATTTAAACAAATAATAACATAATTAAAAATCGACGTTTCGGTGGCAAATCTGTCACCATTGTCAAGATAAGTTGAATAAAAATAATAAAAATAAAAATTTACTATTATAAAGGTTTTAAAATTTAAGATCTTTATCTTTTTAGGATATTCTAAAATCTTTGACATTAAATGTCAAATATGTTTGTTTGGTTATAGTGTCATGGTGACATATACAGGGTGTTATTTAATAAGTGTCCGATATTTCAGAGAGTGATTTTCAAGTATTTTAAGGTAAAAGTTCCTATGAACGTGTGGTCTAAGATGCTCCGCTTTCAAGATACAGGGTGTCAAAGTTTTATTTTTATTTATGTTTTTCTGCATAATTTCCTAAATAATGCCGATTTCGAACGAAAATTGGTACCTGGGGGTTTTTGACATGAGAAATTTGAATTTGTTCTTAATTTAGCTCTTACTTGTAGAGGCGCTAGCCACGTATATTCTCACTTCAAAGGCTCATGACTTTTGTACAACCCTGTATTTACATTTTGTTAAAAGAAATGGATTCCTTAGTCATTTTTACGTAAAAAGGTACTCTTATTAGATGACCCTAGGAGCAACCGTTTTCGAAATATTTTAGTTTAAAATAATCGATGCATACGCTTAGTAATAAATATGCTAAGTAAAGACCGCCGAAAATGACGGTTTTATAAAGTAGCCGGTCTTTACTTAGCATATTTATTACTAAGCGTATGCATCGATTATTTTAAACTAAAATATTTCGAAAACGGTTGCTCCTAACGTCATCTAATAAGAGTACCTTTTTACGTAAAATGACTAAGAATCCATTTCTTTTAACAAAAATGTAAATACAGGGTTGTACAAAAGTCATGAGCCTTGAAAGTGAGAATATACATGTGGCTAGCGCCCTCATAAGTAAGAGCTAAATTAAGAACAAATTCAAATTTCTCATGTCAAAAACCCCAGGTACCAATATTCGTTCGGAAATCGGCATTATTTAGGAAATTATGCAGAAAAAACATAAATAAAAATAAAACTTTGACACCCTGTATCTTGAAAGCGAAGCATCTTAAACCACACGTTCATAGGAACTTTTACCTTAAAAATACTTGAAAAATCACTCTCTGAAATATCGGACACTTATTAAATAACACCCTGTATATCAGGTTGCTGGTGTATTTATTGTTTACATTACAAAAAGGTAAATAGTTAGTTATTTTTTAGTCTTCCTGAAGATACTTTAGTATCAAGCAAAGGCAACCAAGTGTTATTTAAAGTAACTGAAATTGATGCTACACAATTATCTTTATTTAATAATATATAATATAAACTTCTTCTAAAAACGCAAAATCAAAGAAAGTGCGTATATATTATTAAATAAAGATAATTGTGTAGCATCAATTTCAGTTAATTTAAATAACACTTGGTTGCCTTTGCTTGATACTGAAGTATCTTCAGGAAGACTAAAAATTAACTAACTATTCACCTTTTTGTAATATAAACAATAAATACACCAGCAACCTGATATCTATGTCACTATGACACTATAACCAAACAAACACATTTGACATTTAATATGAAAGATTTCAGAATATCCTAAAAAAGATAAAGATTTTAAATTTTAAAACCTTAATAATAGTAAATTTTTATTTTTATTATTTTTATTCACCTTATCTTGACAACGGTGGCAGGTTTGCCACCGAAACGTCGATTTTTAATTATCTTTTACTTGTTTAAATTTTTTTGGTTTTTAATACTTTTAATTTAACTTTGGCGTGTGCCCAAATAAATACCATCCATCAAATGAATCCGCCGAACTCCAGAACATATCTTCAAAGCTGATTTTTGTCGAAAGCAGATTTTTTTGGCAAAAGCATAATTTGTTGTCCGACTCATATAGTCCTTGTTTTTAGAATAATGACCTCAAAAGACATTTAAATTTCTATTTTGTTTTATAGTTCATTAGTGTCTTTGAAAATATTGAAAGAGATGCGCCTTAATAAGTAAATGTGTGTCGTACCTTTAAAAATTGTACCCAACATTGGTCTACATATATTTTCCTAATTATTTAACAGAGCAATTAAAAATAGATTATTTTGTTCTTATACATATAGGGTTATTCTTTAAGAAATGTATATTTGAGGGGAGTAGTTTAAAAGTGTAAAATCACCATCTATCCTAATATCCTACTATATATACAAAAATGAAATAAATGGTCCAATAGTTGTATTTTTTAGCGCCGAATTTAAATAAATCATTCTTTAAGTCAGGGCGACATCTATGACAGAATATTTTAACTTAAGAAAGAACTTGTTACATTCAATTTAATGGATCTTTGCTTAGATTTTAGTAATTTTTGAAAATTATAAATATTTTTTTAATAACAACTTTTTAAACTTAAGTAGTACCATGAACAAATAGAAATATAAAAACTATAAACTAAAGAGTTTTTAGCTTAAATAATCCGTAGTTGTTAAAAGCACAGATCTTGTTAATTCTGATTCCAATTACCCGTAAGCAGACTAATTAAGTTTTCTCTTTGAGCGATTACTCTTGTTAGCTGTCGCCGCGAATATACGGCTTTTTTGTCATGAATAATTGGCCCAACAGACCGAATTACAGCAGTAAATACCAACAAGGAGAAGTACTACAACAGTTATTTTTTTCGTATACAAATTATTCTTTTAACAAAAGATTTAATGCACTTACTACATTCTAAAAGTTATTGCTGCAAAATCTAGTTGATAATTAAGGTGTTAGCCAATGTTACTAACTAATTAAATTAATTTTTTTGATTATTTGTATACAACATTTTAGTTAGTTGTTTTCGTTGAAATTACTACATTGTTTGAAATATTAAATATTTTAATGTGAAAAAATGAAGCTACATGTTTTTGACATTATTTCTTTACTTAAACAACCTAAAGTAGGTAGTTCTATTACACTTTATTAACAATAAATAAACCAAATTATTTAATAATAAACAAATATAATCTTTTTATTTAAATTACAAATGTCCATTAGAAATAAAGGGGACTGGACAGATTAAATAAAGATTATCTCAGTTCATTATTAAATAATTTTGTTTATTTATTGTTATTAAAGTTTTATACAAAATTCCTTTAAGATGTTTAAGTAAAAAAATAATGACAAAAACATGTAGCTTCATTTTTTTACATTAAAATATTTATTATTTTAGGCAATGTTTTCATTTTAACCAAAACAAATAAAAGAAAGGCCATATTTAGAGAAACAAATGAAACCAAAGCCGGCCATGTTAAATTGTTTATAAATCAGAAAGGATATTTTTTCCAGAATTCGGAGTAATTTTCTGCGATAACTAGTGGTCCAAACATAGACAAAGTATATATTTTTAAAATTAAGAAAAGCTACCCTTTCCAATAGAGACATTTTGCACGTCTTAAAATAACAGACGTTTTTTGGCCTCCTTATGGTTATCGTTATTAAACATAACGATTACGGCAGCAGTTTTAGACAGAGATTTTGCAGCCTCTTTTAAGAATTATATCTTGCGTCTGCGCTTTCGACGCATAACCTTATTTTTGCCTGTGGTTCACCCATCTTAAAGTTAACGAAAAATCAGTATTTACTTTTATTCTTCATAAGATATAAATTCATATTTAAATAAATGCAAACACTTCTGTTGATTTGGTTTTTTAAAGTGGATGCAAACAGTACAGTATAAGCAAAACATAAAAAGTAAGGTTAGGTTTGGTAGTAGAATAAAAAGCAAGTGTGCCAGATTGTAACATCTAAATTAATTACTGATTTAGAATATCCGTAAAGAGAGCAAGTCCGTTTTAATTTCTTAACACTATTTGATTTTTATTACTGCTATAGATTTTTCGCTAATTAAAGCCTAGGTATAAATGATATTTTAATTAATACGACATTAAAATTTTTACCTTTTAAATAATTAATATTAAAATTTCTACAATCCGGCAACCACGCAGTTTAACAATAACGATAACGATAACGAGAAGCTCTTCGGTATTCATCTGTAATTAAAGAAGTCCGGTATGGTTAATAACGATAACGGATCATGTTTGCGTTACTGTGCAGTCTCAGAATAACGTTAACCACAACGGAATTGCAAAGTAAGGGGTGCAAAATGTCGCTATTAAACCTAAAAAGTATATATATAGGAGTTTTATTTAAAATAACAAAGTCGATGCTCAATTGTTTACTTTGCGATTGTCATTTGTTTATTTTATTAGCAAAGCCTAAAGGTTCTTATAAAACCCTGAAACTTTTGTATTTAAAATATTTTTCTATCTCAAACAATAAAGCGTGTAGACGCCGTTCAAGATATAACCGAACACCCTGTACACACAAAATAAACTATTCGCTGAAAATAAACTATTCGCTGAAGAAAAATCACAAGGAAGACTAAAATATTTCCCAGTACCGCTCCTTTTTAAATATCATATTTGCCTCTATTGAAAGTTTGGCTTTCTCTGCGGTGCTTAATTAATTCGTACAAAGCATTGCTGAAGCCTCCTAATATTAAATATTAAGTTTCCAACTTTATACTGGAGGTATTTCCAACCTAAGTCGTGTCCTTTGATGTATGAATATTTTTATTAAACTTTATTGACCTGTTTAATTAATACAGCCTTACAGTAACTTAGTTAGTAACATTTTGCATTGGATTTTAAGATATTATAAAGTCTTCGTATTAACCCTAAGTACTATACTGAAGTCTTTCAGACTCATAGCGATTTTCTTTTAAAAATATTTTGAATACAGCTTGTTTTATCCTTACCACCCTCCATGTACCTTTCACTAGCTTCGCTTAAAGTGTTAGGGGAGTCTTGGAGACTCATTACAGGGTGTTGCATTTAAAAACTTTCCACTCAAGTTATCTTCGAAACGAGACAGATTTTAGAAAATCGCCGAAACACGTCAAGATATTTATTGAGAGGGAACGTTTTTACAAAAATTGGACGTCGCCCCTTTAACCCCTTAACCACCAGGGCCATCACCCCAAAATTCTTAAATGAGAAGGCGGGTCGAGTGATACATCATTTTAAAGCTCCTGACGAGTACTTTATAACCCTAGAATATGAAGTCAATATCTTCACATATTACAAAATGGCGGTACTTTAAAAATTACCTAAATACCTGATTTGGATGGCCATATTTCCGTAACTAATAAAGTTAGATGTACTTAATGTGGTATTTTCTTAAAGCTCATTTAAAGATCTTTTTATTGGAAAAATAATAGACAGGGTTCTTAAATAAAAAAATATGTACTTTTTCTTCTACCCTGTATATTACTACCAGTATCACCATTAAAAAGACCTTTAAAAGAGCTTTAAGAAAAACACCACATTAGGTACATCTAACTTTATTAGTTTCGAAAATATGGCTATCCAAATCAGGTATTTAGGTAATTTTAAAGTACCGCCATTTGTAATAGGTGAAGATATTGACTTCATATTCTAAGGTTATAAAGCACTCGTCAGGAGCCTTAAAATGATGTATCACTCGACCCGCCTTCTCATTTAAGAATTTTGGTGGTGGCCCTGGTAGTTAAGGGTTAAAGGCGATGTCCAATTTTTGTAAAACGTTCCCCTCAATAAATATCTTGACGTGTTTCGGCGATTTTCTCAAATCTGTCTCGTTTCGAAGATAACTTGAGTGGAAAGTTTTCAAATGAACACCCTGTATATAGTAGTAAGTGTAACAATTTAAAATGTTTAGCACATTTTGTTTTTTGTGTTATTTTTGTTTATTTAAGTGTATAAAATGCCTCAGGTGTAATCTTTATCAAAAGAAGTTAGATTTGGGGAAATAGATTACAAAAGTACATTAGAAAATTGGTTTCAAGAAATAGATGATGCTAGCGATATCGACTAATTTGAGGAAGATCATGCCGTTTTATCGAATCATGATCAGACAGCGAATAATCTATGTCGGAGAAAAAAACGAATTAAAACTAGAAAAAAAAATTGTTTAACGAGGATCAGCAAATTAAAAATGATTTTTAATCGCAAAAATCATTACTAAGTGGCCAAAAAGTACGCCTTTTATATTATAAAAAAATTGACTGGAAGCTTGCATTGCATATTTTCATATGTGAAGGAAGAAAATGTTCATCTACATTTTGTTTATTTGTTTGACACCTTAGTCATTAGAAAAAAAATATAGATGAATTTATTTTTTTAATATATTAATATTTGACCTGATTGAAATTTAAAATTAAAATATTTAAAATTGTTTCATAAAGGTTTAAGTAAGGTTTTTTTATTATTTAACTGATATGTCATAAGGTTTAAGGCCAAATAAATAAATAAAACCAAATTGAAAAACTGTTTTTTCATATTTACTTTTGTTTAAGTTTCTTTAAGCAGGAGTCCCTGAGACTCCCTATAGTAATAATGATTGAAAATTGCTCTATAGTTCTTAAGGGTTAAAGCACCTATTGTAAATTTAACGCATTTTTTGTTGTTCATAGTTATAAAATGGACAAAGAGTACTTAATTCTTTGT
Source organism: Listronotus bonariensis (assembly GCA_014170235.1). Taxonomy (NCBI): domain Eukaryota; kingdom Metazoa; phylum Arthropoda; class Insecta; order Coleoptera; family Curculionidae; genus Listronotus; species Listronotus bonariensis. The sequence continues at coordinate 202,330 of JACEGR010000245.1, forward strand.
ATCCCAGACATCCTGTACAATGAAATTTCTTACAACGAAATACTAAAATAGCGCTGGAAAACTAGAAAGCAAATTACAAAAATTGGGTTATCATATCCTAAATATTTCGACTATGTATAGAGACAGACAAACTTAAGAATCCCTGGCGCCACAATCTCCCTCAAACGACTCTGGGGCGCCCTACATTTTTAGAACCTAGATTTTTGTCTGGTCTAGCCAGACATAAATGTTAAGTGAAAAAAGTATGTAATATTTATACGGAGTATTCGGGAAATACCTATTCACGATAGGTGGCGTTGGGTGCTAAGGAGCTGGCGGACACAATAAAATCGAGAAATCAAATTTGCTCAGAAGTACCTTAATAAAAACAGTTTAAAAAAATAACTATATTTTTCTTACAAGTGCGCAAAATGATACTTTCCCGCATAAAAAAAAGTTGCGCAAGTTTCATGAACAATATTTTTTCTATGAGTGTCTTAGAAAAATAGAAACAGATTTATTTTTATTGTAATATTTTTTAACGCCAAATATGATTTGTTAGTTTTGACATTTTTTTGTTGTTGCTCTAACAACTAATTACATGTTCTAATGTAAGATTGCTTAAAGTAACTACTTTGGGCCGCTTTTAATAATTCTTTTTTTTAATTTGAAATATTGCACTTCCGTGGTGGTCATATTAAAAAACTATGTCAGGATCGCAAGAAAGAAAGGTACTAGACCTATTGTTTTCTTTCTGCCGTAAATTGTTTGTGTACTAGCGCCACCTATTGGTGTAACGTTAAACAAATATTAAAATAATACGAAGGCAGTTTACAGATTGCTATTACATCCTTTAACAAAATTACTTATTTCACCGAACTGAAAGAAAGACTACAGTAAAAAGCACAGGGACGTGTAATTTGATTGATTGACATTGGGGAGAGGTCATGGTTAGTTTTGGTTAGTTAAATTTTTCTTTAATTGGTTTTACTAAAAATTAAAAAAATATTTAAAAACAGAACTAACCATGATCCTCAATGTGACAGTTTTGCATGACCGTCTGTAACGTTTTTAATGTAATCTTTGAAAGAGGTACTGGTAGTGTTTTTAGTGTAGATATATATATATATATATATATATATATATATATATATATATATATATATATATACATATACATATATATATATATATATATATATATATATATATATATATATATATATATATATATATATATATATATATATATATATATATATATATATAATATATAAATATATATGAGAATTAGATAGAGATAGGTAATCAAATGTTTTTAAAATGTTTTGAACCGTACTAACACGAAAAAAACGCCTTTCGATTGGTATAACAGATATTATAAAAAAAAAGTATATTTTTTAAACTTTACCACCCTGTATCTTTAAAATTAAGTCATTTAGAACATTGCTTTATTTAAACTCTTTTTTTAATCACTTAAGGATTCACATCCTTATTATTAAACATCTTGTATGTATTTAAACTATCTTCGTCAATGCCCCATTGTGACTCTCTTTTGAACGTCTATTTATAACAGACGATGCGTCCTTCAGATACGTTTGAAAAACCCTCGAAACATCTCATAATGTGCCAATTTCTGATGTCACGTCGGCCACCACTTAGTCGCTATAATACATAATATCATTGCTCGAACTTTTCGCGACGAGGGGTGAAAGAACGCGCCGCGTCACGTGACTAAATTATCAAATAAACCACGTATTAGCGACGTGCGAAGAATTGGAGACCCTGGAAGTCAATAAGTGCAACCGAATCGAAGATCGAATAAATGCATTATTTAAGGAAATTCGGGAAAATTGTGTCTTGGACGTAAATTTACTTATCTGATCATGAAATATAGCGTATTTAGGTTTAATAAAAAAAATAAACATTACCTGGTTTTAGCGTATACAGAATTTCCAAAAAGTAATATACGTGTACAAATCTCGTCCATTTTAATGCATCTAAAACACCATCATGTTCCTTGTCGCGAAGAGAGTCATCAAATACTCATCCTCTACTTATGAGCGGCCAAGTTTTACAGAGCAAGGACACCTTCAATGTTGTGGGCGTCACATTTGAAAATAACCTTAACTGGAATAAACACGTTGTATCTGTAGCCACGGCAGCTTCAAAAGCTTTGATTTCTCTTTCGAGCCAAAGAGTATTTTTCCCCTTCTAATTTATAACACTTTGTATGTGTCCCAAATCCGACCTCCCTTGGAATATTGTTCTCGTATTTGGGGCATGGCGTCCCCCACAACCCTAAGCATTCTTGATTCCATTCAAAGAAGAGCTATTCGTCTTATTAGTGATCCTTCACTTACAACAGAAAGGCTTCCCTCTCTTGCCCATCGTCGAGCTGTAGGGGATTTATCGCTTTTTATAGGTACTTCCATGGCTTCTGCTCTGAAGAACTATTCAAGTATAGTTCCTCCACTCACGGTTCCCAGCAGAGAAACTCGTGGTGCCGCGCGTATGCATCCCTATACAGTGCAATTTGACAGGCCCCGAACTTCCCACTTTGTTCGTTCTTTTATTCTTAGAGTTTCTAGAATGTGGAACCTGCTGCCCGCGGAGTTCTTTCCTTTCTCCCGAAATCTTCAAGTATTTAAGTCCCGTGTCAACAAACTCCCTCTAACCACGCCTAAGACATCCACGGTACGTTAGTATTTAGGCTTTTAGCCTTCGTGGTTAGTCCAAGATATAAAAAAAATTATCCAACGAACACTAAACAGTTATACAGTATTAAAAAAAAATTGAAAGAGCCACTTTATCTAGACACGCGGTAGCGTTTCAAGCCAAGTTTACGCACCGAGTATAATATTACACAAACTACTTCGGACCACTTTTGACCCCTTCATAACTCAAAACCTATTAAACGTAAACACATTAAACCAAGTGTGTTTATTATTATAATATTAAGGATAACTAGGAGCCCAAATCTCATAAAGCCAGCTCAAATGGTTATAAAGATATGAAGGTTCAAAAGTCGTCAATTTTCCACTGACTGACTAACTCACTGACTGACATATAGATTAAAAGTCTAACCCACTTTTAGATGACCTAGAAAAATAAGATTTGAAATCCAGCTCGGTAATTGTGTGTAAGTGTAGAAAAAATCTGAAAATAGGAAAAAATTAAAAACAGAGGAAAGGTTAGGGGTTTCCCATACAAATAAAAGGGTTAATCTAAATACCTGTCTAGTTTTCTTTATAAAAAGTAATTATATTACATCAAAAACATGAATGGCTGTGGGCTCTGCCGTAAAATCCAATCCTACAGAAAGGCTTCCCTCTTTGCCCATCGTCGGGCTGTGGGGGATTTATCGCTTTTTATAGGTACTTCCATGGCTTCTGCTCTGAAGAATTGTCCAGTATAGTTCCTCCACTCACGGTTCCCAACAGAGAAACTCGTGGTTCCACGCGTATGCATCTATACGGTCCACCTGGACAGGCCCCGAACTTCCCACTTTGTTCGTTCTTTTATCCCTAGAGTTTCTAGGTTGTGGAACTTGCTGCCCGCGGAGGTCTTTCCTTCCCCCAAAACTTCAAGTATTTAAGTCACGTGTCAACAAACTCCCTCTTACCTCGCTTAAGACACCCACGGTACGTTAGTATTTAGGCTTTTAGCCTTCCTGGTTTGTCCAAAGATAAAAAAAAATTACATATTTTTGTAATTTTTATTTATTAGTTTTTAAAGTAGCTATAAAAAAAGTATCAATAATTTTAAATAAATAAAGGCATTTTTGTGAAATAAAATGTCTTGTCAATTTTAATTGACATTTTACTTTTTATTAGTTATTCATAATTATTTATTCGTTACTGGTGGATTCATTACGGTATGTATCAGATGAAATGCAACGATTTTTCAAATAGTTGTTTCTACAAAACTTTTAATTGTCTTATTAGAAAATAACGAAATTTAGTGTGTGTTATTAATGTCTTGGACATATGTAGGTTAATACTATTTTGTTGTAAAATCCATAGGGAAGCCCATATTAAAAAAGCTGTCAACGTTTATAGTAAGAACATTTTAAAAGCGCAAGTTCGGTACTCTTTGAAAATAATACAAAAAACATAAAAAAGGCCGCCTGCAATCGGACTATTTTATACAAAGGCGCCGCTATCCTTTACAGCGACACGCCGATACACTATGGGATAGAAATCCATTATTTTGGCCAAAAAGCAACTTTGAAATTTTAATGGCTCATGCTGTGTATTTCAAAGTAGATAAACATAAATATACAACATTTAATCTACTTAGTTTATTATTAGCCTTGTTTACTAAAAAAAGTAAAAGAGTTTAAATAATAAGAGCTATTGTTGTGTTTCCGATGCAGTCTCAGAAGTCGCTACTTTTGTCAAAGATTTCTTTACCTTTTTCTTTATCAGTTTTGTACTTACAATTGCCTTCCTACTTTTTGCTACTATCTGAGTGTAAGGACAGATACAAGATTTTTTATAATTTACAAGGTTTTCCATTTTAAAATTTTATATGTTTTGTCCTACACTGTATATCCTAAAAGATAAAAGCATTCTGATGAAAGATATGGATTCTACAGAATCTACCCAACAAAACAGTGTTTTTATTTATTTTATACGTTAAAAAATAAAAAAGTTGGGAAGATGTATCTCTATTACGCTTCTAAGAATAATTTAAAATTATTTTTCAGATTTGTATGGTCATATTTCCGAAACTAATTGAGATAGACACATCAAATGTAGTATTTTTAAAGCATTTTAAAAGATTATTTTGGTGGTGATATAAATATTCAGGGTATTCCATTTAAAAAATCATACCTATTGTCGTACCCTGTATATCATATGAGATAATAATCATCGGATTACTGATTAGAATACTACCGAATTAACCAAACAAGCTGACATTTTAGTTTATTTTGTACAATAAAAAATAATAATGTTAAGGGGGTGTAAATTTATAAACATATAATAAGTTTTAGGTTTCCAAAAAGCATTTGTAATAATTTATAATATTTTCCAGCTAAAAAGCACCTCATTTTAAGTTAGATTGGTAAGATTTCAGAATTTTGACCAAAAAAATGAATTTCTATCCCATAGTGCGATGACCAGCTGCATCAACCGGCATATCATAAAAGAAATATAGCAGAGGCGGCAAGACAAGCATGCCGATTTATTTGCTTTAAACTTTTTGTGATTTTTTTCTTATCAAAGAGCACCGAATTTACATTTTTAAACTGTTCCTTCTATACATCGGATTTCCTATGGCCAGTCCTGGCAATGCACTGCTCGGAATGTTAATTACAGAATAAACTCCTCTTTTATAGGCTGAATAACTGTTTTTAATACAGACATCGAAATCTCCATTCCTTGGATTCCTCTCCACTTTCAGACAGTTCCGGGCGCCACAATATCTGCCTAGTAAACGACTTGGTGGCGCCCTAAAACTTTCAAAAACTATTTGTGCGTTTGTCCGGCTGATATCTGGATTCCCTACGATTCTACTGCACTAAGAAGCTGCGACTACATGATGATAAACTAGGACAAAAGGGAAAGTGTGGGAGTTTTTGCGATGATACTTCGTGATAGAAAATATTTTGTATGGTTTTATGGGTCTGTTTAAGTCAGTTAAACGATTGCGGCAAAAATACTGTTGAATTTTATTAAAACATAAGTTAAGGAGTAAGTGCCAAAAAGTTAGAAAGTGGAAAGCAATGTAACTTTCAAAAAAATCAAATTACATAACAGTGCCATTATATTATTATTTACAATTAGTAAGTATAAAATAATTACCACTAAATCAATTAAAAATACTTTTATGCAGTGTGTTCTAAGTCTATTTATACACAAAATAACATTGCTTCTGTACAAAAATAAGAAGAAACTTAATAAGATAAAAAAATGTGGTGAAAACATCTATTTTATTGACAGTTTTAATAATAATTAATAGTTTAAAAAAAACTAAAAAAACACGCTTTTATATGCAACCGAACTAAAAATTAGAAAATAATTTTTCATTAAAAAAAATATTGTCATTTCATAGTAAAAGCGTGGGGTGCATTTTACTATTTTTTCATAACTTTTCCATCATAGATATTTGCAAATATAATAATTATAACATTTAATATATTTATCACCCCACGCTTTTTACTATGAAATGACAATATTTTTTTAATGAAAAATTATTTTCTAATTTTTAGTTCGGTTGCATATAAAAGCGTGTTTTTAGTTTTTTAAACTATTAATTATTTTTCATTTTTAGTTTCTGCTACTCTTGACAAAATGGCGAAAAATTTTTTTAATGAACAAGAGTGGCAAATTTTAAAATTTTTCCAACAGATTGCAACTCACTAAAAAATTTCTTCTTCATTAAGTAGCAAAGTTTGAAATTTTGCCAACAGATGGCAATCCAGGCAATGTTTGGACCGTTGCCAATATATTGCAACCCACTAAAAAATTTCTTCTTCATTTAATAGCAAAGTTTGAAATGTTGCCAACAGATGGCAACCTAGGTGTTGTTTTTATAATATAATGGAATTTTTTCCTGGCGATCCAAAAAGATAACGGGATACTGTTTGCAGATTATTGCATTGTCATGTTTCCTTAATACGTGTGCAAAGTTTCAAAGAAATCGAATAGCTGGAAGTTGGTTAAAATTAGGCTCAAAGATTCCGTTACATAGCCAGATAGTTACAACCCAAGTTAATAAAAAAGCGTGTTAACGGCATTTATTAACTGTTATTGTTCATAAAAATTGAACACCAATGGTGCAACTAACCCTACTATTTTTATTGTTCATAAAAATTGAACACCAATGGTGCAACTAACCAAATTGTGTAAAAACTAAAAATTTCTTCTTCATTTAATAGCAAAGTTTGAAATGTTGCCAACAGATGGCATCCTAGGTGTTGTTTTTATAATATAATGGAATTTTTTCCTGGCGATTCAAAAAAGATAACGGGATACTGTTTTTAAATTATTGCATCTTCATCGGTCCTTGACACGTGTGCAAAGTTTCAAAGAAATCGAATAGCTGGAAGTTGGTTAAAATTAGGCTCAAAGATTCCGTTACATAGATAGACAGATGGATAGATAGTTACAACCCAAGTTAATAAAAGCGTGTTAAAAAAACAAGGTGTCTTAAAAGCAACATTTTCACTATCAAGTAAGTTTTTTAAATGTAACACCCTGTATTTTTTGACAAATTTTGGCTCTAACAACTAATAGGTAAGACAGCAGTTTGGTTTATTTTTAATACATATTTACTTACTTGCCCTAAAAACAGCAATACGTCAATTATGGCTGGTTTCTAGGTTCAGGTAGTAAATATGTATCTTAAATAAACCAAATTGCTGACCTATTTACGGGTAGTTTTAACAGTGGAATATTAGTATTTACATGTTATTATATTATTAGTCACTTTGACAGGAAATAATAATAGCTATTTATGTATCAAGGGCGTTACTAGGACTATAATGTCCTGAAGGTCGAAATAGATTTCGACCTGATGGGCATTATAGTCCAGTAAAGCCCGTGGTGCATACTAATGCTTTATGTTTTACCCAAAAAAGTTTTTCAATGACTAATTTCATTATTTATTCACAATATAAAAATAAGTTGCACCTGTACCTGTATACGTAAGTAGATAATGACTGGTGTTAAGTTTGACTTTTGATGTTTCTATCAGTTAGTCAGTTGCCATTTTTATTTATCGATTTGCTCAAAATGGAAGAAATTCCACAAAATATAAGAGAAAAGGCCATAAAAGCGACCGAAAATCTTTTGCCAGTTAAATCAAGGCAACAGTATGATCGAGTATGGCATATTTGAGTATTTGGAAAGATGCGAACGCAATTCTTTAAATAACCGGAACCGTTTTAATGGCATATTTTCAGGAACTGGTAAGTTATCGATTTTATTTTAATACATATGTTTGTATAAACTTGATCTTTATTATGAGAGAAATAAAATTGGATAAGCAATAAAATTTCCATATTAGCGCATTAGGGCATTATCATAATGCCCGCTTATAATGCCGTAGGTGTGATAGCAGGTATTATTGCTACCATAACATATTCCGTTTCTAAGGTATTACAGATCAATAATAGATGGGTAAAACATAAATATTTAAAAATAATCACAACAAATTTTTTTCCTTAATTTTTACCCTTAATGCGCAATATCGTGTTGCTATCTTAAACATCAGCAATAATTGACGTAAAGTTGTTATACATTTTTGATGTATAATTTAATGGAGTCCAAATTTCGTGAAAATATTTAGGGTATTCCATTAAAAACAAATCTACTTGACTATAAATATTCTGCTTTTGCGACATTTTGTAAGTATATTTAATAATACTATCAATAAAACAGGTTTCTTTTTGTATCTTCTACAGGAGCAAAGATATTTCGTATATAAATAAAGTTTAGACACCCTGTATTTGACTACTCAAATACTCAACTAAACTATACTTTGGGTACTTTAAATAAGGAAAAACATCTGTACAAAAAATGTATTAAATAAGTTTAAAAAGTCACAAACCCTAGATACCACAATTAAAAAAATATTTTATTGATTTAAAAAGTCAGTAACCATTTTTACTTACTAGGTATTTTTCTCAATAAAAAATGACCGGAATATTGTCTATTTTGAAAATTTAAGGATGGTGATTGTGCGACAAAACTCCCCCGTTATTGATTTCTCTTGGCATAAATACAATTCATCTGAATCAAGGGCAATAAAAAATAACAAGCAGTATCTTCTTATCGCCGATGACGCCATTAAGTCTGGAGATGAGGATAACAATGAAAAATACGACCGGAGTTTTATAGGATAATGAATGCTTTTAAATTTATTAGGTGCCTTATAAAATATGATATATACCGGGTGACAACGAAATTACTATCCAAATTATTTTCTTCAGTGTCGCCGTATAGTTTTCAAATTTAGGGACGTCATATTGTATCACCGGATGCCAATTTTAGATAAAATAGCTTCTGTGTATTACGTCCGGTTTAACTGGAAGCGATATAAACTTTATTATTTTAAATAAAACACCCTGTATATTTTTAAGGATTTAAATTCTACTGGTCATTTTTGATATAAAATCGGTAATAGTTGGATATAGCGGTTTTCGCTATCATAAGAGATTTTGAAAATTCTTTTTCAGAGCGTTTCTATAGGTCGATTATGACACAAATCTGTGTGCGCGTTTTCCGAAATCCATTTCTTTAATTTATTATTAATAAAAACATATTACGGGACGGTGGAGTGAACAGGGGTGCTGGGTGGGGACGAAACAGTAGAAATCCTACATTAAACGCCCAAAAACAGTATTTCACAGTACACACCGCACTTTCTGTTTACAAAAATGTCCAAAAATTGTTTAAAAAATTAAAAATAAATAATAGTTCAACAATCTCGCCATGACTGCATAAAAAAGAAGAGTTTGCAATAGAACTGTAAATGTCTTGCGATGTTGCCAAATAAAGTGAGAAAGTGTCAATAGCTTAAGAAAAAGGAAGATACAGGACAAAATTCATATGAAAAATTAAGTTATTCCTTCTTCCTATTATAATTTGTAGAGAAAAAAGATAAATACCTTAACATAAAGAAAGAGGCATTTCTACAAAAAATACCATTGTTTCTCATGGAAATGGTGGATAATCCCCGAAATAGGCTTGGTGTTAATTCTTCATAAGAAGTTTGGCAACGCTGCTTCTATCAAGACTGTCATTTTCATAATGACGAACTTCATGTTATCAGCTGACCAAAATGAATGCGCCTATTTTCCTTCTTTAATTAATGGCGGACGAGATATCTCATATGTGTGGGATAGTTTTTCGAAAAATTTAATACTTTTCAAAATTAATTTACATTTTTCATGTGCCCCGAGTGCAGTGTATTAATGTTTTCTTGTGTTTGACGTTGGATTTATACTGTTTTGTCCCCACCCAGCACCCCTGTTTACTCCACCGTCCCGTAATATGTTTTTATTAATAATTAATTTTAGAAATGGATTTTGGAAAACGCGCACACAGATTTGTGTCATAATCGACCTATAGAAACGCCCTAAAAAGAATTTTTCAAAAATCTCTTATAATAGCGAAGCTATATCGAACTATTACCATAAAATCTTAAATCTTTTCATAATCTATATTTTTGGTTTGGGAGAAAATGGCGTTTTAAAATGTCTATCACACCTCGTATATTTTTAAGGATTTAAATTCTACAGGTTATTTTTGATATAAAATCTTAAATCTTTTCATAATCTATATTTTTGGTTTAGAAGAAAATGGCGTTTGAAAATGTCTAAACAACAGCACAAATTGCAGTTTTATGAGAAAACAAATAAAAATCACAAAAATTTGCCTAAAATAGTTTTTATAAAAGGCTCTACCTTTAGAGACCATTATAATACTACTTCCTGTTTAACCGTTGTTGTTGTTAAGGGCTGTAAAATTTGAACTTCTAAGTATGATAGCCCTGGTAATGTTAATGGAACACCCTATATATTTTTAAGATTTAAATTTTTTAGCTATTCCTAATCGATAACCTATCTTTTTAGTTTTAAAGAAAACGGAGTTTAAAAAGGTCCGAATAAACAGTTTCATGGATATTGTGTTGTTGTCTGGGCCTTTTAAACGCCGTTTTCTCTAAAACAGGAAAAGATAGGTTATAGGTATATAATAGTTTTTCTATCAGAAATAACCTAAAGAATTTAAATCCTTAAAAACATATAGGGTGTTTCATTAAAATTACCAGGCTTATCATACTTAGAAGTTCAAATTTGACAGCACTTTCGGTTAAACAGGAAGTAGTATTATAATGGTCTCTAAAGGTAGAGCCTTTTAAAGTACTCCTTTAAACAATTTAAATTTTTGTGATGTTAATTTTTTTCCCATAAAACTGCATATTGTGCTGTTGTTTAGACATTTTCAAACGCCATTTTCTCCAAAACCGAAAAAGTAAGGCTATGGAAATTTTTAAGGTTTTATATCAGGAATGATCTGTAGAATTTAGATCCTAAAACATATACAGGGTGTTCCATTTAAAATGTTAAAGTTGATATCACATCCGGCTAAACCGGAAGTAATACACCAGATGCTATTATATTCAAAATTGCCATCCGGTCATACAATATATCGTCCCTAAATTTAAAAACTGAATGGTGGCACTAAAGAAAATAAATTGCTAGATAGTAATTTCGTTGTCACCCGGTATGACTAATAATATTTTTTTAAGTCCCAATTATAGTAGTTTACTGTATGTGTATTTGTAGATTTTTCGTGTTATGGAAAAGTGCAAGCCATAGTGCTTCATATTGGGAAAATATAATTAAATGCCCATCATATACTAAAAAGTGTTATAACGTATGTCCTAAAAGTTTTGGCACCCGCCTCAGTTGACGACAACATCTTGGTATACGAAAAAGCTGCGCTTGAGAGTATTTGGGGCACTTACGTCTCTTTCGATATTTAAGACCATTCCTCCTCAATTCCAACGATATTGTACTCTTAGAAGGTCTGTATTGCCTAGCCAGTCTCCTCGTTGACATTCCAATCTGGTTTTTGCTCTTCTCACCAATCTCTCTGACCTCTGTGCGGTAAATGCACGTGGTCTTCCACTTTGGGAGATTCAGACATGGTATTCCCTGCTCGCACTCCGCTATTGTTCTGTAAATGGTTCTGCGTGAAATGTTTTCATTCTGGAATATTCGACAGATTTCAGCTTTGGGTATCCGCCCAACTAACTTGTAGATACTTTTTCTTGTTTCTAATTTATACGACATCTTAAAGCGAAAACTTCAAAATAAATAAATCTCAACTGACAGTAAATAAAGTAAATAAACTTTTGTTTTTAAAGGCAACTTGATATTATTTTGTTTTTGTTAAAATTAAAGACAATGAGTTTTGTGCCAAAACCTTTAGGACATACGTTATTAACATTAGAAACCCATAATTTATAAATAATTTGATTAGTTTGCTAACTAAATTCTAGTTGCTTAAAACAACTGCACCTTTAAAAAAATTCAGTGGGCTTTGTTCTATATAATTTTAGTTTTCGTCCACTGTATGCGGAGATCTTTTACCATGCATGTTTGGCAACACAATAAAGCTTATGACAAGTAGTTAACTTCTTTACCACACTTACAAATTATTATAATTATGACACTTTTTAATTATGGAATCCTGCCTTTGCTTACAAAAGAAAAATTAAACTCCGCACGCAATCAAATTATCCTGATGATGTTTCAACTAACTAAAATTAATGACGAAACTTTCCAACTTTAACGACAGTAAAGTTGAGTGAAATTTTGTCTCATAACATAATTATTTGATTAATGGTTATAATTAGTGGGAGCTATTAAGCGAATAGGTTTGATGTTAGTTGTTTAAGCTTAGACATCTGAGACCAAATGTATTATTTTTTTTTAATTTTCGCAATATAAATTTTCAAGAATAAGATATTAAACAAAATAAAATATAAAATACTAAAACATAACAATAGAAACCAAGGATGTGATGTTCTTTTTTAACTTTTTGCCAATTGCGCCATTAAACCATAATAATTTTTGACCCGGCGAAAAACACCGTTACCAGTAAAAAAGCGATTTCTTTAATTATCAAGGAATCTTGCGTATGCATCCCTATACGGTCCAACTGGACAGGCTCAGAACTTCTCACTTTGTTCGTCCTTTTATCCCTAGAGTTTCTAGATTATGGAATGCCCGCGGAGGTCTTGCCTTCTCCCCCAAATCTTCAAGTATTTAAGTCCCGTGTCAACAAACTCCCTCTTACCTCCCTTAAGACACCCACGGTACGTTAGAATTTAGGCTTTTAGCCTTCGTGGTTTGTCCAAAGATTAAAAAAATCTTTTGAAAAATAAAATGCGCCTACTGAAAATATACCAAAATTCGTACCTTTACTTAAGAATAAAAAATTTGTTAGTATGGCCTCCCGTATATTATTTTATTTATTTGTATTTTTATAATTTTATTTTTCTTTAGTAAAGAGTTGATACTTTATCAGAAGTCCACAGGAGTCATTCTCAACTTAAAATAAGTTAAGCCTTTATAAACTTTAATAATAATTAATAATTATCATGAAAATTTTTTATTGCCAATGTTTTTAAATTATGGATTTATTAATAATTTTATATATAATATATGAACAGTGAATATAGTTTAAAGAAACTTTATACATAAAGAATTTTATTATTTTTTAAAAGTTTTATTGCTGTTTATAAAATAGTAGGTCCATTGTTTGTAACCGAATTTAATCCGACTAGTGAAGAGTTATTTCCCGGTTATACAGCGACATTGACAAAGGGGAAAAATGAGAAAACCCGCTAATCCATTTCAGTATCGACAAATGAAAAGCTTAAATGTGGATTGTTGGTAAAAGCTCAATTTTATTGTATTTTTAAAATTATTTAGTAAAAACTGATAAATAATTCAACTTAAGTACTTTTTAAAGATATACAAGCTACGACAAAAAGTAAATTGTTTAAATCGAACACTTTATGTATATTGTATATCATTATTAAAAAAAAACTAAAAGAGTTTTACAAAAATACTAAATGATAGCATTTTTTGACGGGACTACTATTAAAATGTAAAAATCCACAGTACTACATTAAAAAAATGAACAAAGAACCTATAAATTGACTATAATTAATTATTTCTTTAGTTTGAATACTCTATTATGTACTACATTTATATCGAATAGTTCAAGCTGGCTTGAAAACAAAGCGGTTTTGAAGCGATTTCCAAGTCTACGTGTTTATTTCGGTGGCTTGAAAGTCGATTGAAAATCGAGGTCAAGTACATTCCAGGCCATCGTCGTACGCATGCAGCAGTTTTGTATCCAACTTCACAGCAGACATTAAATAAAAACAAACCTCACGTTTTAATTTGTCCCGTCTTGTGTGCTGTTGTTGGTGTGAGCGTGTTTTAAAGTTTTTTCACCAGTTTTTTTACTCATATTTTGTATAAAAATGTCTAAATCATATATGAAATTGACACTGATGACGTTCAAGGAAGCATTCATCTGAAGTTAGGCAGCTATTAAGCCCGCTTGAATCGTTTATATCGTGTTTCTAATCGGCTTCAGTCAAGTCAACCCTACTTATTTTCAGACTTGACTTGAACGATTCAAGTCACTTTCAAGCGCGTTTATATAGACTTTTTCAAGCCACTTTAAAAGCCGCTTTAACTCAAGCTAGCTTCAACTATTCGATATAAACGTAGTGATGGATGTAGTCATGCCCTAAAAAGCTAATGATTTTTGTTCAGGACTAAAAGATACAACTATTGGGACATATGAATGTGATAGAAAATGATTCAGTAGTGATATTTAAAGAATTTCGGACTCAACAACAAGCAAACAAGTTTACATTTGAAAACGGACAGAGATAGGACTATCCGAAACGTTGTGCGAATAATCAAAAATAAAGACAATGCAAGTCATAAATTCTTATTGGGACATATACATATCTCATTATTATATTAACCACACTAGATAGAAATTGTACATGGCTATATTTCTTAAACTATTAAAGTTAGACATACTTAATGTGTTATTTTGTAACAGCTCTTTAAAATATCTTTTTGACGGTAATACAATGTACCAGAGACTATACTTAAAATAATTAATAGTTTAAAAAACTAAAAAACACGCTTTTATATGCAACTCGAACTAAAAATTAAAAAATAATTTTTTATTAAAAAATATTTTCACTTCATAGTAAAAAGCGTGGGGTGCTTAATATATTAAATGTTATAATTATTATATTTGCCAATATCTATGATGGAAAAGTTATGAAAAAATAGTAAAATGCACCCCACGCTTTTTACTATGAAGTGGAAATATTTTTTTAATAACAAATTATTTTTTAATTTTTAGTTCGGTTGCATATAAAAGCGTGTTTTTTAGTTTTTTAAACTATTAATTATTTTTCATTTTTTAGTTCGTTATATCAATTAATTTTTTAAAAATAAATGCTCCAGTTTATTCACTAAAAAATTTTTTCGCCATTTTGTCAAGAATGGGTTAGAATAGGAATGTCTCACTATATTCCCCCGTCTTTTTGCACAAAATTCTTAATATAACAGTAAATTAGAACATACTATTTAATTAAGCAGCAAAAGAAAATAACCAGCCCCTTTTTATTAGTTCTGTGCCCCTGTATATCAAATTTGGTCAAAATGGGGTTGCTCCAACTTTCGAAACAATTACCCAATTTGCATAAATAAGACAAATGTTAATTATTTATTTGCTTCTTGTATTTCAATTAAAGTGTATACTTTGTTTTTAATAGCTTGGTTAACTGATTTTTTCAACTTTCATTTCACATTAAAGGAATTTTAGGTTATGTTATGACTGTTAATTTTTCAGATGTCAGTTTGTAATACAGATTTCTGTTTTATGACCGCCTGTTTTAAAAAACAAGTGAAGGTTATTCGTTCGTTAAAAAGCGTTTTAAAAAAACAGATGATTGTTATACGCTCCCGGAACGAATACTTTCAGCGAACGAATGAGTTCAATTTAGCAGAATTGAGCCCCTGGTCCCCAACCCGTCGGCAAATGTTGTCTAGTTCGATTATTCAATTGTCTAATCTGGCGCATCCGCCAGAACGTACGATTTTTTAAAATTAGCAAAGTTTGAAATGTTGCCAACAGATGGCGACCCAGGTGTTGTTTTTATAATATAATGGAATTTCTTTTCCTGGCGATCCAAAGCAGGATAACGGGATACTGTTTGCAGATTATTGCATTGTCATGGGTCCTTAATACGTGTGCAAAGTTTCAAAGAAATCGAATAGCTGGAAGTTGGTTAAAATTAGGCTCAAAGATTCCGTTACATAGATAGCCAGATTGATAGATACATACAACCCAAGTTAATAAAAGCGTGTTAAAAAGATCATGACTTTGGTTGTTTTGGTTAGTTCTGGTTAGTTAACTAGTAACTTTGGTTGTTTCTCTCTATATCTTAAAAACAAAGAAAAATCGATTACCGGTTCGAAAAAATTAAGGCAACTAATTAGTATTTTATTTTTTCCATAAGTTTAAATAGGTAAAAGGTAAATTTATAACTACACTACTAACTACACCCGGTACGTTTATTTTAAAAAATGTTTTTTTTCTCTTTATCTTTGGACAATCCACTGAAGGCTGAAAGCTTAAATACTAACGTACCGT
Source organism: Listronotus bonariensis (assembly GCA_014170235.1). Taxonomy (NCBI): domain Eukaryota; kingdom Metazoa; phylum Arthropoda; class Insecta; order Coleoptera; family Curculionidae; genus Listronotus; species Listronotus bonariensis. The sequence goes on from JACEGR010000245.1 coordinate 218,529, forward strand.
GGGTGTCTTAGAAGCGAGGTAAGTGGGAGCTTGTTGACACGGGACTTAAATACTTGAAGATTTGGGGGAAGGAAAGACCTCCGCTGGCAGTAGGTTCCACAGTCCTAGAAACTCTAGGGATAAAAGAACGAACGAAATGGGAAAGTTCAGGGCCTGTCCAATTGGACCGTATAGGGATGCATACGTGCGGCACCACGAGTTTCTCTGTTGGGAGCTGCAAGAGGAGGGACTATACTGGATAATTCGTCGAAGCAGAAGCCGTAAAAGTATCTATAGAAGAGCGATAGATCTCCCACAGCTCGACGATGGGCAAGAGAAGGAAGTCTTTGAGTAAGTAAAGGATCATTAATAAGACCAACAGCCCTTCTTTGAATGGCATCAAGAGATTTAAAAAAATGTGCATATTAGTAGGTATTTTTAGTAAATTTTTGTTATTTTGACTCCGAATTTATACTTCGGAAATACATCATGTTATTATACTGCATAAAAGGTATCTACAGACTAATACAATAAGCGTGTGTAATAATTTGACTGACAGGCAGTATGAAAAAAAATAAAATTTATGCAACGCCTCGACCCTACACACCGCCACCCTCTCTTAAATTACTTTTAGATATCAAACAACTTAAAGTCAAACGCAATTTATGTAATAAAATGCCAAGAAATCAATTTCAATTAAATTTCTAAGTTCGTTAATGGAAAGTGAAACCCCGAAAGATGGAACAACTTAGTGGAAAGCCCGGTTGCAAATTGAGTTACAGTCGCACAATGCCGTCGATGTTTGTGTCGGCTTTTTGCTACGCATTCGGGAGTTAAGCAGGAAATAATTGATTTTGCAGGACCTCTAATGCGATATGGTACTAAATATATAGGGTGTTCGTAAACTGTCACGCCAAACTGTCTTAGTAGATTTATGCAAAGTATTTTACTTCCTTTAAAGACGTTAAAAGGTCACATTTTCTATGTTATCTACAATAATTTTTTTTTTTGAACCGGCTTCCGCTGCAGAACTTGTCAATAAGGCTGCAGCAAGTCCTGATGAAGATCATGAAAAACCGAGCGTCTCCTTATTAGACACCTATTGTTGTCTAGCGGTAGGATATTAAATCTTTCATGGATACCCTACTGAATTTGTTAATATCCTACCGCTAGACAACAAAGTTTGTCTAATAAGTAGAAGCTGGTTTTCAAGTTATTCAGTATGACTCGCTACAGCCTCATTGACAAGTTTCTGATAGCAAGAGCAAGCCAGGAGTTTGTGGATTTGTGTTTTATATATTTTTCTTCCTATGAAAGATTCTATCATAGCAGTTTGGCACAACAGTTTACAAACACCTTGTATATTTTACAATATTTCATATAAGAACCTGCTTAAAATTTGGCTACACAAGGTTTTTTTATCTTTGGACAAACCACGAAGGCTAAAAGCCTAAATACTAATGTACCGTGGGTGTATTAAGCGAGGTAAGAGGAGTTTGTTGACACGGGACTTAAATACTTGAATATTTGGGGGAAGGAAAGACCTCCGCCGGGCAGCAGGTTCCACAATCTAGAAACTCTAGGGATAAAAGAACGAACAAAGTGAGAAGTTCGGGGCCTGTCCAGCTGGACCGTACTGGACCGTATAGGGATACATACGCTTGGAACCACGAGTTCCTCTGACAATTCTTCAGATCAGAAGCCATGGAAGTACCTATAAAAAGCGATAAATCCTCACAGCCCGACGATGGGCAAGAGAGGGAAGCCTTTCCGTAAGTGAAGGATCATTAATGAGACGAATAGCTCTTTTTGAATAGAATCAAGAATGCTTAGGGTTGTGGGAGACGCCATGCCCCAGATATGAGAACAATATTCCAAGGGAGGTCGGATTTGGGACACATATAAAGTGTATAAATTAGAAGTGGAAAAATACTTTTTGGCTCGGAAGAGAAATCCAAGCTTTTTGAAGCTGCCGTGGCTATAGATACAATGTGTTTATGCCAATTAAGGTTACTTTCAAATGTGACGCCCACAAGATTGAAGGTGTCTTTGCTCTGTAAAACTTGACCGCTCATAAGTAGAGGATGAGTATTTGATGACTCTTTTCGCGACAAGGAACATGAATGTGATGCATTAAAATGGACGAGGCGCCCCAATCTAATATTAAATTAAGATCCTGCGAAAGAGATATCTGCATCGCTCTGCGTTTGTTTTCCAAGTCAGGTTTAGTGATGGGTTTAGGAACCTGAAAACTGGAGTGAAGGGTACTATCGTCGGCGAAACTATGAATGGAATTAGTTGTGGACGAGAGAATGTCGTTGATGTAAAGAAGAAACAACGTTGGTGCCAAAACTGAGCCCCTGAGGGACTCCAGCATTTACTTGGTTCTGGTTCTAAGTTTTAGTTATGTTGGGGACACATGTTTATATAATAGTTTTTAGGCATCTAAATTCTATTTGAGATTCTAAATTTGTTGCATAAATACCATAATTTTAGTAAACATCCAAAACGATAACTTCAAATCGTTAAGGCACTCTGCACATAGGTCGGTGAAACAACGACGAGACCGAGATGCAACGAGCTTTCAACAGTATGTACGCATATATTCGTGTTTGAAGTGGCGACAACCGTACAGAGATAAGCATACGTTTAATGGTCAATTTCAACTATATCTCAGCCAATGAAATCATATGTCTATCGGAGAGCACCGATATTCCCGAATCCGACCACGACGGGGCAAAAACTACCCCTTTGGATTATCAACACATACGAATCACACACTGCAAACAAAATACAAAAAAATCCGTATTGCATTTGTTTATTCAAGGACGCGGATTGATGAGATCGGACACACTAATATGCCTACGTGCTGTCTAAGATCATAAAAATCGCTTCCGTGTCACTGTTTTACCGACCCATGTGCGAAGAGCCTTAGTAAAAGATAGTGATCAACAATAAGAGTCGATATTAAACACCGATATTAAGTGCTAGCGGCTTGTGTACAAAGGAGATGGTTTGTGCCCTCCGCATGTTGACTTGTCAAATATTTGCCAGCTTCAGATGGAGAAAAGGGCGCCAATATGAGAAACTGAGACTGAAAGGCCTCCGGGGGTCATAGTCTTTTAGATATTTAATATTTGGATTGAGTCATATTAAAATCGAGATTGCAAAATTTGTTGTAAAAGATAGTCATAAAATACAAAAACATGTTTCAACAAAAAGCTGTTAGGAATAACCAGTTAACATTAGGTTAATCAATTAAATCAACTTTTAATAAAATTTGGTAATTTTAAAATATTAGTTTTTACACAAGGTGTCCGCGAATATATGGCCAATCTCTCATACCTAAAAAGGACAAATACAAATAATATGACAAGTTCCTAGGATTTATTTTTTTATTTTTTTTTTGTTTTGTTTCAATGCCCACTAAAATTTATTTTAATATAAATTTATGTAAGGTAAAAGTGAACGCGACATCAACTTAACGTAATGATCAAGTTACCATTGTGTTGGCAGTACTTCTTTTAGTTTATGTGTCACTAAATTTAAAATTTGACAGTTTGCAAATGATTTTAATAGAAAGTATCGAAAATTAATAATAATAATATCTTTAAATAACCTAAAGTCCTAAAGAAAATATAGTGTGTTTTTTTTTGAGATTGCCTGCCACATTTGTCTTTATTTTTTTCAGAATAATAAAATTATTAGTTGATAAAACCTCTTATTTTGTTTAAATGATTATATCCACTTTCGATTTAAATTTTTTTATATATTTCGAATACACGTGTATTTAAGTTCTGGTTAAGCAAATGGGTATTGGAATATCGGCCGGTAAAGCAACAACAAATAATTGTGTGACTTATCCAATCAGAAATGCTTACATGCGGGTATTTACGGTAGACTGTTTCTTTTCCTTACATTACCTATGTGCTAAGTTATTTAGATGATCCGGTATATTCTCCAAAAATGTGAAATTAATTTGTCAAATAGTTTTAGGAGAGCTGCGCGTATTTGTAAAAAAAATCGAAGACGGTGACCCCGATTTCTCGAAAACTACTGAACCGATTGCCCTAACACAAACTTCTTAAATATATTTTTCAGCAATTATTTAAAAGTTTTTTTGCGATAAATATTTGTTTTTTAATAAATAATTTAAGGCCTTAATTGGGGGCCCAGAAATTGATTTTTGTGTACTAGTACTAATAAAAAAAAAAAACAAAAGGTATCTACTACTAGATACAATTGGTTTTTAAATTTTAGACGATTCAATTACAAAGATAAAGTAAGTGGTCACCGCAAAAGCCTTTTTTAGAAAAGCAACTAAACATCGGCTACAGAGGCTTACAAAATAATTTTTCTGACAAATTAAATATGTTTATGTTTTACCCATCTATTATTAATCTGTAATACCTTAGAAACGGAATATGTTATGGTAGCAATAATACCTGCTATCACACCTAGGGCATTATTATCGGGCATTATGATAATGCCCGCTTATAATGCCCTAATGCGCTAATATGGAAATTTTATTGCTTATCCAATTTTATTTCTCTCACAATAAAGATCAAGTTTATACAAACATATGTATTAAAATAAAATCAATAACTTACCAGTTCCTGAAAATATGCCATTAAAACGGTTTCGGTTATTTGAAGAATTCCGTTCGCATCTTTCCAAATACCAAATATGCCATACTCCCGATCATACTGTTGCCTTGATTTAACTGGCAAAGATTTTCGGTCGCTTTTATGGCCTTTTCTCTTATATTTTGTGGAATTTCTTCCATTTTGAGCAAATCGTTAAATAAAAAATGCCAACTGACTAACTGATTGAAAGGCGCGCTTGTGGCTGCTTCGGTTGTATCGGCAAGCGTCGATCTCCGGAGTTAAGCAGTGGAATGCGCGCCCATAATTTGGATGGGTGTCCGGCGACAGCGGTGTTTTGGGCAACGGCACACGGTGTTGTGTTCTGCTCGGGGATGCGGACCGAGCAACAACCATCCAAGTTATGGAATGAGTGGTGTGTGAATGAGAAGGAGTAGGGGTCAAGGTACAATAAGCCTTCAGGCTGCAGTGCACCACCTAGGGGGGCGGTCGTCGGACCTGGGTGGGATGACCCCGAAAGGGTGAAAAAAAAAACTGATTGAAACATCAAAGTCAAACTTAACACCAGTCATTATCTACTTACGTATACAGGTATAGGTGCAACTTATTTTTATATTGCGAATAAATAATGTAATTAGTCATTGAAATACTCTTTTTTGGGTTAAACATAAAGCATTGTATGCACCACGGGTTTCACTGGACTATAATGCCCATCAGGTCAAAATCTAGCCCTCGGGCTATTTCGACCTTCAGGGCATTATAGTCCTAATAACACCCTTGATACATAAATAGCTATAAGATATTGTTAAAAATTTACAGAATATATGTACGTATCAACTTTCAAATCAATAAATTAAAAGTGCTTCTCAGAAAGAAATCTTGAAAAATGTTTTTTTGTCTTCTAACTGAATAGGACCCCTTATTGCCTCGAAAAACAAAACAAAATGCAAACAAAATACTTTTGGAATCCAAACATCTGAATACGATTGGTAAAGTCAATTTTAAATCCTTAATTAAATTTGTTACGACTGGCTTTTATAAAATCGTATGTAAATATCATATTTTCAATGGTAAACGATCAATACAGAGTGCATTAACAAAAATGCAGAAATCCGTAGCGTATCGAAAAAAGTCTGTCTTTTCTCCTCCGACGAGTAAGTGAGATTTAGCCATGGTTTAGCTGATTTCCCCGGGACCGAATGAATGGTATCGCGCGGTCACACTTGAATGGGTTCGGAAAGGCCCGTTCACATCATTTCCTGATGGATTACGCGGGGATTCACCGAGAAACCCTGATTGACGGACATCTATAATCGCCTTTTTGCACGGTTGCTTAGGTCAATATGTGATATAATTTCCTACATATCAGAAAAATAATGTATAAAAAGAAAAACTCTTTGTCGAATGTCGAAAAAACTACACTGTGTTATTAATTGATACTATTGTAATATACCGGGTGTTGCTCCGTCGAGCGGGACATAGGGAATCCCATGTAAATTTTGAAGTGGTCCAATATTGGCTCCCCTCATTATTTAAGAAAAAAATGCTATTAGGACTTATTGAAGAGCACAGTAAGTTCCAACCAAAATGAAAATTTGAGCATTTTTCAACCAACCAGTAACGAGTAAACTGCTTAATACTTCTGCAACGTAGTATCTCATTATGCACCCTGTACTCTAGAAATCAACAATAAAAACACCATATCGATTTATCAGTGACAATTTAGATCATTAATTTACAATATTATTGCCAAAACTGAACAATTTTATACGGGAATTTCAAAAAAATCCTCGCATTTCATTTTAGTTTACAGCTAATTCCAACACATGCACTCACAGTTACGCAAGACAATAAAACAAATTTTTCTACATTTAGAAGTCAATTTATGACGAAAGTATCAGGATTTAATCAAATGCTCAAATATTCCTCCATTAACTGCCAGACAATAACCCAAACGATTATAAAACTCATTTCTTACGTTGGCTAGTTGGTATATCGATATTCTGGCACATTCAGCGGAAATAGCATTCCTTAACTGGACTAAATTTTCATATTTTTTATTGGTAGCTTAGTTTGTAAATGTCCCCATAGAAAAAATCGTTTGGCAAAAAATCACGTCGATTTTCTTCACATTTACAATTATTGATTACTGTGCCTGTAGTTTCAAATTTTTTATCGTCCGTTCTATTGTCGATTTACTTGGTATTGGCCTATTGGGAAAATAGGCTGCAACATGTCCGCTACTCTTCGATAACTATTTCCCTGGTAAAACCATTTTATAATAATGATTTGTTCTTGATTTAAGTAGTTCATTATTTAAGAATGATGTGACATTGATCTGACAACTTGAGAGTAAGAGGTTTAATAATGTTTCTAGTATTTTATTATAAACTTCTAATAATACAAGGCGGGTAAGAAGATAGGAGTTAACGTAACTTATTTTAGCATTTAGAAGAGCTGAAATTTGTACACTGGGTACAACTTTTCGTGCTTTTAAAAATCTAAATTATATTTTCTTCTAAAATAATTAGGGAGCCAATATTGGACCACTTCAAAATTTACATGAGATTCCCTATGTCCCGTCGACGGAGCAACACTCGGTATATAATTTGTAATGCTCTGTATAAAGACGGATTCAAAGTATACAGGGTGTCCCAAAATATGTAGGTAATCTCTTCGCTTCATAAAAAACACATTAAAATTATATGACAAGTTTCTATAATTTTTTACAGATATGTGGTTTTTAAGGATTCCGTGATTTTTCGTGAATAACTGAATAACGTGAAAAACTTAACTATGTATAGTGTAGTTGAATTCTTGTAGTGTTATTTTAAACCTAATATTATTAACATTTATTTTATGGTGAACATTATTTATAAATATATGCCGCCCCCGTGGCGCAGTGGACAGAGCTTTGATCTTCGAAGCCAGAAGTCGCCGGTTCGATTCTCGGCGGGGGAGACATATTTAGGTAGTAGTTATTTAAAAATAACGACCGTGGTGGCACTACTGCGTTGTCTACAAGGTGCTGTGAAATGCATAACTGCATATTTCAGGGCTTGGACAACGTTGACGGAATAGGGGGAACGATGGGTTAAACATCTAATAACCTGACACCCACAATACTCTGGTATTTAGGCATATGCCTTTGTGGGATGTGAAAAAGATTTAAAAAATGCATTGGCGTATATCACTGGGGAAGCAATGCTTCCCTTGCTTCCATGGACCGCACGCACCTGCCATACAGTGTGTCCCAGAATAGGTGTTACAAAAGGACAAATGGACCAAAAAGTTTAAAATTTTAAAACGAAATTTGGGAAAAACTGGTGGCATGGTCGAAATCTGATAAATACAAAATTTTACTCCGATTGCTAATATACAGGGCGAGTTATAACTATAAATATAAAAAATGCCCAGTAATTAACCACTTTAATTTTTTAAATAGGATTAAATTGTATAAAAAAATACTGTAGGGAATTAAATTTTATGGGTATTATACAGGGCAAGCTATAACTAGAAATATGAAAAATGCACAGGATCTTACTACTTTTATTTTTAAAAATAGAACAAAATTAAATAAGTAAATGTTGTAGAGAATTGAATTTTATGTCAAAATTTAAAGGTAAAGCATGAGAGTAAAAAAATTAATTGTCAATTTTTTACATTACGCATTACAACTTAAATAATGGACAAAGGGAGCAAAATTTAAGAGAAAATTTAATAATTTTAAATATATTTTTTTTAAATTCGATGCCTTAGCCAAGTTTTTAAAAATTCTTATTGTATAATAAAAAAATGGAAAAAATATTTTTTTACTTTAATTCTTTCACTTTAATTCTTTCACTTTAAATTTTGACCATAAAAATAAATTTCTACATTTATATATACAATTTTGTCATATTTCTAAAAATAAAGGTTCCTCTTGGTTATTTGTCATATTTTTAATTATAACTTGCCCTGTATATTACCAAATAAAGTAAAATTTTGAATTTATGAGTTTTGGTTCATGCGAGTTTAAGTAGTAGTTGTTGTAGTAGTAGTAGTAGTAGTAGTAGTATAGTTGTAGTAGTAGTAGTAGTAAAATAGGATATTAATGAATTCCAAAATTTTTGGTCAATTTGTCCTCTTGTAACACCTATCCTGGAACTCACTCTATCCCAGGACATACAGTGCTAGATAAGCATAAAAATTTATTCGACATACATTAGTATCAATCAATAAAAGATCCAATCTCTGTCCCTCCAAATCCACCAAATTAATTTCACCATAAAGGTTTTACAGATCTCCTTAAATATGTACACTGCAGGGGTTTATTAGAGGGTGGCGTATAATTATGCACTGACTCGAGTGGGTGTTTTAATAAAGATCCATCGTGGGATGGCCGACAACTGTAATAAAACATTTTGTAACAATCAGTTGGGCATAGGCGTAGGTTACGCCCTTACATGGTCAGTTGTAGGTATTGACCTCTATCTATGGGGTCTTAAAATAGTAATTTATATAGCAAGTGCATAAAGTTGTATTTTTTTTACGAATGGGAGGTTTGACAGCATGAGCCGTCAGGCATGCATGTGTCATATGGTATTTTTGTACCCCCATATAAATTTTATAATTTCAATTTCTGAGTCATTCTATAAAATTTTAGTCGCAAGTTATTAAATTAAAAATTTAATGACATTTATTATTATTAACTAAAAAAGTAATTGCGGAGTTTATGGTAACTTGATCTTTGGTTCAATAAATTGCCGAAACACGTCAATATATTTATTAAGAAGGAACGTTTTTACAAAAAATTTGACGTTGCCCCTTTAATCCCTTAACCCCCAGGGCTACCACCCCTAATTAAATACCTCATTGGGATGGCCGTATTTCCGAAACTAAGAAAGTTAGATGTACTTTATGTGGTATTTTCTTAAATGTGTATGTTATTTAACCAAAAGATCTTTAAAAGAGCTTTAAGTAAATGCCCCACTAGGTACATTTTACTTTATTATTTTTGGAAATATGGCCATCCAAATCAGGTATTTAGGTAATTTTAAAAGTACCAGCATTTTGTAGAAGGTTAAAATATTGACTTGTTAATTTTACTGATACCAAGTAAATGCTGGAGTCCCGCAGGGCTCAGTTCTTGCACCAACATTGTTTCTTCTTCACATCAACGACCTTCTCTCGTCCACAACTAATTCCATTCATAGTTTCGCCGACGATAGTACCCTTTACTCCAGTTTTCAGGTTCCTAAAAAACCCATTACTAAACTTGACTTGGAAAACAAACGCAGAGCGATGCAGATATCTCTTTCGCAGGATCTTAATTTAATATTGGATTGGGGCGCTAAAAATCTCGTCCATTTTAAGGCATCCAAAACACAATCATGGTCCTTGTCGCGAAAAGAGTCATCAAATACTCATCCTCTACTTATGAGCGGCCAAGTTTTACAGAGCAAAGACACCTTCAATCTTGTGGGCGTCACATTTGAAAGTAACCTTAACTGGCATAAACACATTGTATTTATAGCCACGGCAGCTTCAAAGAGCTTGGATTTCTCTTTCTAGCCAAAAAGTATTTTTCGCTTCTAATTTATACACTTTATATGTGTCCCAAATCCGACCTCCCTTGGAATATTGTTCCCATACCTGGGGCATGGCGTCCCCCACAACCCTAAGCATTCTTGATTCTATTCAAAGAAGAGCTATTCGTCTCATTAATGATCCTTCACTTACAGAAAGGCTTCCCTCTCTTGCCCATCGTCGGGCTGTGGGGGATTTATCGCTTTTTATAGGTACTTCCATGGCTTCTGCTCTGAAGAATTGTCCAGTATAGTTCCTCCACTGACGGTTCCCAACAGAGAAACTCGTGGTTCCGCGCGTATGCATCCCTATACGGTCCAACTGGACAGGCCTCGAACTTCTCACTTTGTTCGTTCTTTTATCCCTAGAGTTTCTAGATTGTGGAACCTGCTGCCCGCGGAGGTCTTTCCTTTCCCCCAAATCTTCAAGTATTTAAGTCCCGTGTCAACAAACTCCCTCTTACCTCGCTTAAGACACCCACGGTACGTTAGTATTTAGGCTTTAAGCTTTCGTGGTTTGTTCAAAGATAAAAAAAAGGTTTATTTTAAGAAGAAAACTTCATATGAAGGTATGTCCAAAACGGCTTAACTTTTGAGATACAGGGTGTCAAAATTTTCAAAAACCAAAAATTTCGAAAACACTTATTTTAGTAAAAACTGGAATACTGGATATAAACCATATTTAAATAAGTATTTATTATTTTTGTTACATAATTGCTAATTAAAAACTTATAAAACCTTATTTTTAAAAAAAAAGATCCCGCAATGCTTCTTTTATGGTCTAAAAATATGAAATTAAGTGAATTTTATTTTTTTCTCTTAAACTAAACAAGATACGAAAAAAAGATATTTAAAAGCAGTGATTTTATTTGCTTAATCAAAAGACAGCACAAAAATTTTACACACATTACACAGTCAGTGGCGTACGGTTTTTTTGTTGGAAATATTTCTTCAGTTGCCTCTCGAGACGCCACTAGAGTTACTAAATGTAATTAAGTTAGGAATAAATTACCCCCGTAATGTCAATAATATTATTGCCAAATTAAAACAAAATTGAGTAAAGAATAGTTAGGATAATAAAAGGAAAAGATTTTTTTTTGTAAATTTTAACACTCTGTATCTTAAAAGTAAGGACGTTTAGGACACCCCTTTATATAAACTTTTCTTTTAAAATAAACCCAAAAATCGCCTTCTTCAATATTGACATTCAATTAGACAACACCCTGTATATTGTTTTGATATTCCAGAAATATATATTTTATTAATTCAATCACTACCCCTTTTCTACGCACCTGTTTAAAATAAAAAAGTGTGTGGCGCTCACTGACTGGCTTCCGTTCCCCTTTCAAATATTAGATATCAAACATATAATACACAAGGGGGATGTTTCGCTTTAAAAATCCATGTAAAAACCAGTTAAATTGTCTGGGGGATGTTTTCTCTTTGACATGAAAGATATACCCTTTTCCTTTATTCGAGATGATTTTTGGAATATTATTAAAATTTTGATTTTTCTATCCTATTTATATTATTGAAAATTCCGAATAAATAATATGATAATAACAACTAATATCTACAGTGTTTGGCCTTATTGTTGAATATTATGGAAAATAAATTATTTTTTTTATTTTTCAAAAAAAAATATAAATAAATTACACATGCCTGAACTTTAAAAACACTTGTGAAAGCTTATATGAATCTTAGCGTATACAGGGTCATCCAAATTAAGTGTCTGTCATTTGTAACTTCGTTATTACTTAAAATATAAAACAGTTTAAATAAGCAAACTAGTAGCTTTTTTCACGCTCTGTAAGACTAAAGATTAGAAAAAACAATTGACAATCGGGTTGCTGAGTTATACAGCGAAATACCCCTTTTTAAATGAAACACCCTGTATATTTTATCATCATTAGAAAGTTCTTTTAAAATCCTTTAAAAAAGCCCATATGTAATATATCCAATATTTCATAGTTTCGAAATATGGCCATCCTCAGGAGTTTAATAGTAAACTGGATTTTTATATAAAACACCCTGTATAGGGTATCATCATTAAAAGATATTTTAAAGAGTTTTAAGAAAATACCACATTTGATGTGCCTATCTTTTTAGTTTTGGAAATATAGCTATTTAAATCTGAAAGATAGTAGATATTTTTCCCGTTTTATTTCTGACACTAAAACTTATTGCTTGTAGCTTAAAGCTGTGATAAATGGAAATTAAGTAATTTTTGATTTGAATGGCCATATTTCCAAAACTATAAGAGATAGACATATCAAATGTGGTATTTTCTTAAAACTCTTTTAAATATCTATTTATTGGTAATGTAATATACAGGGTGTTTTATTTAAAAAATGCCAGTGTACTATAAAATTTCTGAGGATGGCTATATTTCCGAAACCATGAAAAATTGGATATATCACATGTAGACCTTTTTTCAAGGATTTTAAAAGATCTTTCTAATGGTGATAAAATATACAGGGTGCTCCATTTAAAAAAGGGTATTTTGCTGTGTAACTCAGAAACCCGATGGTCAATTGTTTTTTCTAATCTTCAGTCTTAAAGAGCGTGAAAAATGCTACTAGTTTGCTAATTTAAACTATTTCGTATTTCAAATAATAACGAAGTTACCAATGACGGACACTTAATTTGGATGACCCTGTATAGCGTATACAAGAAAGGTGCAAATTATCAGATATAGGAAAGTATTGATTTATAGACAAAGTTACTAAGGTCGTCTCTGTCAACCCGAAAAAAAATAACCAAACATGGATCCAGAACATGAAAATAGGAATTTTTCGATCTAGTGGAAGCCGCTATGGCACATTTATTGAAGTTTAGGGTTTGCTTCAAGAAAGAACATGATTTACTTTTTAAATGCTTTTCAAAAAAATGGTAAACGTAGTGAATAACAAAACTGAATTTTGCAGAACTACCATTTTACGGCACTAGTTCCGAAAAATAATATTTACTGCACTACTGCGTTATAGTGACAATTATCACAATAAAGAAATAGTGGGTGTACTTTACTTAGTGCACGGTTGTAGATAAAAATATTCTATTCTACTCTATTTTTTTTTACTGGTTTTGGTCCCTTCAGGTCCAATCCACCACTCTCCCCCTTCCGGACTATGCTTTCCAGGACTTCGTCGGCGGAAATTCTGGATAATCGAGCTCGTAGCTCCCAGAAATTCCAACAAGAAAACAAAAATAATTCTTGAATCGATGCAATACATAAATTGTCGGCTGTCAAACCAAGACCTGCTACTCGTGTTACGTATAACCTTCACTCTCACTACTGACAGTTCCCATGGCACGTCCATCTATTTCCCGTCATTTGAGAAATGCCTCGTGTTCACCACCAAACAGGATACCATCAGCTTATAGGTATCTTCGCTCACAGCGCTTAGATCCAGAAGAAAGATGCCGTCAATTTAGCGTGAATCTTTCCTTGATCCCCGAAGGTAAAAACGTCCGTACTGGCACCTCTAACCGCCACCCCGGGAAGAACTTTGTAGTCCTCTACGCACGTCCGCACTGTCCGGAGGTCAAACAAAGAGTCCCTTGATAAAAATATAATAATAAGAAGTATTTTACTTGGCTTTTACTATTATTATATTTTTACTGGGATATAAAGATTATTTTGTGCAAATTAATATACTAAAAATACCCAATAATAAAGAAATAGGGTTATAAAAGAAGTAAAGGAAATATTGCCAACGGATATTTCATACTAATGACATCCTCTTTGTAAAGGGGAGCATACTATACATATAAATATTCATGCTTTTCTTCTGTTCACGGCATTGATACTGAACATAAAGCCTTTAAAATGGATCATCATTAGGAAGATTTCAATGGAAGTATTAGGGAGCTAAATATTAGAATATAGAAGAAGCAATGTAGGTTTTATTAATAACGTATGTCCTAAAAGTTTTGGCACACAATATTTATCGTTTTTTTTAATGAAGAAATTTATTTAAACACTGACTAGTTACGTCTCTTTCGATATTTAAGACCATTCCTCCTCAATTCCAACGATATCGTACTCCTAGAAGATCTGTATTGCCTAGCCAGTCTCCTCGTTGACATTCCAATCTGGTTTTTGCTCTTCTCACCAATCTCTCTGACCTCTGTGCGGTAAATGCACATGGTCTTCCACTTTGGGAGATTCAGACATGGTATTCCCTGCTCGCACTCCGCTATTGTTCTATAAATGGTTCTGCGTGAAATGTTTTCATTCTGGAATATTTGACAGATTTCAGCTTTGGGTATCCGCCCAACTAACTTGTAGATACTTTTTCTTATTTCTAATTTATACGACATCTTAAAGCGAAAACTTCAAAATAAATAAATCTCAACTGACAGTAAATAAAGTAAATAAACTTTTGTTTTCAAAGGCAACTTGATATTATTTTGTTTTTGTTAAAATTAAAGACAATGAGTTTTGTGCCAAAACTTTTAGGACATACGTTAATAAGAGAATTTTTTAAAGAATATATTAAATATACCGGCTAGTGCATCGCCAGACTAGGGATGCGACATCGAAGCCAAACATCGATGTTGAACATCGATGGTGACCATCGATGGCACGGATTTAGCTAGCTTTTTTATGACGAGGGTGGCTTAACTGGCAAAAGGGCAAAATGTTTTTCTATCGAACTATCAAAAATCTTATTAAGTTACTAACATTATGCGTTCTTAATGCTTTCCAAATAACCTGATGGTAGAAGAAAACATCGATATTTCGATACTCCACCATCGATGGCAAAACGTCGACCATCGATCGTTGTTTTCATAACATCGATAAGCATCGCGCATTCCTACGTCCGACTGCCCATGGGAAATTTCATGCATTCAAAACACAATCATGTTCCTTGTCGCGAAAAGAGTCATCAAATACTTATCCTCTACTTATGAGCGGCCAAGTTTTACAGAGCAAAGACACCTTTAGTCTTGTAGGCGTCACATTTGAAAGTAACCTTAACTGGCATAAACACATTGTATCTATAGCCACGGCAGCTTCAAAAAAGCTTGGATTTCTCTTTCGAGCCAAAAAGTATTTTCCCCTTCTAATTTATACACTTTATAGGCGTCCCAAATCCGACCTTCCTTGGAGATATTGTTCTCATATCTGGGGCATGGCGTCCCCCACAACCCTAAGCATTCTTGATTCCATTCAAAGAAGAGCTATTCGTCTCAATAATGATCCTTCACTTAGAGAAAGGCTTCCCTCTCTTGCCCATCGTCGGGCTGAGGGGTTTTATCGCTTTTTATAGGTACTTCCATGGCTTCTACTCTGAAGAATTGTCCAGTATAGTTCCGTCACTAACGGTTCCCAACAGAGAAACTCGTGGTGCTGCGCGTATGCATCCCTATACAGTCCAACTGGACAGGCCTCGAACTTCCCACTTTGTTCGTTCTTTTATCCCCGGAGTTTTTAGAATGTGGAACCTGTTGCCCGTGGAGGTCTTTCCTTCCCTCCCAAATCTTCAAGTATTTAAGTCCCTCTTACCTCGCTTAAGACACCCACGATACGTTAGTATTTAGGCTTTAAGCCCTCGTAGTTTGTCCAAATATTAAAAAAGCCTCTATTGAAGAGAACTATTTGTTAAATACCATCACATATTCTGTTAGTACCTAATAAAAAAAACGCGTCTAAAAATCCTTATAAAATAAAACTTTTTAATGTAACTCTTCCCCACACATGTAAAGCCGTCTTAAACAATGGCACTCCGCACCATTGTTTTCGTAGAAGATTCCAGAACAGCGTAAAGAAATACAAAGGACGTAATCATGTTAATGGTTGGTGTATCTTACAAAAGACATTTTCCCGGTCGAGGTTTTCCACTTTTTCAATAATGTGATTGAATTTTACAATGCGATGGCTTTCAATGAAAAGTCGTGTCATGACACGGGGTATCAACATGTCATTTAATAAATACGGAACATAGGTATAAGGAAACTAGGTGGATAAGATAAAAATTAACTTTTTGAAAATGCCTTCCCAGAAATTCCAAAAAAGAAAACAAAATACTCTACAATCGATGCAATGCATAAATTGTCGGCTGTCAAACCAAGATCTGCTACTGGTGTTACGTATAACCTTCACTTTCACTACTGACAGTTCCCATGGCACGCCCATCTATTTCCCGCCATTTGAGAAATACCTCGTGTTCACCACCAAACAGGATACCATCAGCTTATAGGAATCTTCGCTCACAGCGCTTAGATCCAGAAGAAAGATGCCGTCAATTTAGCGTGAATCTTCCTTGATCCCCGAAGGTGAAAAAACGTTCGTACGACACCTCTAGCCGCCACTCCGGGAAGAACTTTGTAGTCCCCACGCACGTCCGCACTTCTCGGAGGTAGAAAAGGGGTTATTTATAAAAATTCGGTAAATACCGCTGGGTAAAAAAATAAGACTGAAAAACAAGTGGATTAAACAAAGAAATAATTGGCCTTTTGGCAAATATAAGTATATGTATTATACATGTTTGCAAAAACGATTATTTTTTAAAATATATTATTTGTTGCAGTTCACAGAGAATATTATTGAAAATAGTAAATTAAATAACTAATGTAAAAAAATCTAAGTACGGCCTAATGGATACATTTCCCAACACACAGAGGCAAAGGACATGAAAAATGGGACTTCAATGCACTTTTTGTGTTTCTTGGGGACCCTTAACGTGCCCTTAAGGGTGACTTAAGGGTTTCAATGCGGACCAGTTTGAAAAGAAAACAAATGTTACTGAAGTGGTCACTGCTCACTGATTTCAGCCATCAATTCCTAAAAGCAGGTGATATCTCAAGCTATTTTTGGCAACAATTTACTTTTATATAGGTACTCGTTTATACAGAGTGCTTTTTATAAGGTTGCTTTTTTTATAGAATATAACATGCACAAAGGGCCACGACGAAAATTTGTGGGCAATTTTTGTCAATGGGTGGAAAAGACAAACCACCGTTTATGTTTTATATGTTATATTGTTTTTAGTTTTCCCGAAATGTTTTTTTTAGCTTCCTCACGTTGTACTATTCAATTTCTAGCCACTTACAATTTAACAATCAACAGAAACTTCTTTGCCGTTTATTATTCTGTGTTAAACGTTGTATCTTAATACGTTTCTTCCACTCTCGAGAAGAGAACATACTTTAAACTAATTTTTTATCTTTGGACAAACCACGAAGGCTAAAAGCCTAAATACTAACGTACCGTGAGGTGTCTTAAGCGAGGTAAGAAGGAGTTTCTTGACACGGGACTTAAATACTTGAAGATTTGGGGGGGAAGGAAAGACATCCGCGGGCAGCAGGTTCCACAATCTAGAAACTCTAGGGATAAAGAACGAACAAAGTAGGAAGTTCGGGGCCTGTCCAGTTGGACCGTATAGGGATGAATATGCGCGGAACCACGAGGTTTCTCTTGCAGGGACCGTGAGTGGAAGGCTATACTGGACAATTCTTCAGAGCGGAAGCCATAAAGTACCTATAAAAGCGATAAATCCCCCACTTGGCATTACATCTTCAATAAATAAAATTAGAATATACCTGGTAGTTCAAAACTATGTCTAAGAAGCTTGAATCTATTGGAGCCATAGGCGCAATTTGCTTCGGTTCTTAGGGAGGGCTAAAGTCTTGTAGTCCTGAAAAGTATGAGGCAACCCCGGGACTCTGCAAAAAAATTAGGGAAAGAGTTTGGTTCCTTGGAGAAAAAAATTGGCCAATATAAAAAAATATTGACTCCTTTCAGTGTACTGTTTTAAATAGGGTTAATAATTTTTAGAATGATATTCTCCAAAAGTGCTTTAACATGTCAACTGTCAACGCGACTTTGCAAAAAATATACAAAAGAAGTAAATTTGTTATTAAAGATGTAGAAACTTATTAACAAGTTTTAGGTTTTCGCCACATTTTTTTTTGTTTTAGGTTTGTCACATTTTTGTTAAAGTTTAAGGTTTTAGTCACATAATTTTTGGCTTTGATATTAGGAATTTTGTTTTTTTGGGGCTAGGCTTCCCTAGTCCCCAGTGCGCCTATGATTGAAGCTCGTTCGGCGCCAATTTCTTTGAAACAAGGCCTATACGAAAAAGGTTTATGTGCACTTGTGGTATTTTCGGTAATGGTTCGATATATCGGTTTTCGCTATTATGGAGATTTTGAAAAATTCTTTTCAGGGCGTTTCTATAGGTCGATTATGACACAAATCTGTGTGTGCGTTTTCCAAATCCATTTCTATAATTTATTATTAATAAAAACATATTACGGGACGGTGAGTGAACAGGGGTGCTGGGTGGGGACGAAACAGTAGAAATCCTACATTAAACGCCCAAAAACAGTATTTCACACCGCACTTTCTGTTAACGAAAATGTCCAAAAAATTATTAAAAAAAAAAATAAAAATAAATAATAGTACAACAATCCCGCCATGGCTGTCACTGCATAAAAAGAGTTTCACCTTAGAACTGTACATGTCTTGCGATGTTGCCAAATAAAGTGAAAGTGTCAATAGCTTAAAAAAAGGAAGATACAGGAGAAAATTCATATGAAAAATTAAGTTATTCCTTCTTTCTATTATAATATGTAGAGAAATAATTAATAGTTTAAAAAAACTAAAAAAACACGCTTTTATAGCAACCGAACTAAAGAATTAGAAATAATTTTTCATTAAAAAAATATTGTCATTTCATAGTAAAAAGCGTGGGGTGCATTTTACTATTTTTTCTAACTTTTCCATCATAGATATTTGCAAATATAATAATTATAACATTTAATATAATTATCACTTACGCTTTTACTATGAAATGACAATATTTTTTAATGAAAAATTATTTTCTAATTTTTAGTTCGGTTGCATATAAAAGCGTGTTTTTTTAGTTTTTTAAACTATTAATTATTTTTCATTTTTAGTTTCTGCTACTCTTGACAAAATGGCAGAAAAATTTTTAATGAACAAGAGTGGCAAATTTTAAAATTTTTCCAACAGATTGCAACTCACTAAAAATTTCTAACATTAAGTAGCAAAGTTTGAAATTTTGCCAACAGATGGCAATCCAGGCAATGTTTGGACCGTTGCCAATATATTGCAATACTAAAAAATTTCTTCTTCATTTAATAGCAAAGTTTGAAATGTTTCCAACAGGTGGCAACCTAGGTGTTGTTTTTATATTTTTATAATATAAGGAAAATTTTTTTCCTGGCGATCCAAAAAAGAATGTTAATTTTTATTAATTGCACATTATGTATTATGTATACATTACACATAATGTAATTTTTTATTATTTAATCCTTGAACTAATGGTGCAACTAACCCTATATTTTTATTTTCATAAAATTAAACACTCATGGTGCAACTAACCAAATTGTGTAAAAATAAAAAATTTCTTCTTCATTTATGCAGCAAAGTTTGAAATGTTGCCAACAGATGGCGTCGGTGTTGTTTTATAATATAATGGAATTTTTCCTGGCGATTCAAAAAGATAACGGGATACTGTTTTTAAATTATTGCATCTTCATCCGGTCCTTGACACGTGTGCAAAGTTTCAAAGAAATCAGAATAGCTGGAAGTTGGTTAAAATTAGGCTCAAAGATTCCGTTACATAGATAGATAGATAGATAGATAGATAGTTACAACCCAAGTTAATAAAAGCGTGTTAAAGGAAAATACCTAAACATAAAAGAGGCATTTCTACAAAAAATACCATTGTTTCTCATGGAAATGGTGGATAATCCCCGAAATAGGAAAATTTAATACTTTTCAAAATTAATTTACATTTTCATGTGCCCCGAGTGCAGTATATATAATGTTTTCTTGTGTTTGACGTTGGATTTATAATGTTTTGTCCCCACCCAGCACCCTGTTCCTCCACCGTCCGTAAATATCTTTTTATTAATAAATTATAGAAATGGATTTTGGAAAACGCGCACACAAATTTGTATCGTAATCGACCTATAGAAAAGCCCTGAAAAAGAATTTTTTCAAAAATCTCTTATAATAGCGAAAACCGCTATATTGAACTATTACCGTATTTTCTTGCAGGGTCTTTTCACATTTTACCAGGCATGCTGAATAAATAAGTGTTTTCTCATTTTTATAAAATTTAAAAGGAATAAGTTAAATGCAACAATTTATTATTATTAGAAAACGAGTCTTATTATTAAAAATTAAATAATTGTTTTCGTCAAAAGGTCACGTAAATAATGACAATCTAATCTAAGTGTAGCATCTTTTAAATGAGCGTTGAAAGACAAGGAAAGCGACAGTTGAAAAGACAAAAGGTAATTGAAACAGAAAACTTTTAATCTGGTGAGAACAGGAAATGGATTTAGAGACGAAGGGACGCCTTATCTAAATCGCCGTCGGCGTCGGTCTTAATTCACGATGAAAATTCTTTTTAATCAAGACCTACTGATTTCTATTATAATTAGGTTTTCGGTGACATTCATATGTACAGGGTGTTGTATGTTACAATACAATATCTGCCTTGAAGCTGCTATGCAATCAAGTTTTTACACATTATTACTGAATTACCATGCAGGTATTTAAATTTTCTTGTTAACAAAATATAAAACCAAGTTAAAATCTTTTAGTTACTACTGTGATGCTCGTGACTTTCTTTAATTGTTGACAAATTTATAAAAAAAACTAAAATCAGATTTAAATATTAACATCCTGTATCTTTGAAATCATCCAGCAAACTATAGTAAGTTGGGTAATAGTTCGATATAGCGGTTTTCGCTATTATAAGAGATTTTGAATCTTTTTCAAGGCGTTTCTATAGGTCGATTATGACACAAATCTGTGTGCGCGTTTTCCAAAATCCATTTCTTTAATTTATTATTAATAAAAACATATTACGGGACAGTGGAGTTAACAGGGGTGCTGGGTGGGGACGAAACAGTAGAAATCCTACATTAAACGCCCAAAAACAGTATTTCACAGTACACACCGCACTTTCTGTTTACAAAAATGTCCAAAAAATTGTTTAAAAAAATTAAAAATAAATAATAGTACAACAATCCCGCCATGACTGTCACTGCATAAAAAAGAAGAGTTTGCAATAAAACTGTAAATGTCTTGCAATGTTGCCAAATAAAGTGAGAAAGTGTCAATAGCTTAAAAAAGGAAGATACAGGAGAAAATTCATATGAAAAGTTAAGTTATTCCTTCTTCCTATTATAATTTGTAGAGAAAAAAGGAAAATACCTAAACATAAAGAAGGAGGCATTTCTACAAAAAATACCATTGTTTCTCATGGAAATGGTGGATAATCCCCGAAATAGCCTTGGTGTTAATTCTTCATAAGAAGTTTGGCAACGCTGCTTCTATCAAGACTGTCATTTTTATAATGACGAACTTAATGTTATCAGCTTACCAAAATGAATGCGCCTATTTTCCTTCTTTAATTAATGGCGGACGAGATATCTCATATGTGTGGGATGGTTTTTCGAAAAATTTAATACTTTTCAAAATTAATTTACATTTTTCATGTGCCCCGAGTGCAGTGTATTAATGTTTTCTTGTGTTTGACGTTGGATTTATACTGTTTTGTCCCCACCCAGCACCCCTGTTCACTCCACCGTCCCGTAAATATGTTTTTATTAATAATAAATTATAAAAATGGATTTTGTAAAACGCGCGCACAGATTTATGTCATAATCAACCTATAGAAACGCCCTGAAAAAGAATTTTCGAAAATCTCTTATAATAGCCAAAACCGCTATATCGAACTATTACCGTAAAAGATTACATTGGGCTGCTTAATCATAAAATATTAGAAAAATAAATAAAATATATTTAGGATTTTTGTTGAAACAAGAAAATTGTATAAAAGCAAAAATTTTCCAAGAGAAAAATATTTCATCGCTTCAATCTTTTTGATAGATTTGAGCAAAATATTTTGCGAATCCTTTTCCGTATAATCTTTATATTGTGTAAAAATCCCGGCTATTGTGACAAAACGGAAGTAAAACGAATAAAAAGCTTTCGTCGAGCTTTTGAATCGCATCGGCTGATTGAAGGAGATAGCAGTATAAAATGTGCATTTAGGGGGCTAAAAGATAAGGCATCGGGTCACCCTTCTTACTCTTACTGAAATAAAACGAGACATTTGGATTATGAGGAGAGATACAGATTGTGCTGGACAATAAGTCTATTAAAAAATTCTTCAAATAAATATTATAACAAAATTAAAGTTTAAAAAAAATCATTAAAAAGCTTAAAATAATAAATAAAAAAGTTCAACAAAATGAAGTGGGTATTTAACATAATATGTCATTCTAGCTATTTATGTATCAAAGGGCTTTACTAGGACTATAATGCCCTGAAGGTCGAAATAGCCCGAGGGCTAGATTTCGACCTGATGAGCATTATAGTCCAGTAAATCCCCGTGGTGCATACTAATGCTTTATGTTTTACCCAAAAGAGTTTTTAATGACTAATTACATTATTTATTCGCAATATAAAAAATAAGTTGCACCTCTACCTGTATACGTAAGTAGATAATGACTGGTGTTAAGTTTGACTTTGATGTTTCTATCAGTTAGTCAGTTGGCATTTTTATTTAACGATTTGCTCAAAATGGAAGAAATTCCACAAAATATAAGTAAGAGAAAAGGCCATAAAAGCGACCGAAAATCTTTTGCCAGTTAAATCAAGGCAACAGGATGATCGGGAGTATGGCATATTTGGTATTAGGAAAGATGCGAACGCAATTATTCAAATAACCGAAACCGTTTTAATGGCATATTTTCAGGAACTGGTAAGTTATTGATTTATATAACCGGGCATTATAATAATGCCCGCTTATAATGCCCTAGGTGTGATAGCACGTATTATTGCTACCATAACATATTCCGTTTCTAAGGTATTACAGATCAATAATAGATGGGTAACACATAAAAGTATATAAAGCTTTTGATGATTTAGCCATTATTACCTTAGTAAAATTTTTGTTTAAAATTTTTAGAAAAATGTAGAACTGATATTTTGAATTTGAATTTAAAATTTGATAACTCGAAATTAAAAACTAAATGAATAAAACTTAAATAGGAGGCTATGACTTGGAATTTAGGCATAACTTTTCATTTTTAATAACTCTTCTTTTCAAGAGTTTGATATATTTTTTAAAATAAGGGCACTTTTGTCTTAACAGTTTTCAATCTATTTGACTTACCTCGTATATTCACCGATTTGTTTTTTTTTTTTTACTTTATTTGTTAATTTTAGCTTTTTAGTAAGGTTCTCTATAAATTTACCCAGGAACTATCAGATCCTGACTTGGTACTAAGGGGCCACTCACCTTGGTAGGGCACTCTATAATAAAAAATAATTTTTAAAATCGATCCACAAGTAACAAAGTAATAGTAGAACACACTAAAAAACACTACTAGTACATTTTTCTATCACGTATTCGCACAGAGCAGCAATCCTGTCCCTAATAGGTAAGTGATCTAAGTACTTAAGCTTATGCGACTTCAATTTCTGACAAGACTTAACTGGTGATATACAAATAAATTCGGATAATAAAACACATATACGTGACTTTAAAATTTGTTTTCTCTGGATTCCCCAATAATCCCACCACCAGATCCTGACTTGGTTTCAGCGGAACTACGGCGGAAATGCACTCTTTCGAATAAAAAATTATTTTTAAAATCGATCCACAACATACGGGCTAGTGTATCGCCAGATTAGCCATAGAAAATTCCATGTAAATGTTAATACCTTTTAAGATTGTTTTTTTATATTTGGACAATCCACGAAGGCTGAAAGCCTAAATACTAACGTACCGTGGGTGTCTTAAGCGGGGTAGAGAGAGTTTGTTGACACGGGACTTAAATACTTGAAGATTTGGGGGGTAGAAAAGACCTCCGCGGGCAGCAGGTTCCACATTTTAGAAACTTTAGGGATAAAAGAACGAACAAAGTGGGAATTTCAGGGCCTGTCCAGTTGGGCGTATAGGGATGCATACGCGCGGCACCACGAGTTTCTCTGGTGGGAACCGTGAGTAGAGGAACTATACTGGACAATTCTTCAGAGCAGAAGCCATGAAACTACCTATTAAAAGCGATAAATCCCTCACAGCCCGACAATGGGCAAGAGAGGGAAGCTTTTCTGTAAGTGAAGGATCATTAATAAGACGAAGAGCTCTTCTCTGAATAGAATCAAGAATGCTTAGAGTTATGGGGGACGCCATGCCCCAGATAGGAAAACAATATTCCAAGGGAAGTCGGATTTGGGACACATATAAAGTGTATAAATTAGAAGGGAAAAAATACTGCTGCAAAGCTGCCGTGGCTATAGATACAATGTGTTTATGCCAGTTAAAGTTAGTTTTAAATGTGACGCCTACAAGATAAAGGTGACCTTTGCTCTGTAAAACTTGGCCGCTCATAAGTAGAGGATAAGTATTTGATGACTCTTTTCGCGACAAGGAACATGATTGTGTTTTAAATGCATTTAAATGGACGAGATTTTTAGCGCCCCAATCCAATATTAAATTAAGATCCTGCGAAAGAGATATCTGCATCGCTCTGCGTTTGTTTTCCAAATCAGGTTTACTGATGGGTTTAGGAACCTGAAAACTGATGTAGTTCCCATATTCATTTTATATCAAATTTGGATTATTCGTTTTAAATACGTTAATAAGATAAGCTTACACACTAAATTTCGGTAGTTTTTAATTAGCAAATTAAAAGTTATCTAAGAAAAACTATTTGTAAAATCCTTGCATTCCTGATAACTACCTTTTAAATACACCAGTAAAGTATAAAGTATCTTGTCAGTTTTTTAATCGACATTTTGCTTTTTATTAGTTATTCATTATTATTTATTCATTACTCGTGGATTCATTATAGTATGTATAAGGTATGCAACGATTTTAGAAAAGTTTGTCTTAAATAACATTTAATTGGCTTACCAAAAATAATGAAATTTAGTGTGTAGGCTTATTTTATCAACGTCTTTAAAATAGTCTAATACAATTTTGTTGTAGAATCAATATATTTGAAGGTATCAAAATTTACATGGAATTTCCTAAGGCCATTCTATCGTATGATGATGCATGAAGTGAGATAACAAAAAAAATTTTAAATTACTCTAAACTATTTTTTTCACTGATATAAATATTTCACAAAACCACCTTTTACTTTCATCTCTTACCTTTCTCCATTTTCTCCAAAAAAAGAGCTCGAGGATGGGGTATCAGATTTTTAATATCTCTTATGGTTTCCAAGTAAGTCGGTGAATAAAGAATGTTTTTGAAGAAAATGGAGAAAGTAAAGATGAAAAGTAAAAAATTGAAGTTTCTTGTAAATATTTAAGGGTTTATCCAGTGAAAAAGTAGTTTAGAATAATTTAAAATTTTTTTGTTACAACTCTCCTTCATACGTCATCATACATTAGAAGACCTTAACCAAAATTCGGCAACACAAATTAGATACACTTCATTTTTCTTTAATACAAATCTTTTAAATCTCTATATAAACTTACAAATGATTTCAAATCGAAAAAAACAATAAAACTTGTTCGTATCGTACATTTCTATTCCCCTTCAAAAGTAATTTGCATCAAACATCGATTGAGTGCTCAGGGCTTAGAGTGCATACAAGAAAAGAGTGTGGTTCGGCTTTTAGTATAGAGAGAAAGGTTTAAAACTGATTGTGGGTACAGGGTGTAAGCAAAACTGCCGAAAGAATAACGAATACAACCAGAACTAACCGATAAATACGTGTCACAAATGATAAGAGTCACCTATGGTGAAAATAAGTTGCATGTGTTACATACTATATTTTTCCACGACCGTATAAAAATTTTCCAAAATACCATTTTATACATGTTTTATTTATCTAACTTATTAATTTTAATTTTTGCAGCACAGCCATTATATTGCAACAAAAATCATAGCCTCCTTATTTTTTAAGAGACAATTATCCCCTTCCATAACTATGCATTTATTATTTAATTTTAGAAAATTGTATGTACTTACTTTTTGTAGAAATAATACTAAAACAGTATAAATTCCTTTTCAATTTCTTAGTCAGTCCAAATTCATTATTACTATTAATTTTCAATAATTTCTATTAAATTTATTTGCAAACTGTCAAATTTTAAAACTAGTGACACATGAACTAAAAGAAATAATGACGAAATCAAAGGTAACTTGACCGTTTGGTTCAGTTGATGTCGCGTTTACTGTTACATTGCATAAATTGATATTTAAGTTCATTGTAGTAGGCATTGAAACAAAACACTAATTCAAAGTGTGAAAAAAGCTTCGAAGTGTTAAAAAAGTTACTTTTTTTAACACTTTATGTAGTGTACTAGAATGGAGTACTTTAACTTCATGTTAACGGATAAAAAAACAGCATTTTTTAACGGTCGTGGAAAAACATTATTTATTTTTCAGAAATCAAATAGCAATAATTCGATTATTTAAGAAGGTGGGTATGGTTTAAACTTTTGTTGAATCTTTTTTTTTTTTATTTTAAATAAAAATATTTTAAGAATATTGTTTAAATATTTAAGATGAATCAAAGCAAAATTAGGAAAGATACAGCGGTTTAATCCACGCATCATCTATGACTTTTATGAATTTCATTATAAATTTTATAGTTCGAACTTGAAAGCGCAATCCCCACACCATTTTTTAAAGTCGGTGGGGGTTTTTAATTTGCCAATATTTCTCACCTTAATAATAACAAATAGACCGTATTTTTTAAATTGCGTTTTTTCTTTAAAGTTCCCTCAAAAAGTAAAAAAATATTTTAGAAAACCCCTTTCATCGTTACCTGGATAAACTGTAACGAACAAGCTTTTAATTTTGATTTTACATGATCTAGAGCCGAGATATGGTCGTCACCGTAATTCACATTTTTTTAGAATTACTTAACATCATCAATAATTATAAACATGGGCGCCGAGAGGAGGGTGCACCCTCTGGCTTTTGAATATCGAGATGAAAGAGAGGAAAAGTACGGCTTTTTAAGATAAAAAGCAAGTTTTCATTAGTTTTAAAAGAGTTTTGCATCTCTCTGGCTTTTGTATGTGCGCACCCTCCTGGAAGTCATCCTGCCGACGCCCATGATTGTAAAAAAATACTTCTTATATCATTCAGTTTAATAAATATATTTGGGACATGTCGTTAAATATGGAGCTTAAAATCAAAAAGCAGTTTTTGATAAAAGTTTTAGATTCCACACAATTCTTACTGCACGTTTTCTATTGATTAATTTAAAAAAATTATTAATCGAAATATGTTATCTTTAAACATTTATAATAAAATATATTTTGATTAAAAAACTTTTAAATACAAATGATAAAACGTGGAATAAAAATTGGGATATACTCTTAAAATTATGTTTTTTTTGTGTTTTGCGTTTTGATGTGGGCATCCTCAAGTAAAATTCATAAAAATAAACCTTTTTGATTACAAATTATTCATACCCATCCTCCTTAAATGAAATTTCCTGTATACCACATATTAACAAATTAAATACCCTTATAGATTACCTTTCAGGAAGTAAAAATATACCGGAAAATGTATATCGTATATCTAGGTCACCAATTTTTCATTCTTAAGAACAGCTGTAAAGAATCTTCAGAAAAATAAAAGAAAAAAACACATTTTGGCCTGTAATTCACATGCAAATATGGTAAGTTCTAGTTAGGTGTAATAAATTTATTTTCAATACCTTTTTTTAATAATAATTTTTAAGTTGGTGTAATAAATTTACTTTTATTACCTTTTTTAACACGCTTTTAGTAGCTTGGGTTGTAACTATCTATCTATCTATCTATGTAACGGAATCTTTGAGCCTAATTTTTACCAACTTCCAGCAATTCAATTTCTTTGAAACTTTGCACACGTATCAAGGACCGATGACAATGCAATAATTTAAAAACAGTATCCCGTTATCCTGATTAGGACCGCCAGGATAAATAAATTCCTTTACAGATCCTCTGTGTCTCTTGACAAAATGGCGAAGGAATTTTTTAGTGAATAAACTGGAGCATTTATTTTTAAAAAACTAATTGATATATCGAACTAAAAAATGAAAAATAAATAATAGTTTAAAAAACTAAAAAAACACGCTTTTATGTGCAACCGAACTAAAAATTAGAAAATAATTTTTCATTACAAAGAGTTTGTCACTTCAGAATAAAAGCGTGGGGTGCTTAATATAATAAATGTTATAATTATTCTATTTGCAAATATCTATGAGGGAAAAGTTATGAAAAAATAGTAAAATGCACCTCACGCTTTTTACTCTGAAGTGACAAACTCTTTGTAATGAAAAATTATTTTCTAATTTTTAGTTCGGTTGCATATAGAAGCGTGTTTTTCGTTTTTA
Source organism: Listronotus bonariensis (assembly GCA_014170235.1). Lineage (NCBI taxonomy): Eukaryota > Metazoa > Arthropoda > Insecta > Coleoptera > Curculionidae > Listronotus > Listronotus bonariensis. The sequence continues at coordinate 247,030 of JACEGR010000245.1, forward strand.
AACTATTATTTTTTAAGAATAATTTTAAAGACATTATTTATACTACCGTTTCATTTTTAAACTGATGAATGAAGTTAATATTTGCATCAACCCTGTATAGAGCGAGAGGTTTTTCTTTCAATCTCGTCGGCACCCTTTCAACTACCACCAAATAAATGTGATTCAATTTAAACTGAGTGAATAGAGCCCGAGATTTGCTTGCTTTTAAGCAAATGATAATCCCTCAGTTTTTATTACATTTTAGGGTTAACTAAAACGGTTCGTAAAATGTTACAAAAACATTAAAGCAACATTTAAAGATTTAGTTTTTTATCTCAGTTGGTACGGTGCGGACAATAAAGTAAATAGCACAATACATCGTAAAAAAATTATAGATTGTTGAAAATGATTTTAATAGCACGTATTAATATCCTTAATTTATAATTCTGTCAAACCAGAGTTTCTTTATGAGAAGGGGTTTAGACATAAGCAAGACCGGGGATAGCTTTTGTCAGGGACGTGAGGGTGTGAGAATTACGATTTTGGTTGGCAGTTCTGTTCAAAGTTGGTAGCATTATCAGCTGATGACAGAGTCGTGCCTTGTCGAAGCTTTGTTTGGTAAAAACTGTGGAAATTTGCCATTTTCATTTTGGTTGTATATTTTGCAAGGATTTCCAGTTGTTAATGTTTTTGGTTAGTTTAGAGACTTCACATATTATTGGTTCGGACTCGTTTTGTTTTAGAGATTTTGATAGTGTTTAGTCGTATATTTTTCATCAGTCTTTAGTGTTTTTATATACATATGATACAGATGAGTGTGTTAATTAATGGTACACAGAAAAACCACAGATTTCTCATGCGAAAATACCCATTTAGGATTTAAACAAACATACCTATATCCAAAAGTTAATGATAAGGAAGATACGGGGTGTTAAAGGGATATAAATATTTTTATTCATGCATTTCGATAATTTCTGATATGTTTTAAACATTTTAATAACACTCGGTATCCAGGAGTTTTTAGATATCAGCTATTTATATCTGAGCAGTTGTAATTATAGCTAATACGATGTTATTGAAGGTACATACTAATGGGTGCACTGAACAACTAAAACGTGAATACCTTAAAAACGGTTGTCAAGACCGATTCTTACTAAGTATACCTTTTTGTGCAGAAAGCATAGAGAAGCTTACTAGTTTACATACATACAGAGTAATAACAAAAAATTGGGTAGTTTTAGAAAATTTGAAATAGTCTACCCATCGCCCTCTAGTCTACACACAAAAATATTATTCGATCTGAAAAGCTAATGTTTAAAAACCCCTAGATACCATTTTATTAAGATATTTAAAAAGGGGGGAACAATTATCGAAATAAATTTACTTTTTCTTTTTACTATGACACCCTCCGTATCTTCCATATTATAAACTTTTGGATATTAGGTATGTTTGGTTAAATCTTAATATTTTGGCATAAGGAATCTGTGGTTTTTCTGTGTACCATTCATTAGCGGACACCCTGTATACAAAGTTTTTAAAATGGTTTTTGACTTACGGAGCCATGAAAAATGTTTTGCTCTGCCAGGTACCTCATCGTCCTGTCCTCGCTTTGATAATTTTTAGTTTTCAACATTTAAACCCCATTTATGTTTTTGTTTTAAGTTATGCCTATTAAAATAATCCAATAAATTTTGTTTACAACATACAGTTTTTTTTGTATTCTCCTTAATTTTACGCCACTGATCTGCCTAAAATCAAACATGGCCGAAAATGGCCCGACTTGACGTCACAGCCGCGCTAGCCCATATGGCGAATGTCGTGACCTTATTTCATCAATCGACTTTGTGTCAAACTATCCATTAGTTGATCTCAAAGATGTCTTGGTTGTCTAGGGTGGGGTTGCTCTTTCAACCAAGTGGGCCCTGCAGCTTGTTGGCTTATTGTGCATCCCTATTTTATTACAGAAGTTCGCTGCCCTTTATTAGGTCTTGCATCCTGCCAAGATGCTCATGCAGAAGAGAATTTCCGCTATGTTTGTCTACCTTTGCGTGTCAGTGCATTGCAGTTGTATATTGTAAGTGAGACTGTTTCCTTCTCTTCCCCACAAAGCCTCCATCTTATGGGACCGTTGTAAAAGCTCATTTTCTGCAACTGTCTCTAGATGACAGTGGTCGATCATAAGTTAGTGCCATAACTAGCTTTAACTAAGTTCACCCCAGCTGGAGGACCTCAGTTATTAATTTCTTGGATGGATCGCCAATGTATCTTATAATTCCATTGATTACCAACAATATAGTGTAGCTATATACGAAATAAGTCAAAAAGTAGGTACAGAAAAAAATTACCCACAGGATACATTTGTTTTATTATGCCAATCATAGCCATCTACTAAGAGATTAAATACCGGTATGGAAACCCAACAGTCGACCATAGCCAAAACATACACTGAATCCCTTCCACCAACTTGCTATGTACTCTCCTAAAATTTACCGATGCAACGAGCCCGCATATTCAAACAGAACGCAATTAGCTGTAGAATTTGATATTTTCCCTACAGAAATTACCATGCCAAGAAATTGTTTTTATTTATTTACGCGAAAACCGTGCATCTAATAAAAAAAGTCAAGAGATTAAATTTGTTCCAAACCTAATAGGTAGTTTAAAAACTATTTCTATTTCAGAAAATAAAGTGGCTTACCATTTTTATATTCGGTTTATTGCCTCCCTCCGCTTAACAAAACCTCGAGCTAAGATCTATTCTATTTTTTTTCTTGGTTTTGGTCCCTTCAGGTCCAATCCACCACTCTCCCCCTTCCGGACTATGCTTTCCAGGGCTTCGTAGGTGGAAAATATGGATAATCGAGCTCGTAGCTCCCAGAAATTCCAAAAGAAAATAAATAATTCTACAATCGATGCAAGGCATAAATTGTCGGCTGTCAAACCAAGATCTGCTACTGGTGTTACGTATACCCTTCACTTTCACTACTGACAGTTCCCATGGCACGCCCATCTATTTCCCGCCATTTGAGAAATACCTCGTGTTCACCACCAAACAGGATACCATCAGCTTATAGGAATCTTTGCTCACAACGCTTAGATCCAGAAGAAAGATGCCGTCAATTTAGCGTGAATCTTTCCTTGATCCCTGAAGGTAAAAAACGTTCGTACGACACCTCTAGCCGCCACTCCGGGAAGAACTTTGTAGTCCTCTACGCACGTCCGCACTGTCCGGAGGTCAAACAAAGTGTCCAAGCTAGAACTTTTTTCCTTGTATAATGAATTACTATTTTCCTTGTATGCTAAAAAATGCTTTCTGGTGCATGGAAGGCTTCCCTCATTTTTTTTAAAATATTTAAATTGGAATAAAAGTTGTTATAGAAAAACATTATTTTTTTTAATTTTACCACCCTGTAGTTTAAAAAACTAAGACTAGGACATATATTTATATAGAGTTTGTTCCTAATTTTCAATGCTGAATTTATATTCGAAGTTTCTCGGATACCTCAGACGGCCACCCTGTATTGTGACAAGTGACAATACACCATAATAAAAAAGGTAATAGTTCGATATAGCGGTTTTCGCTATTATAAGAGATTTCTGACAAATTCTTTTTCAGGGCGTTTCTATAGGTCGATTATGACACAAATCTGTATGCGCGTTTTCCAAAATCCATTTCTATAATTTATTATTAATAAAAACATATTTACGGGACGGTGGAGTGAACAGGGGTGCTGGGTGGGGACAAAACAGTATAAATCCAACGTCAAACACAAGAAAACATTAATACACTGCACTCGGGGCACATGAAAAATGTAAATTAATTTTGAAAAGTATGAAATTTTTCGAAAACTATCCCACACATATGAGATATCTCGTCCGCCATTAATTAAAGAAGGAAAATAGGCGCATTCATTTTGGTCAGCTGATAACATGAAGTTCGTCATTATGAAAATAACAGTCTTGATAGAAGCAGCGTTGCCAAACTTCTTATGAAGAATTAACATCAAGCCTATTTCGAGGATTATCCACCATTTCCATGAGAAACAATGGAATTTTTTGTAGAAATGCCTCCTTCTATATGTTTAGGTATTTTCCTTTTTTCTCTACAAATTATAATAGGAAGAAGGAATAACTTAATTTTTCATATGAATTTTGTCCTGTATCTTCCTTTTTTTAAGCTATTGACACTTTCTCACTTTATTTGGCAACATCGCAAGACATTTACAGTTCTATTGCAAACTCTTCTTTTTATGCAGTGACAGTCATGGCGGGATTGTTGTACTATTATTTATTTTTAATTTTATTAAACAATTTTTGGACATTTTTGTAAACAGAAAGTGCGGTGTGTACTGTGAAATACTGTTTTTGGGTGTTTAATGTAGGATTTCTACTGTTTCGTCCCCACCCAGCACCTCTGTTCACTCCACCGTCCCGTAATATGTTTTTATTAATAATAAATTAAAGAAATGGATTTTGGAAAACGCGCACACAGATTTGTGTCATAATCGACCTATAGAAACGCCCTGAAAAAGAATTTTTCAAAATCTCTTATAATAGCGAAAACCGCTATATCGAACTATTACCTAAAAAAATATTTATTAAAAATTAACACCTCATTTAACCTTGGACACCCTATATCTCGAAATAATCCACTTTTATACATTCGGTCAGACTGTCAAACTTAACCTCAAAAATTTGCGGTATCATCTTTTTCGCACCTTTTAGAGACACAGTGTATATCTTTTGATAGGCCTTCTGACTCCAATATATTATAAAAGATGAAATCTTGCTTATTTCTAAAATAACCTATCGATGCACAATATTGACTTAACTTCAATTATTCAACGAGAAGCTGTTGAATAATTAAAATATGAAAAGAATTAAATGTCGCCAAAGGGACATCATCTTTATAATAAATTCTTCAGAATAAATTATTTAAAAAAAAGACTTTTCTTGATGACAAAAAAGAACATCGTTTACCTATTTATAACCGCTGTAAAAAGGCACGAAATCGAAATCAAAAAGGGATAAAAAATCAGCGGAAAATATCTCCACGATGATTATTAAGACGCTTCGATAATACTGATATAGTCTGTTCAACCAATAGTGCAAATTTATGACGTTTATCTAAATAAAAAAATACAAACTGGTTTAATTGAAATGGTTAAGAGAAGAATTAGAGTTGTTACGAAAGAACGGAACAGTTCTTAAGAACATGTTCAGAGCTAGTCTGTTCAGTGAACCGTTCTTTAAAGAGAACTGAACAGCCTGTTCTTTTCGAACCGAACGGGTGAGGAACGGACGCGCGTTTTAGTTTTTGTGTTCTCTGTTCTCACTGGTTCTGTGATCTGCGTTCGGTCAAGTGGACCATATTGGCTATTCCCGTTCATTTGGATCGAAGAAACTCGAACCAGGCTTTGAGCTTGAAGTGCTTGAACTGTTCACGCTAACGTTCGCGGTGCGATGTGGTTTATGGATGGCTTGTGGTGCTGTTTTTTTTTAATGCATGTTTGGAATAGTTTCGATCGATAAGGGTGAACGGTGAACAGGTGAACCAGAAAGAGAATGGATTAATATGTCCAGTCTCCACCTCATTGTAAAGAACTTGTTAAAAAGAACAGATGAACAACTGAACAGGTTTACGGAACCTGTTCTCGGGTAGGATGGGAACTGTTTAAACTTGTTTAGCATTCTTGGCTGTTCTTTAACAACTCTAAGAAGAATTCCTGCTTTTCATATCATTCACAAGAACCTTACGCACTGACGCGTTATACCTTTCTCACAGGACTTTTCAAAGTAACTGTACCGGGTCCACGGTAAATAACATACAAATCAAAAGGCTCTTATGGGAATAACTTCGTTGTTCCACGGTAAGATATAATCTCCTTGCTGATACCGTACAGAAGGGCATCGAGTTTTACCGGAAGTGGACAAGTAAGATGCAAAAAAACCGGTACAGTCCACTTTGATAAGTCCTGTGAGGCAGACAAAACGCGTCAGTGGAGAGGGTTCTGTAAATTTGTAAACTGTAAATGACATGAAAAGTAGCAGTTCTTTACCTAACTGACAAAAAGAGGAGATTTTTTCGTATTTCTTAACGGCAGTAGTAAAATATTTTAATTTGTTTTTAAAAATATTGTGTATTTATTAAAGCATTTGGGATACCCTAATTTATTAGGGGACATCATGAAGACGAAAAATAATGTAGATATCATTACCAAAAATTCAGAAAAATTATATATAAGGTGTCCTAATCAACAGAATAAACTTTATTCGCATAGGCCCCCTATTGAGAACTTCAATAAGATCAAGCTTTTAGACATATTTATTAAAGGACTATGTATATTTTAATTTTAATATAATGTATTACCAAGTAAGATTCTTTAAATACCTAATGAAAAAAAGGGTTGTGAATTACTTACAACTGCGGGGACAGATTAGCTGTGACCCTCATGACCCCCGTTTTTCCACCCTGTATAGATAAGAACTTTGGATTACGTTTTTACAAACCTTTAAATTTTTTTTTATTCTTGTAACAGCCTACAATGGCTTATGCCTAAGTACCAAAGTACCGTGAGTGTCGGGTTAATTAGATCTCTTCCTCTGTGTAAATATGATAATTTCGGACTTTCATTGTCTTTAATAATTTATTTACACAACGTTATGGGTAGTACTATCTGTCAAGTCCTTTTTTAGGTGTAGACTTGACAGATAGTACTGCCGAAACGTTGTTTGAATAAATTAAATAAAGACAATGGGAGTCCGAAATTCTTCTTTAACTATCTTTACCCCTGTTCCGTCAATGTTGTCCAAGCAATGAAAAATGCAGCTGTTGCATTTCACAGCACCTTTAGAAAACACAGTAGTACCACCACGGACGATATTTTTAAATAACTACTACCTAAAAATGTCTTCACGGCTAGAGATCGAACCAGGAGCTTCTGGGTAAAAAATCATATACTTTGTTCACTAGGCTATCTTGAAGAAAAATTGACTAAAAATCAAGTAGTTTTTTTTTAAAGAAATAGTGTGAACACCTAGTATAAAAAAGTATACATTTTGGGAATTTTAAAAATATACTTTTTGGGAATTTTAAAATAAGTATACATTTTAATTAGGTTATAACATTGGGAATTTTGCTAAATAAAGATATACGTGAGGTGTCAAGGTTTTAAAAGTATAAATTAAACAATTTTCTAGGTTACTCCTATAATAATAAAATAAAAACATTAAACAAACTGGGGTCGCGTAGAAATACCAAAACAAACACTGGAAAATTTAATATTTAAAAGAGAAAGAAATTAAAAAGGAGATTACATAAGAAGTAGTTAGTGAAGTCAAGTATAAAGTTAAAGTTTTAGTTAAGCCCATTGCAGACTACCCCCAGTCAGGGTATGCCCGTACTAAATTTAGTTAAGTTTTGTCCGCGGTCTCATGGTCCCAGAAGATAGTTCCATATGGTTCATTCCGAGTGACGTCCAAGTAGCCTATATTTCAAAACTATACGTCACAATAGTATGGAGTAGTATAGGTTTTAAACTTTAATAATTACAATAAAGCAATATAATAAAAACATAAAATTTTATAGAAAATCGTCAAATAAAGTTAATTATATCGAGTGGGTTCTTAATTTAGGTTATTTATTCAAAACTTTGTTCTATTAGATTTTTTATCTTTGGAACAATTTCATTGACGCATCTTTCTCTCCATTGGCCCAAAAACCTATATTTCTGTACAGACACTACTAAAACAGGAAAAAGACGCACGTGACTTTCGTCCTGAGTGAGGATTTCGCCAGTTATTTCCGGGAAAACCCCAGCAAATGTCCTTATTTCCAGTTAGAACACCGTACCTCATCTTGCTGCTTTTATAGACTGTATTTATTATTATATATTGTCTAGTGAATTGTTAAGGCCGGTCTGATATTCTTTTTATAATGTTATAAGTATATTAAAATACAACAGTATTGTGCTTTTTAACATATTAAGTGTAAATTTTAAAACAATAATGTGTCAACCAAGGTAAGGTTGTTTTTAAATATTATTTTTATGGTTAGACAAACAGTATTTATATGAGTTTTACATTTCCTTTCACTATATTGTGGGTTTTACAAAAGCTTATTTTTTAAAACTTTTCCACCCTGCACCCAAAAAGTTAGGACATTCAAAAAGTAGATTTATTTAAAGTTTTCTTCTTAAGACCACTTTAAAGTTCACATTCTAAAGAAAAAACATTTTATTCTGAAACACCCTGTATAGCTTAGACCTGGTTATACAGAAAATGTTTTAAATTCAGATATCTCTTAAACGGTTGCTTAAATTTTCTTTTACCATATTACCTTTATTATGTAAAATATGTGGAAAAATAGGAATTATTTAAATAATAAAATAAAAAGTGCGCTTAGGGTTATTTCGCTTTGTAATTTGTTGCTAGATACCACAATTAAGTAAGTATTAGATTCCAATTTTCACCCCCAAATTTCCCTCTAGACAAATCTTGTGTGACACAGGCCAAACGCAGGGTGATGCAGATATCTCTTTCACAGGATCTCAATTTGATATTGGATTGGGGCGCCAAAATCTCGTTCAATTTAATGCATCCAAAACACAATCATTGATTCCTTGTCGCTGAAAAAATCATCAAACACTCATCCTTTGCTTATGAGTGGCCAGGTTTGCAGAGGCAGGGGCCACATTTAACCTTGTGGGCGTCACGCATTTGAGAATAACCTTAACTTGGCATAAACACATTGTATCTATCAGCGACCGCTGCTTCAAAAAAGCTTAGATTTCTTTTCCGAGCCAAAAGTATTTTTCTCCTTCCAATTTATACACTTTGTATGTGTCCCAAATTCGACCTCTCTGGAATATTGTTCTCATGTCTGAGAATGGCATCCCCTACAACCCTCAGCATTCTTGATGCCATTCAAAGAAAGGGCTGTTCGTCTTATTAATGATCCTTTACTTACTCAAAGACTTCCTTCTCTCTTGCCCATCGTCGAGCTGTGGGAGATCTATCCACTCTTCTATAGATACTTTTACGGCTTCTGCTCCGACGAATTGTCCAGTATAGTCCCTCCTCTTGCAGTTCCCAACAGAGAAACTCGTGGTGCCGCGCGTATGCATCCCTATACGGTTCAACTGGACAGGCCCCGAACTTCCCATTTCGTTCGTTCTTTTATCCCTAGAGTTTCTAGACTGTGGAACCTGCTGCCAGCGGAGGTCTTTCTTCCTCCCCCAAATCTTCAAGTTTTTAAGTCCCGTGTTAACAAACTTCCTCTTACCCCTGCTTAAGACACCCACGGTACTATTTTGTTAACAGAAAATCAAAATAACCGATATATGGCAACTTTGTTATTTTAAATGGAACACCATGTATATTTTTATACAATTCTAAAATCTTTTCCCCTTCAAAAAATGTACCATAAGCTATGATTATTTCAAAAAATATTAGAATTATTAATCTCTAAAAAATTGACTGCATTGCTACATACAAGGTTTCAGAAGAAAACATACTGAATTAAAGCTACACTTCATTCATAAAATAATAATTTCAGTAAAGCTAGATTAATTTTTTTAATACTTTTGTTATTAGAGAATTATTGTACAGTGAAATAAGGCCAGGCACTAATAATACCGGCCTTATTTTGACATCTGAGCTTGCGCAGATGCATGGTGGGATAAGGACTCCCTTAATAAGTATAGTGCCTGGCTTTATTTATATCAGTTTTAGGTCGTCCCTTATTTTGGTCTTATTTTATCTTCGCAACTGTTCGTCTAACCGACCGACTGCCGACCACAAAATCGAAAAGTTTTTAGAAGTAAAAATACTTAAAACCTTGCTTTTTTATATGTATTTCTCTAACTGTGTTAAACAGAACCCTGCAACACAAAACAATAAAAAAAATCTACTTATTTTTTTCCATTTTTTAGGTTAATTTTACTGTCAACATGTGTAATTAAGCACTATTTAAATTAGGCCGGTATTAATAATTCCCGAGCCTAATAAGGCAACTTGCAATAATTCTCTATTTTTATAAATAACGTAGAGCTTTGTTGCCGTATTTTTTGCGTATAAAATTTTTTATTGTCAAGAAATACTTTTAATTGCCATGCAGCAATTATTTTAGAAATTTATATATCCATTATTTTTAAAAATAACCATAACTAATTTACATTGTAGTTAAATATACATGGTGTTCAACATGGACGTATTTATAGCTTTTATTGGAAGGGAGTATTATTTGCAATAAAAAAATACAGCAAAAAAAGCCTTATTTAAAAAAATACATACAAATTACTAATGTTTGCTACTAAAACAAGTTTCTTTCAACTCGTCACGAATGCTTAAAGGGAGGGAGTCCACATACCGATATGCATTAAAAAAAAACAACAAAATAAAGCTTTTCTAGCACGAATATACCTACTCACTCATGCTCAGGGAGGGTTTGAACCCCTAACCCTCCCCTTATGTACGCTCATGGTGTTCCAATTAGAATATCAAAGTTTCCCTATATCGAAAAATCGGCTATTTTGTTTTCGTGATAAAGGAATGTAACAACCAAATGGCAAAGAAATGTTTTTTTTTTTAATCTAAAGCTTTCTGCGGAAACCGCATTTTAATGCCTTAATTTGTTTCTTTTTTTTAATCTTTTTGACATCCCACGAAGGTCTATGCCTAAATACCAGAGTACCGTGGGTGTCGGGTTATTAGATGTTTAACCCATCGTTCCCCCTGTTCCGTCAACGTTGTCCAAGCACTGAAACATGCAGTTGCATTTCACAGCACCTTTTAGACAACGCGGTAGGTGCCACCACAGTCGTTATTTTTAAAATAACTACTACCTAAATATGTCTCCCCTGCTGGGAATCGAACCGCCGACCTCTGGCTTCGAAGATCAAAGCTCTGTCCACTAGGCCACGGGGAGACATTTTAAAGATATTCGCTCAAAATGGGTCAAAATATAGTCAGACACCCTTTATTTTATTAACTTAAGCTTATAAGTCAAATATTATATATAAAATTATAACTGTCAAAACTAAATTTACATAAAATGTTTTTAAATAAATAATTTTGATATTTTTATCTGGAAACACATAAAGTGCAAAAATTATTTTCTTAGGGACAATAAAAGCATCAATTAGCCTAATTTAGTAACGTAAACTAAACCTTAAACGATAAACACTCAACTACATTAATATTTGAAACCCCTCTGAATCCGCTCACCTGTTACACGAATGAAATCGTGGTCTATCGCGTTTATTTAAATTGCCTCGCCACGTCGGGTAAACCTTACAATTCCCCTGTGGGTAGTAAACTCCAAATAAAACACCTGTTTGTATGAATGAGTCAAAAATTCGATCTGATGGAATTTGAAGGATTTTATTTTAATTTTAAAGAGATCTTTAAATAGGTTTATGTTGATTTATAAAATTTGTGTAGGTATGGTATGGTATTTATATTACTTAAAATTATTATTTTTAGTAAGGAGTTTAATAGGTATCGCGTTACTTAATAAATTTTCCTCTTATGGTCTTTCAACTAAACTCTGTACTTGGCTCTCTAGTTATCTTTCTCGACGACTTATATTAGTTATTGTGAATGGCCACTCTTCAAGCTTTTCCCAAAATGCTGGAGTGCCTCATGGCTTAGTACTGACACAAACATTATTTCTTCATCACATCAACGACCTTCTCTTGTTAACAACTATTTCCATTCATAGTTTTGCCGACGATAGTATTCTTCACTCCAGCTTTTGAGGTTCCTAAACCAATCTCTAAAGCTGAGTTAGAGAGCAAACGCAAAGCGATGCAGCTATCTCTTTCACAGGACCTTAATTTATCATTGGATTGTGGCGTCAAAAATCTCGTCCATTTTATTGCCTCAAAAACACAATCATGTTCCTTGTCGCGAAAAAAGTCATCAGATAATGATCCTTTACTTATAAGCGGCTAAGTTTTGCTCAATCTTGTGAGCGCCAGATTTAGGAATAACCTTAATTGGCATAAACACTTTGTAGCTATAGCCACGGCAGCTTCAAAAAGCTTGGATTTCTCTTTCGAGCTAAAAAGTATTTTCTCCTTCTAATTTATACACTTTGTATGTGTCCCAAATTCGACCCCATTTGGAATATTATTCTCATATTTGGGGCATGGTGTCTCCCATAACCATTAGTATTCTTTATTTCATTCAAAGAAGAGCTATTCGCCTAATTATTGATCCTTTATTTACAGAAAGGCTTCCCTCCCTGGCCCATCGTCGGTCTGTGGGCTACTTCCATGGCTTCTGCTGAAGTTTTTAAGTCCTGTGTCAACAAACTCCCTTTTACCTCGCTTAAGTCACCCACGGTACATTGGTGGAATATTATATTTTAAATAGTGTTCCATGGCCAAATTAGAGGTTCTCTTAAATAACTGTATTCATTCTATCCCAACTTCTTGAAAATGTTTAACATTTTATTCAAGTGCGCAAGAAAAATCTGTTTTTTTATAATCTTTTATACAAAAACTGCGGTTTGCAGATCACCTTCTCATTTAGGCTTTTAGCTTTCGTGGATTGTCCAAAGTAAAAAAAAATATATATTATTTTCAGCATTTAGATAAACTTAGTCAAAGTTGAAAGTTTGAATTTGGTAAACCCAAAATATTTTTATTAGAAAGTGTGTTATCGTTATAGCGAAAATTGTAACTTTACAAAAAAAGGTAGCTCGTACCTTTAATAGTTATGATTTAAGTAATTTAGAAAAAATAGTTTTTTGGCATAAGGTATATTTATTCTTTTTTGTCTGCTGGATAAGCTTAGATTTTAAAAAATAGACCATTGACCTCCTAGATCAAGATATAAATATAAACATGGTGTTCATGAGCAGTGGTGTCAAACTGCTATGGCAAATCTTTCTCATTTAAATATGAAAGAAGGTTTATATAAACATGGGTCCGCAAAATCTTCGTTCTCCAGATACATGGTTATAAGCTTTTTAAAAAACTTTAAAATTTCAGAAAACACTTATTTTTGTAAAGTTTGTTACATTAGATATAAACCTTATTTAATTAAGTATTAGTTGTTGTTGTTGCTGCATAATTTCTAATATGCAAAACCTTATTTTAAGAAAAAAATCCTCTAATAGTTCTGTTATAGTCTCAAAATATACAATTATTTTTTTTAAGGTCTAAATAGAAAAGAACATCAATAAGAGACAAAAGCTATATTTTTATTTGCACAATTAAAAAAAAATATATAAAAATTTTAAATACATTTACATAGTCAGTGAGTACCTTTTTTTGTTAAAAATATTCGTTCAGGTACCACTCGAGACGCTACTGTACTTATTAAATTTAATTAGGTTTGTGTTTAATTAGCTTATTTATATTATAAATTACGTTGCGAAATTTCAACAAATTAAGGTAAAAGATATTTACACAATCCATTTTTTTCCAACTTTAACACTTTGTATCTTAAGAACAAAGAATTTGCGGACTGATTTAATAAAACTGTCTTTTATTTTAATAAGAGGATTCATAGTAGTTTCGCGCCATAGATAACGAGCACCTTGTATGTATTTAAGGTGATCTCATCTTTGTAAAATTATTATAAGAAAAGCAATTTTTAGTAATAGTAACATTGCCAGTGATTATATTTTTGAGAAAAATTACCTTTTAAAATTTTAATTGTCCTACCATGCATAAAAACTTATAGAATAAAAAAAAATACGCGTCATAGTGTGTGGTTATCACTTAAATTCAGAAAAAAGGCCATTGTAAATATTTAAGGCAAAACATGTTTATTTAATTTAAAATTATCCTACAAAAGAAGTTGTTTAAAAAACACATTTTTAACCATAATTTAACATTTATCTTAATTCCTGTAAAATCTTAATCAAACTTTACTGTGAAGGATTTCCTCTAATCTTCGCGTTTAGAGGCTCAGCACGTTCCTCAAGCTATTCAGGCATAAAATTAAAAAAGTAACTAGGTAGAAACGATCAAATAAAGTTAAAGGTGTATTAAAGAAAACTTCTAAATGTTTATTTCATTAAATTAAAAGAAAAACATTTCTGTGTGAAGTTTTACTTATTTTAAAGTCACTGGCTAAACCAATTACCAATGAAAGTCTGCATATATTGAGAGTAGAACAACCTTTAGAATTCTTAGGAAAAGGAAAAAAAGTTACAAGATAATAATTCATAAACACGGCTTATTTCTTGAATCATATTATCAAGATTAAAAGAAATGATTTAAGTTGGCCTAATAGCTACAGGGTTACGAGTGTTGACCCGTAAACCAGAGGTTTAGAGTTCGATTCCGAGTAGGTAAATGACTTTTTTTCTTTTTATATTTTTTCTTGATAATATTTTTATACATTTTTTCTTACTTTTAATTTTTATTGTTCATAATTTAATTTTTGGACAATTAATTTTTCACTTTTAAAAATTTTAAGTTATACTTATTTGCTGACTTTGAATGCTGACGATGACGTCCTGATAAGTTATTTCTTTGCCTTTTCTGCCTGCCAATATTTTTTAAAAGTATTTTTTTAGTGTTATAAATAATTATTGGGTCCTTGTGACGAAATAGTTATGTAATCACGTCCATTTTAATGCATCCAAAACACAATCATGTTCCTTGTCGCGAAAAAGAGTCATCAAATACTCATCCTCTACTTATGAGCGGCCAAGTTTTACAGAGCAAAGACACCTTCAATCTTGTGGGCGTCACATTTGAAAGTAACCTTAACTGGCATAAACACATTGTATCTATAGCCACGGCAGCTTCAAAAAGCTTGGATTTCTCTTTCGAGCCAAAAAGTATTTCTCCCCTTCTAATTTATACACTTTATATGTGTCCCAAATCCGACCTCCCTTGGAATATTGTTCTCATATCTGGGGCATGGCGTCCCCCACAACCCTAAGCATTCTTGATTCTATTCAAAGAAGAGCTATTCGTCTCATTAATGATCCTTCACTTACAGAAAGGCTTCCCTCTCTTGCACATCGTCGGGCTGTGGGGGATTTATCGCTTTTTTATAGGTACTTCCATGGCTTCTGCTCTGAAGAATTGTCCAGTATAGTTCCTCCACTTACGGTTCCCAACAGAGAAACTCGTGGTTCCGCGCGTATGCATCCCTATACGGTCCAACTGGACAGGCCCCGAACTTCTCACTTTGTTCGTTCTTTTATCCCTAGAGTTTCTAGATTGTGGAACCTGCTGCCCGCGGAGGTCTTTCCTTACCCCCAAATCTTCAAGTATTTAAGTCCCGTGTCAACAAACTCCCTCTTACCTCGCTTAAGACACCCACGGTACGTTAGTATTTAGGCTTTTAGCCTTCGTGGTTTGTCCAAAGATAAAAAAATGTGTCTTTTTAATTATAGGCCCTTGACAAAGTGGCAATCCAGCCACGAAACGTTAGGACAAAACCACCGAACGGCGGCTTCTATCGATAATATAGCTAAAACCGCCGGTAATTACAAATTAATTATAATTATCGGCGGTTTTTATATACGTTGATATGAAAAGCCGGCAGACGGCGGCTTTCTTCTTATAATTTAGCAAAACCGCCGGCGGTTGTTTAGTCAGTGCCTATTTTAAAAACAACCCAAAGTTTCGAGACCAAATATTTATTTTATAAGGTTTTTCATCAGCGCGTGTTGACATCATATTAGGATGAGCCCCAAACAATAAAATCTAGTTATCGTGGTGAACGAGAATGAAATCGAATTAATTAGTGGATCAATGACCGTGGTAATGGAATAAATATTGATATTTTTTGTTTAATTCGATAGACTGCGGGACAGATTTTTTCATTAAAAATTATTGCAAATAAAAATTATTAAGGGAAATAAAACATACATGTACAGGGTGTTTTTATAAGGCGCGGAAAAATGTTATCACAAATCCCTAAGATTAAAATGATGATCTAACCTAACGTACCTACCTCCGCGGGCAGCAGGTTCCACAATCTAGAAACTCTAGGGATAAAAGAACGAAGGAAAGTAGGAAGTTCGGGAGCCTGTCCAGTTGGACCGTTTAGGGATGCATACGCGCGGAACCAAGTTTCTCTGTTGGGTTCCAGTAAGTGGGGAACTATACTGGACAATTCTGCAGAGCAGAAGCCATGAAAGTGCCTATAAAAATGCGATAAATCCCCCACAGCCCGACGATGGGCAAGAGAGGGAAGCCTTTCTGTAAGTGAAGGATCATAATGAGACGAATAGCTCTTCTTTGAATAGAATCAAGAATGCCCAGGGTTGTGGGGACGCCATGCCCCAGATATGTGGAACAATATTCCAAGGGAGGTCGGATTTGGGGCACATATAAAGTGTATAAATTAGAAGGGGAGAAATACTTTTGGCTCGAGAGAAATCCAAGCTTTTTGCAGGCTGTCCGTGGCTATAGATACAATGTGTTTATGCCAGTTGAGGTTACTTTTCAAATGTGACGCCCACAAAGATTGAAGGCATCTTTTGCTCTGTAAAACTTGGCCGCTCATAAGTAGAGGATGAGTTGTTCAAAAAGTGGATGATTTTGGAGATACAAAGTGTCAAAATTTGATTTGATTCTTATTTCGTTAGAAGTTATTTGATAAAAAAAAGCTCTTATTATTATTGTAAATTGTAGAGGGCGCCACCTTTATTATCTTGCAAGAATTTAAAATGAATAACTTTATTTAGCCACTTTGTATTTAAGTTTAAGTTAAAAATTCTTATTCTTTAACATATTTTATCCAAAAAAAAGTATTCGTGGTAAAATTTGATTTGATAAGTTTAAGCTATACAGTGTGTTTAAAAATAACATGCTGATTTTAAAGTTTATAAATATAAAAATAATTTTAAAAAATAGTTTAAATAAAGCAATGTCCTAAATCTCTTAACTTTCAATATACTAGCCAAATCTTGTGACAATATACCCATGAATAACTTTTTGCTTTGAGTGGCTAGGTTTTGCAGAGCGAGGACACATTTAACCTTGTGGGCGTCACATTTGAGAATAACCTTGACTGGCACAAACACATTGTAACTATAGCCACCGCGGCGTCAAAAAGCTTGGATTTCTTTTCCGAGCCAAAAGTATTTTTCTCCAATTTATACACTTTGTATGTGTCCCAAATTCAAAGAAGGGCTGTTCGTCTTATTAATGATCCTTTACTTACTCAAAGACTTCCTTCTCTTGCCCATCGTCGAGCTGTGGGAGATCTATCGCTCTTTTATAGATACTTTTACGGCTTCTGCACCAACGAATTATCCAGTATAGTCCCTCCTCTTGCAGCTCCCAACAGAGAAACTCGTGGTGCCGCACGGATGCATCCCTATACGGTCCAATTGGACAGGCCCCGAACTTCCCATTTCGTTCGTTCTTTTATCCCTAGAGTTTCTAGACTGTGGAACCTACTGCCAGCAGAGGTCTTTCCTTCCCCCCAAATCTTCAAGTTTTTAAGTCCCGTGTTAACAAACTCCCTCTTACCTCGCTTAAGACACCCACGGTACGTTAGTATTTAAGCTTTCAGCCTTCGTGGATTGTCCAAAGATAAAAAAAAATAATGTATGACCAAATCTGCATTTTTTGACATATAAGTGACAGCTTTAAATGTAAAGGTCACAGCTGGGCGCCAACGCAACTGCTACCGCCAGCCAGAAAGACGAGGATCTACCCTAAAGAAAAGGGAGAAAAACATATCAAAAAATTAGCAACCTAAAATTCTTATTTTCCCTGACCTTGCTACCTCCCAGAATATATCACCCCTATCACTAGAAGTGTTTATTGTGAAATAAAATTAAGCCCTTTTTACAAGTTTACAGTCATTGTTGATGGCCACTCTTCAAGCTTTCACGAAATTAATGCTGGAGTGCCTCAAGGTTCAGTACTAGCACCAACTTTGTTTCTTCTTCACATCAACGACCTTCTTTCTTCCACAACCAATCCTCATTCATAGTTATGCTGACGATAGTACCCTTCACTCCACTTTTCAGGTTCCCAAGCCAATCTCTCAACCTGACTTGGAAAGCAAACGCAGGGCGATGCAGATATCTCTTTCACAGGATCTCAATTTGATATTGGATGGGGGCGCCAAAATCTCGTTTAATTTAATGCATCCAAAACACAATCCTGTTCCTTGTCGCAAAAAATCATCAAACACTCATTCTTTGCTTATGAGTGGCCAGGTTTTGCAGAGCGAGGGACACATTTAACCTTGTAGGCGTCACATTTGAGAATAACCTTAACTGGCATAAACACATTTTATCTATAGCCACCGCGGCTTCAAAAAAGCTTGGATTTCTTTTCCGAGCCAAAAGTATTTTTCTCCTTCCAATTTATACACTTTGTATGTGTCCCAAATTCGACCCTCTCTGGAATATTGTTCTCATGTCTGGGGAATGGCATCCCCTACAACCCTCAGCATTCTTGATGCCATTCAAAGAAGGGCTGTTCGTCTTATTAATGATCCTTTACTTACTCAAAGACTTCCTTCTCTTGCCCATCGTCGAGCTGTGGGAGATCTATCGCTCTTCTATAGATACTTTTACGGCTTCTGCTCCGACGAATTATCCAGTATAGTCCCTCCTCTTGCAGCTCCCAACAGAGAAACTCGTGGTGCCGCGCGTATGCATCCCTATACAGTTCAATTGGACAGGCCCCGAACTTCCCATTTCGTTCATTCTTTTATCCCTAGAGTTTCTAGATTGTGGAACCTGCTGCCAGCGGAGGTCTTTCCTTCCCCCAAATCTTCAAATTTTTAAGTCCCGTGTTAACAAACTTCCTCTTACCTCGCTTAAGACACCCACGGTACGTTAGTATTTAGGCTTTCAGCCTTCGTGGAATGTCCAAAGATAAAAAAATTTTATTTGGTAAATTGACTATTAGTATGATATTTTTTCTGTGCTTTTAGTCATAGGTTCTAAAAGTTGTTAAAATTGATAACCAAACTTTAAGAACACTCTGTAGTAGATATTAATTTTGTTGCGTGTTAAAAATAAAAATCTAAATGGACAAAAAGCATAGGACAAAAGCCCGCGATTAGATTATGCCCGTTTAAAACTTTTTATGATAAATGCTCCCTAAAAGACTGGTTTAATGCATGGCTTTCATAACACATAATGACTGTCTCCGACTAAAAGTTGTGTTGGGGACCATGTTAATGCATTTTAGTCATCAGTGAACAAGGGAGATTGCACAGGACCGATTAGGAGATCTAATAATACATAATAATCAAGAGGACTATATGAATTTATACATGCTTGTTTTCCTAATTTAATTTAATCGAAACTATTGTGACGTATAATTTTGAAATACATAGGGCTACTTTTACGTCACTGGGACAAATGTACCATATGGAACTATCTTCTGGAACCATTAGACCGGTGGACCATCAAAACTAACTTTGCATTTTTTAAAAACCAACTTAACTTATTTGACTAACTAAATTTAGTACGGGCATACCCCCACTAGGGGTAGCCCGTACAGGAGCTTAACTAAAACTTTAACTTTATACTTGACTTCACTAACTACTTCTTATCTAATCTTTTTCTAATCTTTTTCTCTCTTTAAATATTAAATTTTCCAGTGTTTGTTTTGCATTTCTACATGACCCAGTTTGTTTAATGTTTTTATTTTATTATTATAAGAGTAACCTAGAAAATTGTTTAATTTATACTTTAAAAACCTTGACACCTCACGTATATCTTTATTTAGCAAAATTCCCAATGTTAAGTAACCTAGTTAAAATGTATACTTATTTTAAAATTCCCAAAAATGTATATTTTTAAAATTCCCAAAATGTATACTTTTTATACTAGGTGTTCACACTATAACAAAAGTTCGGTATTTTTTTTTTGTTAAAAACCTTGCATCAAAACACTGGTACACAAAAAATAAAAGTGGTTAGTATACTTTAAGCCAGACCAACTTTTTTATGGACCGTACAGGGATGCATAGGTACGGCACTACGAGTTTCTTTGTTGTAAGCTGCAAGTGGTGGAATTATACTGGAAATTTCCTCGGGAAGAAGCCGTAAAAGTAACTATTTAAATAAATAATAGTTTAAAAAACTAAAAAAACACGCTTTTCATATATGCAACCGAACTAGAAATTAGAAAATAATTTTTCATTACAAAGAGTTTGTCACTTCAGAGTAAAAAGCGTGGGGTGCATTTTACTATTTTTTCATAACTTTTCCCTCATAGATATTTGCAAATAGAATAATTATAACATTTAATATATTAAGCACCCCACGCTTTTATTCTGAAGTGACCAAACTCTTTGTAATGAAAAATTATTTTCTAATTTTTAGTTCGGTTGCATATAAAAGCGTGTTTTTTTAGTTTTTTTAAACTATTATTTATTTTAATTTTTAGTTCGATATATCAATTGGTTTTTAAAAATAAATGCTCCAGTTTATTCATTAAAAATTCCTTCGCCATTTTGTCAAGAGACACATAGTCAATTAAAAACGCAGCAAGTTATGGATCAATTGCCCTTGCGCATTCGCCATAATTAAAATAAAAAAGGAATTTATTTATCCTGGCGGTGCTAATCAGGATAACGGGATACTGTTTTTAATTATTGCATTGTCATCGGTCCTTGATACGTGTGCAAAGTTTCAAAAGAAATTGAGATCGCTGAAAGTTGCGTAAAAATTAGGCTCAAAGATTCCGTTACATAGATAGATAGTTAGATGGATAGATAGATAGATAGTTACAACCCAAGTTAATGAAAAGCGTGTTAAAAAGCGATAGAATCTCTTACAGCCCGACAATGGACAAAAGAAGGAAGCTTTTCTGTAAATAGAGGATCATTGAATCAAGAATATATGAAGAAAAATATTGCAAAAATATTGCAGAGAGAATCGGATTTGGGATACATACAAAGTGTATAAATTAAAAGAAGAAAAATACTTTTTTATTCTTTTTAATTCTTAAATGTAACCTCCACAAGATTGAATGTGTCTTTGCTTTGCAGAGCTTGGCTGCTCATAAGTAAAAAATAGGTATTTGATGACTTTTTTATGACAATAAATATAATTGTGTTTTGGATTACATAGGGCAAGATATTTGGCACCACAAACCAATATTAAATTAAGATCCTGTGAAAGAGATATCTGCATCACCCTGTGTTTATTTTCCAAGTCAGGCCTAAAGATTGGTTTGAAACTGTTGTATCGTCGGCAAAACTATAAATGAGGCACTACAGAATTAATTAAATGAAAACTTGAAGAGTAAGCATCCACAATAACTGATATATGTCGATCAGAAAAAAGGAGCGAAGAACAGA
The DNA here is from genome assembly GCA_014170235.1 of Listronotus bonariensis. Lineage (NCBI taxonomy): Eukaryota > Metazoa > Arthropoda > Insecta > Coleoptera > Curculionidae > Listronotus > Listronotus bonariensis. The sequence continues at coordinate 268,269 of JACEGR010000245.1, forward strand.
GTTGTGTGATACGAAGGAAAGATTTGCTCTAGATCTTTAAAATTTTGTAATTTCATCAACTTTTTATAATTCGATGGACCAGGCTACACGTTCCAAAAAACATGACTTATGTGCCGTTACCTCACGCGTTCCATTGGGTTGAAGTGCAAGCGAGAGCGTGAAGCTGAGCGACAAAGAGGCACAATCTCCGCGTCGTTCACATCTTTCTCTCCTACTCGAGTGAGCGTGCAGTAAAAGTAAACGTGGTGGCAATTGTTTATAGCAACATAGCAACGATAAATTGCGGCGATAAAGGTAATGATTCTTTCGACGTTGACACGTTCAACTATCGTCAGTAAACCGATCTTTGCAGACAACCGATTTTTATACATAATTTTTTTAATCATCCTGTATATTCCAATATTGATGTAATCCCAACTAGCTTTGATACTTTTTAATGCCCTATATAAAACTGAAATATACCTGGCTGTTCAAAATTGTATCGAAAAATTGATTCCATTGGAGTCAATATTTCCGAAGAAGAGGTGTATAGAAAAATCGGTTGTATGCAAAGTCGGTTTACTGATTGCGTCAACGTCATAAGAAAATACTGATGGAATGGTTCGCAATTATCGTTGCTATAAATAATTAACACCACATTCACTTTTCACTGCACTTCCTACTTGACGAAAACATGTAAATATATTATTGTATAGCAGGCGGACCGCTCAAAGTAGAAAAGAAACAGATGTCGAACGCTGCCAAATGCGGAGGCCGATTGTGCCTCTTCCGCGCTCTCGCTTGTACTTTAAGCTTTAAATGGAACGCCGCATGAGTCATTTTTTTGTGCGTGCAGCCGGCTCCATCGAATTATAAGACGTCATCACGTCAAAATTTTATTTTAAAAACTCGTACTATTCTTTTTTTTTGGACAGTCCATGAAGGCTGAAAGCCTAAATACTAACGTACCGTGGGTGTCTTAAGTAGGGTAAGAGGAAGATTGTTAACACGGGACTTAAAAACTTGAAGATTTGGGCGGGAAGGAAAGACCTCCGCTGGCAGTAGGTTCCACAGTCTAGAAACTCTAGGGATAAAAGAACGAACGAAATGGAAAGTTCGGGGCCTGTCCAATTGAACTGTATAGGGATGCATACGCGCGGCACCACGAGGTTTCTCTGTTGGGAGCTGCAAGAGGAGGGACTATACTGGATAATTTGTCGGAGCAGAAGCCGTAAAAGTATCTATAGAAGAGCGATAGATCTCCCATAGCTCGACGATGGGCAAGAGAAGGAAGTCTTTGAGTAAGTAAAGGATCATTAATAAGACGAACAGCCCTTCTTTGAATGGCATCAAGAATGCTGAGGTTGTAGGGGATGCCATTCCCCAGACATGAGAACAATATTCCAGAGAGGGTCGAATTTGGGACACATACAAAGTGTATAAATTGGAAGGAGAAAAATACTTTTGGCTCGGAAAAGAAATCCATATTTTGCCGGCTAAGTTTCCTGAACTTTTCCTTATTACGGACCTGCGCTAATATGACATAAATCCCCACGATCGGAATGGTCACCCATTAATTTGTGTGTCGTGACAATTCCACGACGAATGGTTGGTAGAAACACCCCATCGCCGATGGGGTTACGATCCGATACAAACCAATTATTATTTCATAAAGGCGCATCAGCGAAATTGCTGTTGCATAAAACAGGGTGAAATTAGAAATTTTTATTTTAAAGTCATTAATTTTACTGGTCTTGATATCGTTGAAGCTAAATAAAGTTTGTTTAAACATATGTATTAAAATAAAATCTATAACTTACCAGTTCCTGAAAATATGCCATTAAAACGGTTTCGGTTATTTGAAGAATTACGTTCGCATCTTTCAAATACCAAATATGCCATACTCCCGATCATACTGTTGCCTTGATTTAACTGGCAAAAGATTTTAGGTCGCTTTTATGGCCTTTTCTCTTATATTTTGTGGAATTTCTTCCATTTTGAGCAAATCGTTAAATAAAAAATGCCAACTGACTAACTGATAGAAACATCAAAGTCACACTTAACACCAGTCATTATCTACTTACGTATACAGGTACAGGTGCAACTTATTTTTTATATTGCGAATAAATAATGTAATTAGTCATTGAAAAGCTCTTTTTGGGTAAAACATAAAGCATTGTATGCACCACAGGCTTTACTGGACAATAATGCCCATCAGGTCGAAATCTGAGGCGACCTTCAGGGCATTATAGTCCCTAGTAACGCCCATGATACATAAATAGCTGATTAATTAACTTAAATTATAATATGTAATTATCTTTATTACCTAAAACATTTCGTGTTTATATAACCAAAGATATAGTAGAATATCTTAGAGCTTGAAAAATCTGAGAGCAAGGAACTGCGAAGCCACTTCACGTCACTTGCCATGCCGCCGTTCTGCATTCATGGAGAAAGCGTCAGAAAGTGCTTAAGAATGGAAGGAAATGGAAGGAATCATATCACAATCGCTAAGAACGTGATCGATGCAGAGCCAGCTGACAATGATACCGGAAAATTAAACTAAAATGGGTTTGGCTGGCTGGCAGAATGAGAAATTATTATTCTGTTTGGCGGGGGTAAAATTTGTTTTTACATTCAGCAATACTCATTGTCAAACGGCGTTTTTATACAGGGTGTAAAATTCTTTTTTTTGAAATTTATGGGCAGCATTCTTTACATCAGGGGCCGTTAATTTCTCGTTTTGAGCATACAGGGTGTTAAACTTGTAAATAATGTTTTTTTTAAGATCCAAAATATCCTTTAGCCGGCTTTGTTTTAATTCTAGCAAATGTTATTTATCGCTTTGTGAGGGTGTAATTCATCACTAACTTAATTAGATTTAGTAATAAGTTCAGTGAAAGGCGTCTCCAGCGGCGAAGAATTAAAAGAATATTTCCAACAAAAAACGTACGCACACAGACTGTGTAAATGTGTGTAAAATTTTTGTGCTTTTTTTAAATTAAGCAAAATAAAAATACAGCTTTAATATTTCTTATTTTTTTTTTCGTATCTTGTTTAATTAAAGGACAAAATCACCCCTAATTGTATGTTTCTTTAGACTTATAGAAGTACTTATAAAAGAGAGGAGACTTTTTCTTTAAAAAATAAGGTTTATAATGTCGTTAAGCGAGGTAAGAGGGAGTTTGTTGACACGGGACTTAAATACTTAAAGATTTGGGGAGGGGGAAGGAAAAGAAGCCTCTCCGCGGGGCAGAAGGTTCCACATTCTAGAAACTCTAGGGATAAAAGAACGACCAAAGTGGGAAGTTCGGGGCCTGTCCACTCTGGACCGTATAGGGATGCATACGTGCGGCACCACGAGGTTTCTCTTGTTGGGAGCCGTAAGTGAAGGAACTATACTGGACTCAATTCTTCCAGAGCAGAAGCCATGGAAGTACCTATAAAAGCAATAAATCTCCCACAGCCCGACGATGGGCAAGAGAGGGAAGCCTTTCTGTAAGTAAAGGATCATTAATGAGACGAATAGCCTCTTCTCTGAATAGAATCAAGAACGGTTAGGGGTTGTGGGGACGCGATGCCCTCAAGATTTTTGAGAACAATATTCTAAGGGAGGTCGGATTTGGGACACATATAAAGTGTATAAAATTAGAAGCGAAAAAATACTTTTTGGCTCGAAAGAGAAATCCAAGCTTCTTTGAAGTTGCCGTGGTTATAGATACAATGTGTTTATTCCAGTTAAGGTTACTTTCAAATGTGACGCCTACCAGATTGAAGGTGTCTTTGCTCTGTAAAACTTGGCCGCTCATAAGTAGAGGATGAGTATTTAAAGGCTCTTTTCGCGACAAGGAACATGACTGTGTTTTGGATGCATTAAAACGGACGAGATTTTTGGCGCCCCAATCCAATATTAAATTAAGATCCTGCAGAAAGAGATATCTGCATCGCTCTGCGTTTATTTTCCAAGTCAGGTTTAGTGATGGGATTAGGAACCTAAAAACTGGAGTGAAGGGTACTATCGACGGCGAAACTATGAATGGAATTAGTTGTGGACGAGAGAAGGTCGTTGATGTGAAGAAGAAACAATGTTGGTGCCAGAACTGAGCCCTGAGGGACTCCAGCATTTACTTGGTGAAAGCTTGAAGAATGGCCGTCCACAATAACTGATATACGTCGATTATTAGCAGTTATGTATCAACAACAATAAATACTTACTTAAATAAGGTTTATTATCCAGTCTAACAATGCTCTTAAATTTTCTTAACAACACCCTGTATAATGGCAAATTAATTTATGCAAAAATAATAATTATTGTGCTTAGACCTGTAGATACAGTGAGTGTTAAAAGAAATGCCTAGATTAACTTAAAATGCAGTGGTTTGTTTTTTGAAAAATGCTCGAACACATCGAATTTTAGTTTTGGCTGTGGTTTTTTTGTAATAGATTCATATATTGGCGGCTCAAAGATAAGCGATAACAGCATTAACGTTATTTTTTTAAAGAGAAACAATTATTTTCTAATACATGTTGTCCTAAAGTTAATAGTTATCGAAAAATTTCAAGTTCAAACAAAATCATTTAAAATTAAGTGGTTTGTTAAAAAAAAAACCTTTATTTAACATGTTAACTTTTATTTTGACTGTCGGTTTCTTATATATACAGGGTATGTAAACTCATATATACAGAGTGGCTCTAAAATAAGAGACAACCATCAACTTTTTTAAAACTTTATTTATGTTCCCTGTTAAATTTCTTGATAACTGTTGAATTAAAGTATAGAGCATGATATATAAAAATTGTGGAAATAAATATCCGAATTCAATGCAGATTTAAAAATGTAATATAAAATAGGTTGATAGTTATCGCAGTTAAAAATAAAAATAAATAATAGTTTAAAAAAAATAAAGAAACACGCTTTTATATGCAACCGAACTAAAAATTAGAAAATAATTTTTCATTAAAAAAAATATTGTCACTTCAGAGTAAAAAGCGTGGGGTGCTTAATATATTAAATGTTATAATTATTATATTTGCCAATATCTATGAGGGAAAAGTTATGAAAAAATAGTAAAATGCACCCCACGCTTTTTACTCTGAAGTGACAATATTTTTTAATGAAAAATTATTTTCTAATTTTTAGTTCGGTTGCATATATAAGCGTGTTTTTTAGTTTTTTAAACTATTATTTATTTTTCATTTTTAGTTCGATATGCATGTATGTATGTATGTATGTATGTAAAATGCTCCAGTTTATTCACTAAAAAATTCCTTCGCCATTTTGTCAAGAGTAGCTAAAGTTCCTGAGAAAAGTTTGGGATGTTGCCAAAAGATGGCAACACAGGTGTTGTTTTTATAATATAAAGGATTTTTTTATCCTGGCGATCCTAACCAGGATAACGGGATACTGTTTGCAGATTATTGCATTGTCATGGGTCCTTAATACGTGTGCAAAGTTTCAAAGAAATCGAATAGCTGGAAGTTGGTAAAAATTAGGCTCAAAGATTCCGTTACATAGATAGATAGATAGATGGATAGTTACAACCCAAGTTAATAAAAGCTTGTTAAAATCCGAGGTGTTTCGAGCGTTTTTTCACAAACAAACCCCTGAACTTTGAATTAAAAGTATAAGCGAAGAAAAAATATTTTTAAAAGATTAAACCCTCTTATTTTAAAAGAAAATAAAAAAATATACATACATAATAAATGTTATATTTTTTAAAGCTTTAGTTTTCAAAATATTTTAAACCTTATGTTATATATGATTAAAGTAAGAGAATAAAATAATTTTTTTTGCCATTTTCAAGTTTAGCTTTGTTCGCGGGTCTAGTAATGAACTGATTCTGAACCAGAACCGAACTGGTTTAGAATTGTTTTAAAGCGCATGTCTAGCTATTTATTAGTTCGGAATTGTTATTTACCGCGAACGATTTTCTATACAGCTGAGGATGTATTCTAACCTAGCCTTTTGGTTAGGATTTTTCATGGTTAAATTGGATACAACATAAAAAAAATGAATTCAAACAAAAAGGTAAATTGTTATACTGTCGAAAGCCACTCGAGGTCTCTCGGCGGAAGACAAGGGATTCCCTGCCTCCTCTCGTTTTTAACATAAGTATGTGTATTTAACTAAAGATAAAATTCAAACAACAAGAAATGGTAGAATCTTGTAATATTGTCTATATTTTTTAATTAAATCTTTATTTATTTTATTGCATACATACATTCATATGGAATACAAATAAAAATCCTTTGTTTATATACGCTCAGAATCACAAAAATATATTTAACAGGTATATTTACTCGCATAAAAAGTGACAGAAACAAATAAACTGTAATACAACGGTTTATTTCTGTACCACAAAAACAGAAAACAGCTGACCATGTCGACAATGCGCAGCATCCAAAACACAATCATGTTCCTTGTCGCGAAAAGAGTCATCAAATACTCATCCTCTACTTCTATGAGCGGCCAAGTTTTTACAGAGCAAAGACACCTTCAATCTTGTGGGCGTCACATTTGAAAGTAACCTTAACTGGCATAAACACATTGTATCTATAGCCACGGCAGCTTCAAAAAGCTTGGATTTCTCTTCGAGCCAAAAAGTATTTTTCCCCTTCTAATTTTATACACTTTATATGTGTCCCAAATCTGACCTCCCTTGAATATTGTTCTCATATCTGGGCATGGCGTCCCCCACAACCCTAAGCATTCTTGATTCTATTCAAAGAAGAGCTATTCGTCTCATTAATGATCCTTCACTTACAGAAAGGCTTCCTCTCTTGCACATCGTCGGGCTGTGGGGATTTATCGCTTTTTATAGGTACTTCCATGGCTTCTGCTCTGAAGAATTGTCCAGTATAGTTCCTCCACTTACGGTTCCCAACAGAGAAACTCGTGGTTCCGCGCGTATGCATCCCTATACGGTCCAACTGGACAGGCTCCCGAACTTCCCACTTTGTTCGTTCTTTTATCCCTAGAGTTTCTTAGGTTGTGGAACCTGCTGCCCGCGGAGGTCTTTCCTTCCCCCAAATCTTCAAGTATTTAAGTCCCGTGTCAACAAACTCCCTCTTACCTCGCTTAAGACACCCACGGTACGTTAGTATTTAGGCTTTTAGCCTTCGTGGTTTGTCCAAAGTCAGAATACCCAGATGCGAAACTAAGCGTGTTCGTTGAAATCTCTCACCACTATCGTCCCTCCCACTGCGTGGTGGATATACACCCCACGATTTAGTACGTGACCTAATGCTCATCTAGGTGTCAGTTAGTCCCATACTTTTTGTTGGTATAGAACGTGAGCATAAGTTAGTTAATTGTGTTTAGTTGTTTGTGAACTTTTATGTTTTTTATTATTAAAGTGTTAGTATAGTGTCTTGTTAAATTTTTTTACCGTTTAATATGGGATATAAATGTGTATATTTATTCTGTTCCTCCATCACCGGGAGCGGATCACTTTTTAGATTCCCAAAGGACCACTATTATTTTAAGACTATTTAACATAAATACAAAGCTTTTACAAATTACTTAGATATGTTACTAAAGTTATTGATATTAATCAGTATGTGCCTAAACAGAGGAAAATATTTTTTTATTTATAGCCGCACTGCCATTTAAAAGGCTATATTTCAAATTTAAAAATGAGGTGTTTTTTCAGTATTTAAAAAAATTACATACTTCCAAATAAAAAAAACAAATCAATTAGGTTTGGGTATTACTAAGGCAACATCTGCATTGCTTTAAAAGATTGCGTCGGGGTTTCTTTAGAAACTTGTGTTACTCGGCTTTCAATTATTCTGTTTCAATCCCCAGTTACACAAAACTTTTTAATACACAATTAAGCTAAAAAACGGAATACCATTAATTAATTTAATAAGCAGTTTTTAGGCAAGGTTTTTTTTAAATGGCTTTTTGTTAAACATTCTAAACCCCCATTAGTTTAATCGTTTTTAAAAATGTTTTGTGCAACCAGGTATAGACATTTTATTACAGGTTGATCCAAACGTGACATCTACTAACAATATTTTTACCGTTCAAAGAATGGGTAAAATTTTTAGTTTGTAAATTCTCAATTAGTGTATTATTCTTTTGTTCCGTTTTCCACACATAAAAAAAGCTGCATAATTAGTTACTATAAAAGTCTATCTCTCCTTAGCGCCTTGGTGCGGTTTAACCTTTTACAAATTTAAAATATTACGATCCATACATTGGTGCAGATGTTCCATTTATTCTTTCTCAAGGTCATAGAAACAAGTAAGCGTAATTTGCCGCACTTTCGCATCTGTATATTCGAAAATAATTTTTCATTAAAAAAAATATTGTCATTTCATAGTAAAAAGCGTGGGGTGCATTTTACTATTTTTTCATAACTTTTCCATCATAGATATTTGCAAATATAATAATTATAACATTTTAATATATTTATCACCCCACGCTTTTTACTATGAAATGACAATATTTTTTTAATGAAAAATTATTTTCTAATTTTTAGTTCGGTTGCATATAAAAGCGTGCTTTTTTTAGTTTTTTTAAACTATTAATTATTTTTCATTTTTTAGTTTCTGCTACTCTGACAAAATGGCGAAAAAATTTTTTAATGAACAAGAGTGGCAAATTTTAAAATTTTTCCAACAGATTGCAACTCACTAAAAATTTCTTCTTCATTAAGTAGCAAAGTTTGAAATTTTGCCAACAGATGGCAATCCAGGCAATGTTTGGACCGCTGCCAATATATTGCAACCCACTAAAAATTTCTTCTTCATTTAATAGCAAAGTTTGAAATAGTTTAAAAATGTAAATTCGGTGCTCTTTGATAAGAAAAAAATCACAAAAAAGGTTAAAAAGCAAATAAATCGGCATGCTTGTCTTCGCGGCCGCCTTTGCTATATTTCTTTATGATATGCCGGTTGATGCAGCTGGTCATCGCACTATGGGATAGAAATTAATTTTTTGGTCAAAATTCTGAAACTTACCAATCTAACTTAAAATGAGGTGCTTTTTACTGGAAAAATATTATAAATTATTACAAATGCTTTTGGAGAACCTAAAACTTATTATATGTTATTATAAATTTACACCCCCTTAACATTATTATTTTTTATTGTACAAAATAAACTAAAATGTCAGCTTGCTTGGTTAATTTGGTAGTATTCTAATCAGTAATCCGATGATTATTATCTCATATGATATACAGGGTACGACAATAGGTATATTTTTTAAATGGAATACCTGAATATTATATCACCACCAAAAAATCTTTTAAAATGCTTTAAAAAAATACTTCATTTGATGTGATCTATCTCAATTAGTTTCGGAAATATGACCATCCAAATCTGAAAATAATTTTAAATTATTCTTAGAAGCGTAATAGAGATACATCTTCCCAACTTCTTTTATTTTTTAACGTATAAAATAAATAAAAACACTGTTTTGCTGGTAGATTCTGTAGAATCCATATCTTTCATCAGAATGCTTTTATCTTTTAGGATATACAGTGTGGGACAAAACATATTAAATTTTAAAATGGAAAACACTTGTAAATTATAAAAATCTGTATCTGTCCTTACACACAGAACTAAGTAGGAAGGCAATTGTAGTACAAAAACTGATGAAAAGGTAAAAAAATCTTTGACAAAAGTAGCGAGACTGCATCGGAAACACAACAATAGCTCTTATTATTTAAACTCTTTACTTTTTAGTAAACAAGACTAATAATAAACTAAGTAGATTAAATGTTGTATATTTATGTTTACTTAAAATACATTTTCAAGTTTCTTATTACCCCAATAGAAGTCGTCATATCCTTTTATAATTTTGCGTACATGTAGTTTGGAGTATCTACTTTGAAAATACACAGCATGAGCCATTAAAATTTCAAAGTTGCTTTTTGGCCAAAATAATGAATTTCTATCCCAATCTATCTGGCTGCCTATGTAACGGAATCTTTGAGCCTAATTTTAACCAACTTCCAGCTATTCGATTTCTTTGAAACTTTGCACACGTATTAAGGACCCATGACAATGCAATAATCTGCAAACAGTATCCCTTTATCTTTTTTTTTTAATCGCCAGGAAAAAAATTCCATTATATTATAAAAACAACACCTAGGATGCCATCTGTTGGAAAAATTTCAAACTTTGCTATTAAATGAAGAAGAAATTTTTAGTGGATTGCAAATGTTGGCAACGGTCCAAACATTGCCTGGATTGCCATCTGTTGGCAAAATTTGAAACTTTGCTACTTAATGAAGAAGAAATTTTTTAGTGAGTTGCAATCTTTTGCAAATTTTAAAATTTGCTACCATTGTCATTTCATAGGGGCTGGTTATTTTCTTTTTGCTGCTTAATTAAATAGTATGTTCTAATTTACTGTTATATTAAGAATTTTGTGCAATATAACGAACTAAAAATGAAAAATAATTAATAGTTTAAAAACTAAAAACACGCTTTTATATGCAACCGAACTAAAAATTAAAAATAATTTTTCATTAAAAATATTTTCACTTCATAGTAAAAGCGTGGGGTGCATTTTACTATTTTTTCATAACTTTTCCATCATAGATATTGGCAAATATAATAATTATAACATTTAATATATTAAGCACCCCACGCTTTTTACTATGGAAGTGAAAATATTTTTTTTAATGAAAAATTATTTTTTAATTTTTAGTTCTGGTTGCATATAAAAGCGTGTTTTTTTAGTTTTTTAAACATGGTCAAATCCCTATTTAATTGAAAAATAAAAAACGACGGTGATTTTTATACTGTAGAACTTGATATTATCTATACGAAATGGCCGTGCCGAGAACTGTTTTTTTATTTATTTACGCAAAAAACCGTACATCAAATAAAAAAGTCGAGAAATTTAATTTGTTTTAAATCTAATAGAAATTTGATAAAGTATTTTTATTTTTTAGAAAATTGCAGTGGCGTATATTTTTGTTAATTTAATATTTACCCTAAATTCCTGGGGATGACACTGGTAAACATTTATTTTTTCTTGAATGCAAAAAATTTCTGCTGGTATATAGAGGCGTCTCAATTTTCTCATGTCTGAATTGGTATAAAAGTAATTACAAAATAACAATTTATTTTTTTTTATTTTTAACACCCCGTAGTTCAAAAACTCAAACGTTTAGGACATATGTTTATATGAAGTTTATTTCTTAGTTTATATCAGGAGTGGCCAACCGGTCGATCGCGATCAACTGGTCGATCGCGACTATTAGTCAAGTCGATCGTAGCAAGGTCAAAAATATAAATACCTGAACCAGGGCCGTGCCTACCAGGTGGTGCAAGGCACCAGGGCGCAACGCATGTGAAAATGAAAGGCGGAAAGTCGGAGAAAGGGCAGAAAGTGCGGGTGGTTGTTACAAATGATTGTGATTTTGAAAAAATGAGGTGGGGACTTGTTTTTTTTTTGCTCTTCAAAAGTACTATATGAGGAAAAAAAAAAGATAATGGGAGTTGGGCGCTCTGTAAAGAAAGTACACAATCGGGGTGAAGACCTTTCTTTCCGAAATGCCGAAATATGACCAGTGCCGTATTATCCATTAGGCTGACTAGGCTACAGCCTAGGGCGCCATGAAAAAAATAGGCGCCAGATAGGGGAGTAATAGGCGCTACACAGGGAAGTTTCTAAAAAAGTTTAGGTCGGGTGGGGATTAGAACCTATCTTTTCTGTGGGGATATAAATAAAATAGAGGCAAAAAGGAGAGAATGACCTTTTTTATTTATTTTACTCTTCAAACTTTTTTCTTTGTACGAAAATTGGTAGATCGCACTGGGTGTCGTCACTGAACCATCTAAACAAGTTGGCCACCCCTGGTTTATATTGTAGAACTAGCTTTAAAAGCTTGTCGGATAAGTTGTGAAACACCCTGTATGTTGTGTATCTTTGGCTGTGTTGAATACCAATTTTTTAGGCCAATATAACGATATCCAGTTCCACAGTAAGCGCAGTAGAGTCAGCGATATTTTGGGGATACTTTGTGACGCAAATTCCTGGTGGTCTTATTGCCGCAGCGTATCCTGCAAATAAACTTTTGGTGCCGCAATCGGATCGTCCTGCATCCTCAACTTTTTTATTCCCTTTCTGTACGATAAGCCCACGTTGTTGATTATTATTAAAGTTCTACAGGGGTTGGTAGAGGTAAGTGCATCAAAGTTCTTGTCAATTAAGGTAATAATGGGTAATAACCGAACAAACTAAGTTTTGATCATATTCAATCTTAAATGATTTTTTGGTTTTTTAATTATTTTTTGGTCAAATTGTAGATTTTTCAATCAAAATTATTGTTATATGGGAATTGCTAAATGTTCTATAGAATTAGGTCTAAGGCCTCTGGCACGATACTACGCGTCAGTGTCAGCGGCCAGCGTTGTGCGAAAAATGTAACTTTCCGCTCATCGCTGGCCGCTGACTCTTAGTATCGTTTCTGTGACCTTATACAGGGAAGAGCCAAATGTTGCATTATGACCCAAATTTTCGAACACTTTGTGGAATAATTTAATTGAAGATATGTTCTGTAGTTTGGCGGATTCATTTAATGGATGGTATTTATTTGGGTACACGCCAAAATAAAATTTAAAGTACTAAAAAAAAACAAAAAAAAATTAAACAACTAAAAAGATAATTAAAATCGACGTTTCGGTGGCAAAACACGCATTTGATAACAATCATAGTATAAATTGGGATGCTTCAAGCATTTTAGCAAAGGAAACTTGTTCTAAAAAACGCAAAATTAAAGAAAGTGCGTATATATTATTAAATAAAGATAATTGTGTAGCATCAATTTCAGTTAATTTAAATAACACTTGGTTGCCTTTGCTTGATACTGAAGTATCTTTAGAAAGACTAAAAATTAACTAACTATTCACCTTTTTTGTAAAATAAACAATCAATACACCAGCAACCAGTTATTTATGTCACTATGACACTATAACCAAACAAACATATTTTGACATTTAATGTCAAAGTTTTCAGAATATCCTAAAAAACATAAAAAAATAAATTTTAAAACCTAAATAATAGTAAGTTTTTATTTTAATTATTTTTATTCTATTTATCTTGACAACGGTGGCAGATTTGCCACCGAAACGTCGATTTTTAATTATCTTTTACTTGTTTAATTTTTTTTTGGTTTTTTAGTACTTTTAATTTTTTTGGCGTGTACCCAAATAAATACCATCCATTGAATAATTTAATATCGTATTTCTTTTTACCACTGTAGTGATTTAAAAGCCCCATCTTTTCTTATTATTATTTTTTTAAATTTGTGTTGGAATCTCTGTTATTAAAGGAAATACAAATTTTAGTAATCAGAATAGATTTTTCTTATCTTCTAAGATATACAGGGTCTCAACAATTCTATCATCAGTAAAAAGATCTATTAAATACCTTTAAAAAGTTACCTTATTAGTTTCGAAAATATGTTCGCAATATAAGCGTATATCACGACCATTTTGCAAAATGCAACATTTGGCTCTCCCATGTATAATACTTAATTTTATAAAACTTTTTCAATCCCCATATTTGGTAATAATCCTGATTAAACGAGCTACAACTAGATCAAGAGATAATTGAAATCTGCCAAAAACCAAAAAGTTATTTAAGAATAAATTTGAGCAAAATTTTGTTGATCCGGTTTTTCCCAGAAGTGTATTATTCTATTATAACAACAGATTACTCAAAAATATAATAATATTTTTGCATTAAACAAGATTTTATTATACAGGGTGTAACATATCCAGCCTGTCATGGTATTATGCGATATTGGGCCCCACCTCTGGAGCGGTCCCGTTTAGCCACAATAGCATTTAGTGGCTGTTACGCAGGTACATCTACATTTATCTCACATTTTCCACTTTACACTTTATGTTGTATTTAGAATTATTTGTACCTCACAATTCACACCTTATACGCCATATTTCATACCTGATACTTGATATTTTATTTTTCATACTTGATACCTAATACTTTATTTACTCTTCATATTTTTTACTTTCACGCTTTTACACTTCGTACATCATACTTTACACCTTATACTTCATACGTCATACTTTATCTCTTGAAACTGTATACGTCATACTTCATACTTGATAATTCATAGTTCATACTTGATACTTTTTTTTGTTAAATTTTCTGTGGGTCTCTAATAAAGAAAACTTTCTTTTAGGAGTAATGTTCTCTATGATGATCTGCGGTATTCTTATGAAAAACATAAGTCTGATGGCCCCATTTTATTTTTACTCGATTGTTGGTATCATATGGTACATGTCATGGCTGTGGTTGGTTTTCGAAAGACCATCGTTGCATACCTGTATTGACCCGAAAGAAATGATAATGATTGAAAAATCTTTGGGTGAGAAGAAAAATAAAAAAACATCACTTTTATTAAAAAAATGTTCAATTGTTAACGTTACTGTAATATTCTTATTGGTTAAAAATTAAGTAATATGCATTTTTTAGGTGGGTCTCAGCAGAACTACACTAACCCAACATTAAGAAGTACTCCTTGGAAATCTTTCTTTACATCGTTACCATGCTACGCCATCTTTGTTGCAAATTTTTGTAGATCTTGGAATTTTTATCTTTTGGTGCTTTTCCAGGCGTTGTACTTTAAAGAGGCGTTTAAAACTACAACAGCTCAGGTAATTTTTTTTAAAGCTCAGGTAAAAACACGACGTTTTTTTATTTGCTGTATACATCCTCAGTTGTTCTTTTATTTATAATCACTGGTCAACACGATTTTTGTGCCTGACTTCTCGGCGTTAAATTTTAGTTGCTTTTAGCCCAAAATAGAAAAATATACTAAAAATCTGTCCATTATCTCGAAGAGACTCGACATAAATATAAATAAATTTTTAGGAACTGTAAACTGTAGAATAAACTTTATATAAACATATTGATTTTTTTTTTAGAATGCTTCTCTTTGGTGCCCTGCCTCACCTTCCTAATGACCTTGGTGGTACCAGCAGGTGGTATAATGGCAGACAGATTAAGAAAAAAGGCATATTGAATACCACCCAAGTACGTAAGCTATTTAACTGTGGGGATTTGGTTTGGAAGCCACGTTCTTTCTTGCCATGGCGTACTCTCACACCACGTTGCAAGGAATGACAGCCTTAACCATAGGTAATTAAATAATATTAAGATGAATTTTCTTGAAAACAGTTATATCAGGTACTCTGATAACTCCCAGTAAAAGAACATATGTTATAAAAACCAAGGAAAATTTCCCTACTGTCTTGATGTGAATACGAACTATTTTACTCCCTATGTTATCCACCATAACTTACTTATCATAGCGGTTTCGCCAGCCTTACAGGAACTTAGTAATGAGGCTGATCATGATGAATAACAGAAAAAAAACCCTGCGTTTAGTTATTAGACAAATATTATGGTTTGAGTGGTATGATAATAATAAATAATAGTTTAAAAGAAATGATTAGATTACGAAATAGTTCGTGAAACAATTTAATCACATCACATGTCGGCAGAAAACTAATTGATATATCGAACTAAAAAATGAAAAATAAATAATAGTTTAAAAAAACTAAAAAAAACACGCTTTTTCTATGCAACCGAACTAAAAATTAGAAAATAATTTTCATTACAAAGAGTTTGTACTACAGTAATAAAAGGTCAAACAATGAATCATAATTATATACCTCAAAATAGAACTATAATAAAATTTAAGATAATAACAGAATAATTCACTTTAGAATAAAAGCGTGGGGTGCTTAATATATTAAATGTTATAATTATTTCATTTGTAAATATCTATGAGGGAAAAGTTATGAAAAATAGTAAAATGCACCCCATGCTTTTACTCTGAAGTGAATTATTCTGTTATTATCCTAAATTTTATTATAATTCTATTTTGAGGTATATAATTATGATTCATTATTTGACCTTTTATTACTGTAATACAAACTCTTTGTAATGAAAAATTATTTTCTAATTTTTAGTTCGGTTACATATAAAAGCGTGTTTTTTAGTTTTTTAAACTATTATTTATGTTTCACTTTTAGTTCGATATATCAATTAGTTTTCTGCGAACATGTGATATTGAAATGTTTCACGAACTATTTCGTGATCTAATCATTTCATTTAAAGCTTCACTGTTGCATGGGGTTTCAGAACGCAACTACTCCGAATAAGTTTCTGTCAGCCTTATGCCGAGTACGTCCGAAACTGCACGCATGCGCAGATCGCGCACTAGCTCTTTCTCTGTTACTCTCCTACAGAAAATCTATAAAGGAATTTATTTATCCTGACGATCCTAATCAGGATAACGGGATACTGTTTGCAGATTATTGTATTGTCATGGGTCCTTGATACGTGTGCAAAGTTTCAAAGAAATCGAATCGCTGGAAGTTGGTGAAAATTAAGCTTAAAGATTCCGTTTTATACATACATACAACCCAAGTTAATAAAAAAGCGTGTTAAAAAGCAGGATAATTTCTGGTAACTATTTTAAAAGGGAGTAAAACACTTTTTATATACACCAAGACAGTAAGAATTTTTCCTTTTTAGTGCTTATAACATACTTCAGCTACTCCGCTGAAATTGCTGTATATTAACTGAGTGTAACCTCAGTTGGGCAACAATGGGAAGATCCTACCTCTAGACAATGATATTTGTCTATTTTGCAAAAAGATTTCTCATTTTTTTAACATTCTTATTTATTATTTAAGGTGTGGCCTTCAGTGGATTTGCTATTTCTGGTTTTAACGTAAATCATCTAGATATAGCCCCCAGATATGCAAGTATCCTCATGGGGCTATCAAATGGGATAGGGACCATAGCGGGTGCGATAGTACCTGTTGCTAAAAGCATAATTGTGCAACATAAGGTCAGTATATAGGTATTTATTTAGGGTTTTAAATTTAAATGTAGAAATGTGTGTGAGTTTACAGAAATTTGGAGTAAAAATATTACTCAAAAAATAATTTGACTGGTACTGAATATATTTTTGAGACTCTGTACCTCAGAAATCATCCACTTTTTACATGACAGGCAATACGGGTTTCGTCACAAGAGATCTACAGCAGATCTTTGCTCTTGATATATCTAAAGCTTTCGACCAAGTCTGGCATGACGCACTTCTAAATAAACTTCCCTCCTACGGTCTTCCAACTAAACTCTGCTCTTGGCTCTCCAGTTATCTTTCTAATCGACGTATATCAGTAATTGTTGATGTCCACTCTTCAAGCTTTCACGAAATTAATGCTGGAGTGCCTCAGGGTTCAGTACTAGCACCAACTTTGTTTCTTCCTCACATCAACGACCTTCTTTCTTCCACAACTAATCCCATTCATAGTTATGCTGACAATAGTACCCTTCACTCCACTTTTCAGGTTCTCAAACCAATCTCTCAACCCGACTTGGAAAGCAAACGCAGGGCGATGCAGATATCTCTTTCACAGGAATTTGATATTGGATTGGGGCGCCAAAAATCTCGTTTAATTTAATGCATCCAAAACACAATCGTGTTCCTTGTCGCGAAAAAATCATCAAACACTCACCCTTTGCTTATGAGTGGCCAGGGTTTTGCAGAGCGGGGACACATTTAACCTCGTGGGTATCCCATTTGAGAATAACCTTAACCGGCATAAACACATTGTATCTATAGCCACCGCGGCTTCAAAAAAGCTTGGATTTCTTTTCCGAGCCAAAACGTATTTTTCTCCTTCCAATTTATACACTTTGTATGTGTCCCAAATTCGACCCTCTCTGGAATATTGTTCTCATGTCTGGGGAATGGCACCCTCAGCATTCTTGATGTCATTCAAAAAAGGGCTGTTCGTTTTATTAATGATCCTTTACTTACTCAAAGACTTCCTTCTCTTGCCCATCGTCGAGCTGTGGAGATCTATCGCTCTTCTATAGATACTTTTACGGCTTCTGCTCCGACGAATTGTCAGTATAGTCCCTCCTCTTGCAGTTCCTAACAGAGAAACTCGTGGTGCCGCGCGTATGCACCCCCATACAGTTCAATTGGACAGGCCCTGAACTTCCCATTTCGTTCGTTTGTTTATCCCTAGAGTTTCTAGACTGTGGAACCTTCTGCCAGCGGAGGTCTTTCCTTCCCCCAAATCTTCAAGTTTTTAAGTCCCGTGTTAACAAACTTCCTCTTACCTTGCTTGAGAACACGCACGGTACGTTAGTATTTAGGCTTTCAGCCTTCCTGGATTGTCCAAAGATAAAAAAAAACCTTTGGACTGTGTTGAGTTGATCGTCATATTTTAGCGTTAAGAATTTGCGGTAATAGTATTCGCACCTTTTAGACATACCCTGTATAATAATCATATGAATGATGTATGCAATTTTTCGGCTTTTAAATGTTGAGCCCTTCTTGCTACAAAGTCACGAGCTGTCACTGCCTTATAGGTTTTATTGAATTTTACCAAAGATATAAAAGAAAAACTTCACATATTTACTGTATGATTTCCTCTTTGAAATACGCTTCTTACCATTGGACATTCTAAAGCAATACAAAAAAAAATATCCTTCATCCTGTTTTAATAAATCCCTTGGAAAATTCATAACTGTTGAAAAGCATCCCCCTAATAAAGTTGTTCCTGTTCCGCACGGACGCTTCTGATCGGGAACAATGGAGTCGATTCCCGCGGCGCGACAACCGGGAAACGACGTGCATACTGGAGAGTTCATTTTTGCGGAAGCGTTGGAGCGCTGGAGACTTCATTCCCGGAATGAAATATGCCAAGTTATAACTGTGAGAAGGGAAAATAGAGTTTTGTAAAGCGTTTTGGACAGGATACTTTATTAGAAGAATTAATTTAGTCAATTTTTCTTTTTTATTTAATCTTTGGAGAGTTCACAAAGGCTAAAAGCCTAAATACTTGAAGATTTAGGGGAAAAAAGACATCCGCGGGCAACAGGCTCAACATTCTAAAAACTCTAGGGATAAAAGAACGAACAAAGTGGGAAGTTCGGAGCCTGTCCAGTTGAACCGTATAGGGATGCATACGTGCGGCTCCACAAGTTTCTCTGTTTGAAACCGTAAGTGAAGGAATTATACTGAACAATTCTTCAAAGCAGAACCCATGGAAGTACCTATAAGCGATAAGTCCTCCACAGCCCGACGATGGGCAAGAGACGGAAGAATTTTAGTAAGTGAAGGATCATTAATGAGACGAACAGCTCTTCTTTGAATGGAATCAAAAATGCTAGGGGTAGTAGGGAACGCCATGCCCCAGATAAGAGAAAAATATTCCAAGGGAGGTCGGATTTGGGAGTGTATAAATTAGAAGGGGAAAATACTTTTTGGCTCGAAAAAGCTTTTCTAAAGCTGCCGTGGCTATAGATACAATGTGTTTATGCCAGTTAAGGTTACTTTCAAATGTGACGCCCACAAGATTGAAGATGTCTTTGCTCAGAAAAACAGCTCATAAGTAAAGTGAGTGTTTGTGACTCTTTTCGTCACAAGGAGCATGATTGTGTTTTGGATGCATTAAAATGGACGAGATATTTGACGCCCCAATCCAAGATTAAATTCAGATTCAACGTGCAGTTTGAAATTTGGCTTCAAAATTTTTAAATTATACAGGACATAGATTTGTTTGAACTTTTCTTCTAAAAAAAAAATCACCAAAGAATTTACGTTTTTATCAGCATCTTCTTCTGACACATCCTGTAAATTTTATAAATTTATGTTAAACAAACTTGAACCTATTTTCAGAAACTTAAAAACTGGCGGACCGCGGTTCGGATCCGGACCACCAACCTATTTTTGTGCGGACCTCCTTGAGTACACGATTTCTTTTTTCTACGCTGTTAAAGTCATTTTTCTCACTAAAATTTTAAGGACCCCTTATTAAAGTAGTTGATGTTTAAAAATATCAAAAATCGGTTAAACAGAAGTTAGGTTAAAATCGGATTTAAGACCTTAATATCCATACCCAATTATTATTCCAGACGAAAAGAAGAATGGCGCATTTTGATCATCCTTTCAGCATTTATCCATTACGGCGGAATAATTTTCTACGGAATTTTTGCGTCAGGTGAACTTCAGCCGTGGGCAGATCCAAAAGCAGAAGAAGAAAGACAATGGAACCAAATGAATGAATCGGTACCTGTAACGAAATTTAATGTAAGTTCTATCAAAGACAATTGTAGCTTCACTATAGACTTCCAGAACAATGCTAAATATTTGGTCATTAGTTTGGACGCTGGCTTGGCTGAATTTATGAAGCGGCATATTATAGGTACTGTTTACGTGTGTACTTACTCGATGGACACCCGCTTCATAAATTCCACGAAGCGAGCGTCCAAGCTGATGATCAAAAGTTTAGCATGGTTGCATGAAGAAAACTGTCATTTTCACACCAACTTGGAAACTATTTATGTGAGAGCATATTTTCTGAGATCTTATAATAAAATACAGGGTGTTCAAAAAAGCGTCAGGAAATTTTAAGGGGTTATTTTTGCACTGTAAAATTAACAAAATGTCGAAAAAGAACGGAAATATTCAAATAATAGCTTTGTTCGCGGGTCTAGTAATGAACCGATTCTGAACCAGAACCGAACTGGTTTAGAATTGTTTTAATGCGCATGTCTAGTTATTTATTAGTTTTAGGAATTTTATTTACCGCGAACGATTTTCTATACAGCTAAGGATGTATTCTAACCTAGCCTTTTGGTTAGGATTTTTATGGAGGTAAATTGGATACTATACAAAAAAATTAAATCCAAACTAAAAGGTAAATTGTTATACTGTCTGGCATTGGACAGGTCTCTCGGCGGAAGACGAGGGATTCCCTGCCTCCTCTCGTTTTTAACATAAGTATGTATATTTAACTAAGGATAAAATTCAAACAACAAGAAATGGTAAAATCTTGTAATATTGTCTATATTTTTTAATTAAATCTTTATTTATTTTATTGCATACATACATTCATACGGAATACAATTAAAATCCTTTGTTTATATACGGTCAGAATCACAAATATATAAAAAAATATTCAACAGGTATATTAACCGGCATAAAAAGTGACAGAAACAAATAAACCGTAATACAACGGTTTATTTCTGTACCACAAAATAGAAAACAGCTGACCATGTCGACAATGCGCATGAAATTCCGAACTGAACTTTTAGTTCCAACAAAAATTCAGGACTGCTAATCAGGTTACGAACCGGTAACGAACTGATTCCATTGTAACCCGCGAACACAGAACTTTTACTAAAAATTCAGGATTTCACTAACCGCGAACGCTGTTTTTCACTGCGCATGCGAATAGTCCCAGAACCGGTTCAGAATCGCACCCGCGAACAAAGCTAATAAGTACCGTGAAATTCATTTTTGTCACGGGTTAGCAAATGGGAAAACTGAACTTAACAGTAGGTAACAGAATTATCATTAGTTGTCTAATTTCACATAATTTGAAACCAAGCGACTTGATTTGCTAATTCCATTTAAATAAGTAGGTAATTTACTTGAAATTGATAAAAACTTTAATGTAGATTGGTAGCTAAACGGTGGGGTTTAGCGACTTTAATAAAAAGTACCTTATTTTTAAGTTTTGATAATCTTGAAAATAGCGCCCTCCGCTTTGCGATATCTATCAAAATAAAAAGTTATGAAGTAAATAAATTTTATGTTTCAGGTAAAGTGTCCTCTGACGGTATAAAAAACAGTCTTTTTATCTTAAAATTTTAAAATCTAAAGAGCTTGATTCGTGTGCCGAATGTCAGCTAGACTAAAAAAATAATGCAATATGGTGAAAAAACAAAAATTAAAAAAACTTTTTAACTCCTGTAACTTGGTAAAATTTTTACATTGCAGATTAACCCCTTGAAATTTTCTAATGCATTTTTCGAACACCCTGTATAATACATATATATGAACTTGTTGTGTGCCCTCTACATCCTTTTTATGGTATTAGTGTTCCTTATTGAGCCGTACTAAAAATCAATACATACCTTAACATAAAGCTCTATTGATCACTCCAGGCTCATCACAAACTAATCAATTTTGTGCCCTCTCGTGCCATATAAACATAGTAATTATTGATGAAAATTTTCTTTCGGCATTTTCTTGGATTTCTGTATAAATCTGTTTTTTTATATAATTGTTATAGAGTCAATCGAATGGTCTGTTACAACGCCAACCAAGTGGTGGAGTAACGAACTACGGAGCAGCTACAGAAACATCTTTTCCTTCTTCAAGACCTTCCGCTCCCATAAAACAGCCATCGCTAGATCCTCCTCCAAGGCCCCCAGCACCAAGAACATTGTCACAGGTAAACATATCAGCAAGGCTGCTTACCTAACACCTTAAGTATATTTAAAAAAATTGGACCAAGAACACATTTTCAGTAATTTATCAAATCAAATAAAAATAACCAAATGATTTACTTAAAATATAAATTCTCTTCTTAAGCCTACTGTCCGTGGGAGCGGTTTTCCGCTCGCGGATAATAATTCAGCGTTGTGATTGGCGGGAAAAGCATCTTAAATTTGCACTAACCAATCACAATGCTGAATTATCATCCGCGAGCGGAAAACCGCTCATCATGGACAGCCGGCTATAGCCGCAAATCTGGTTTGGCACTGTTATACTTTGAAAAAAGTCTAAATTTGACAACAGTGGTATTGGTAAGGTTTTAGGCTGTGTTTATGCTTGGAGGGTTTTGGTCAAGGAAACAGTGCGGCGCGACAAAACACCAATATGTTACAGTAATATAAAGCCGGCTGTCCATGAGAGCGGTTTTCCGCCCGCGTATTGAAAATACGCGCAGAAAATCCGCTGACACGTTCATTGTAGCGAAAAATATTAAAGCGTTTTGTTTTAAATATGGTGAGTTTATGTTAGAATTTTCTTTGGTTGATAATACCACAGACTACGGTTGTGAAGGTCACTGGATGTCAATCATCATCTGTTTGTGGATTGAATAATGGATATTAATGCTCCTTTGACATTCTTAAATAATTGAAGTGTTTTTATCATCACGTTGTCTTAACTCCTTTAATTAAGTATAATATTGGCTATGAACTTTTCTTTCTAAAAAAAAATTTCCAACCCAAAACCTGTGCCTCCTTTTTTTGTCTTTTTGGTCGTATAAAAAGTAGAATAAATATCTTTTTTTGCCAAATATCATACTGAAGTAAATAATTAAAATAAGTGTAGTTAATGTCGTCCATAACATTTCTTTTATTTAAAATGGATCTTTAACGTCTTGTCTTATCTTCAAGCAACAACTCATCAAGTTCATCAACTAGTTGAAGGTTATATATATCCGCACAATCTAGTAAAAAACGCAAAAAGTTAACTTCATCTCAACTTTTTGCGGAGCCGCATTAAAAATGGCGAGAAAAGCATTTTAAATTTGCACTAACCAATCACAACGCTGGATTATCATTTGCGAGCGAAAAACCGCTCTCATAGACAGCCGGCTTAAGGCTGCAGCGGTCGAGACCGCGCTGCTATCCTCGCTCAAAACCGCTCCAACATAAACCTTTTAAACCATGCTTTAATTAGGTCTTCTAATAAATTTATGTTGTCAGTGCGCTTTTGCCAATGTAAAATCAGTGTTGCCAGATATTGATATCAGGAAAACCATGTTAATGTGTCACACAACCATAGTTTTGAGCAGTGACAAAAACCGGCGTAGGCGAAGGCGTATTCGCAGAGGCCTCTTTTGTCGATGAAGATACCAAAAAAGTTGATTTGAGTGAGAGTAAGAGTTATTTTTTATACACATATAATATTGGCGTATGCGAACATGTATCTGCAAGGCCCCTTTCCTAAAAGATTACAGTTGGAGGACAAAAAAGCCTCCAATAAACTACATCTTTTTATACTTCAATTACACTTGCTACTGTTTAACTGCACAAAATTATAACATAACATGTCCATGTCTCACATTTTACACCTTCATGTGCAAAAAAAAATGACGTCATTATGACGTCATTTTTAAGTCATTTTTGGTCATTTTTGGTTATAGGACGTCATCAGACCAAAATTATGACGTCATTTTAACGTCATTTAATTGACGTGTTTTTGACGTCGTTAAAGTGAAGTCTTTTCAACGTCATTTTTTCGTCATACTAGCTCATAAAAATCTAATGACGTCATGTTTAGAAAATCCGCCAGAAAAATTTTGTGACATTATATGATTTGTGTCAAAACCCAACCGAAATATCATATGACAGAAAAATAAGACTAATAATTTTACAAAATTGAAATAGGAAAAAACTCTACCGATAGATGGCGTAATGGACAATAAACTACTACGTTTATTCAACATCTTCGCTTTTTATCGCCTACACCGTACCGATGAGACCAAAATAGTTTGAGACCGGTCTGCGGTTGGTGATCGCAATTAGCTTTGAAAGATATACTTTTGGCTAGTGTAAAAATCTGCATCTCCAGGTTGGATAGTGTCCCGAGATTTGCGACCTTGCATTACTTGCTTGCAAGAAAATTGCAAGCAGTAAGGAGCTTTTTCCTGTTTCAATTTTCAAATAAAAATCATCATTTTAGCTTTTTTAAAAAAGTCTATGCGTCAATTTTTCAATATCGTAAAGACGTCACTATGACGTCATTAACGGGACGTCTTTTGTCTGTGACTTAGGGAGGTCAATTTAACGTCATTTTTTCGTCATCTTATGACGTCTTTGCTGACCAAATATGACCAGAAATAACCAAAAATGAGACGTCAATAAGACGTCACCTTGCTGCTTGGGCTGGTTGGATTATCTAAAAGAAATATGTTTTGGAAGACTATCTCACAAGGGGTGATATTCAGTGGCCCCCACAGAGCCCGGATGTTACTCTAAATGATTATTTTCTGTGGGGTTACCCAAAATCAAGGGTCTATAAAGATAATTCAACCACATTAGAGCAACTTAAACAAAACATTGCGCGGGAAATAAACCCAATTCCGGGAGCAACTTAAGTTTTTGAAAAACTGCAACAAGAATGTCAGCAACGTGAGGGACGTCACTTGAAAAACATAATTTTTAGGATATAAAAATTCAATTTTGGTAGTTTAAAATAATATCAATAAAATATGTGTACATTTTGTAATGTTCCTTTTATTTGATATTGAAACTGTTCATATAGTTAAGGCCCACCCTGTATAATTGCTTACACATTGTTTTTTTTTCTGTAGGAAGGCATGCAAGTACAACAAGCAGTAATACCTCCTTCAGGAAACCCCTTTATTAGTGGGGCTGTATCAGCCAATCCATTTAGGCAAGAAGCAGTCCAACCTGAATCGCACGACCCATATATGCATGGTAAAGGTGGATGGAATTATTAAAAACATTACAATAATTTACAAAAAATGGCTGCTTTTCAATTTATGTCTTTAGGGATTAAACATTATTTTATTTTTTGAGATTCTTGAAGTCTAAAATAAAAAATTGGTCCTGTTCAACAGAAAAAGGAAGTCCTTTTGTGTGCTTTGACCAACCAGCTAATAAAGGGCTGTATTTTAATACTTTTATGTTTTACCCATCTATTATTGATCTGTAATACCTTAGAAACGGAATATGTTATGGTAGCAATAATACCTGCTATCACACCTAATGATAATGCCCGCTTATAATGCCCTAATGCGCTAATATGGAAATTTTATTGCTTATCCAATTTTATTTCTCTCACAATAAAGATCAAGTTTATACAAACATATGTATTAAAATAAAATCAATAACTTACTAGTTCTTGAAAATATGCCATTAAAACGGTTTCGGTTATTTGAAGAATTGCGTTCGCATCTTTCCAAATACCAAATATGCCATACTCCCGATCATACTGTTGCCTTGATTTAACCGGCAAAAGATTTCGGTCGCTTTTATGGCCTTTTCTCTTATATTTTGTGGAATTTACCATTTTGAGCAAATCATTAAATAAAAAATGCCAACTGACTAACTGATAGAAACATCAAAGTCAAACTTAACACCAGTCATTATCTACTTACGTATACAGGTACAGGTGCAACTTATTTTTTATATTGCGAATAAATAATGTAATTAGTCACTGCTAAACTCTTTTTGGGTAAAACATAAAGCATTGTGATGCAACATGGGCTGTACTGGACTATAATGCCCATCAGGTCAAAATCTTTTTCGACCTTCAGGGCATTATAGTCCTAGTAACGCCCTTGATACATAAATAGCTATAAAACGATCTTATTATCTAAAATGGTATTCCACTAAAAATTAGAAATTCTATGATTTTCTGTTTCAGTTGTTATGTTCATTAATTGGTCTATATTCATATACTAGAAATATTAAATTATAATGAAATATTTGTATTAAACCCTAATTAATATTTGATTTTATACAGAGTGTCGATAAAATATGTGGGCAAAATTTTGACAGACTTTTTAAAACAGTTTAATTTAAGAATAAAAAACTAGGGGTATTTTTAGGTAATTTAAAATTTCTAAGGACAAACATTAGAAAATAATAAAGAAGTCAAAATTTAAAAACGTTTTTAAATGATTTTTTTGCATTTTATTTTTCATAAATAGCAATTATATATATAAATTATGCAAAAGAACAACAAAAAAGACAATAAAATTTATCTTGCAATATTTTACAATTGAATAGCTTATTGTAATAACGTAATAAGACACATAGCCACTAAAATCTGTATTATTAGAGACATTTTGCACCCTTATTTTGCAATTCCGTTGTGGGTAACGTTATTCTGAGATTGTGCAGTAACGCAAACATGATCCGTTATCGTTATTAACTATATCGGACTCCTTTAATTACGGATGAATACCGAAGAGCTTATCGTTATTGTTAAACTGCGTGGTTGCCGGATTGTAGAAATTTTAATATCAATTATTTAAAAGGTTAAAATTTTATTGCCGTATTAATTAAAATATAATTTATACATAGGCTCTAATTAGCAAAAAAATCTATATCAGTAATAAAAATCAAATAGTGTTAAGAAATTAAAACGGACTTGCACGTTTACGGATATTCTAAATCAGTAATTAATTTAGATGTTACAATCTGGCACACTTGCTTTTTATTCTACTACCAAACCTAATCATACTTTTTGTGTTTTGCTTATACTGTATTGTTTGCATCTACTTTAAAAAACGAAATCAACAGAAGTGTTTGCATATATTTAAATATGAATTTATATCTTATAAAGAATAAAAGTAAATATTGATTTTTCGTTAACTTTAAAATGGGTGAACCACAGGCAAAAATAAGGTTATGTGTCGAAAGCGCATGTTTAATAACGATAACCATAAGGAGGCCAAAAAACGTCTGTTATTTTAAGAGGTGCAAAATGTCTCTATTCTCCAATTTATTTAATTTTTAATAGGATAAGCCCTGATAAAAAGTTAAAAGTATTGATCTTAGAGCTAATTCATTTCACTAATTCACAAAAATATTCAAGTTGGTTTTTAATAATAGTTGATATTACACATTTTTTAAGCTTTGAAATTTAATAAATCTGTATTTCGTGTTTGTGGCTTATGGGGTTATTACGATAAACCCTTCAATTATTTTAAGACATTATTAATTATAAGCCAACTTTTACAATTCCTATTCAGTGATTGCAACGCGAACAATAATTTTTTAAAGTGATTACTGCACTTGTTATAAAACGCAATTTTAGGAATAACGATTGATCTATTAATTTAGATCTCTTGATAAAATTTATTATTGCGCCTATATAAAAATTTTAAGGACCATTTTAAAAGTTGTCAAGATTTTCTATGAGTACCAGGTACTCTACTAGGTAGATGCACAAAAACTAGCAGGTACTCTACTAGGTAGATGCACAAAAACTAGCACGATTCTCAGTAGATATAAGTACTTTTTGTATGTTTTTTTAAATGGTTTTTAGTAAACACAAAAAGTTTGAATGTTACCAACGAACTAATCTATTCTTATGCAGAAAATAAAACCTTGAGCCTCTCTAGAAATTTTTATTAATTTATTTATTTTGGTAATTATACCAAGTTTAAATAAAAACAGTCACTTTTTTTAGAACAAATTCTGTATACCGGGTGTTGCTCCGTCGAACGGGACATAGGGGAATCCCATGCAAATTTTGAAGTAGTCAAATATTGGCTCCCTTAACTATTTTAGAAAAAAATGCTATTAGGATTTATTGAAGAGCACAGTAAGTTACACCCAAAATTTGAGCATTTTTTAACCAACCAGTAAAGAGTAAACTGCTTAATACTTCTACAACGTAGTATCTCATTATGCACCCTGTACTCTAGAAATCAATAATAAAAACACCATATCGATTTATCAGAGACAATTAAGATCATTAATTTATAATGTCATTGCCAAAACTAAACAATTTTATACGGGAATTTCAAAAAGAATCCTCGCATTTCATTTTAGTTTACAGCTAATTCCAACACATGCACTCACAGTTACGCAAGACAATAAAACAAATTTGTCTACATTTAGAAATCAATTTATGACGAAAATATCAGGATTTAATCAACTGCTCAAATATTTCTCCATTAACTGCCAGACAATAACCCAAACGATTATAAAACTCATTTCTTACGTTGGCTAGTTGGTACATCGATATTCTGGTACATTCAGCGGAAATAGCATTCCTTAGCTTTGGCAATAGTGATTTTTTCTTGATATGAGTAGTTCATTATTTAAAAATGATGTGACATTGATCTGACAACTTAAGAGCAAGAGGTTAAATAATTTTTCTGGTATTTTATTATAAACTTCTAATAATACAGGGCGCGTAAGAAGATAGGAGATTCGTAACTTGCTTTAGCATTTATCTCTTAGCTAGCGGACTGAGAAGATCTGAAATTTGTACACTGGGTACAACTTTTGGTGCTCTTTAAAAAATCCCAATAATATTTTCTTCTAAAATAATTAGGGGAGCCAATATTGGACCACTTTAAAATTTACATGGGATTCCCTATGTCCCGCTCGACGGAGCAACACCCGGTATACTTAAAGAAAAAAGAGACATTTTTTTATTTAAATGTGCTTTTTGACCTAAATTCTCAAACAGTATACACGATTAAAATAATATTTTTAGAGATGCTCCTTACAAATCCTGTATACATTTTTATATTTGATTTTTTATATTTGATTTTAATAATTTTTAAGTACTATAAATACATTTCTTTTTAGTTAGGGTAGCTAGTAAAAAAATAATTTGACTGTATTCATTTTGTGCCCAGGTGTATATTATAGATAAATAATTTTTTTATAATTAAAAAATATAATATTATGCCTAAAACTATTTTAATTGTAACAACCTGCAGGGCGTTTCTAAGCATTTTTTAAAATATATTTATTCTCTAAAATCACCTTACCTACTTTTTGAAATCATGTAGAAGCAAAAACTGCACGATACGTACATTTTTCAAATAAAAACTATTTTATACTTTACAACCTCTTTTCTAATTTTCGGTTATTTTAGCAGATACAGGGTGTGCTAAAAATGTGGAACTGCAAATTCGTATAAAAATTTTGTATTGGCTCCCAAGAGATCCAGTAAAATGAAGGGTTTTTAAAAATATTAAACCATAAAGTATATCCTAATTTTATTATTAGGGCGTAAAAAAAATCATGATTATCATAGCTAGTCCGTCCCTGCAGCTGTGAGTTATTAGAGACATTTTGTACCCCTTATTTTGCAATTCGTCTCCTCCGTGGCCTAGTGGACAGAGCTTTGATCTTCGAAGCCACAGGTCGGCGGTTCGATTCCCAGCGGGGGAGACATATTTAGGTAGTAGTTATTTAAAAATAACGACCGTGGTGGTACTACCGCGTTGTCTAAAAGTGCTGTGAAATGCAACTGCATGTTTCAGTGCTTGGACAACGTTGACGGAACAGGGGAACGATGGGTTAAACATCTAATAACCCGACATCCACGGTACTCTGGTATTTAGGCATAGACCTTCGTGGGATGTCAAAAAGATAAAAAAAAAAAAAATTCCGTTGTGGTTAACGTTATTCTGAGATTGCGCAGTAACGCAAACATGATCCGTTATCGTTATTAACCATACCGGACTCCTTTAATTACGGATGAATACCGAAGAGCTTATCGTTATCGTTATCGTTATTGTTAAACTGCGTGGTTGCCGGATTGTAGAAATTTTAATATCAATTATTTAAAAGGTTGAAATTTAAATGCCGTAATAATTAAAATATCATTTATACCTAGGCTCTAATTAGCGAAAATATATAGCAGTAATAAAAATCAAATAGAGTTAAGAAATTAAAACGGACTTGCACTTTTACGGATATTCTAAATCAGTAATTAATTTAGATGTTACAATCTGGCACACTTGCTTTTTATTCTACTACCAAACCTAACCTTACTTTTTGTGTTTTGCTTATACTGTATTGTTTGCATCTACTTTAAAAACGAAATTAACAGAAGTGTTTGCATATATTAAAATATTAATTTATATCTTATGAAGAATAAAAGTAAATACTGATTTTTCGTTAACTTCAAAATGGGTGAACAACAGGCAAAAATAAGGTTATGTGTCGAAAGCGCAGACGCAAGATATATTTCTTAAAAGAGTCTGCAAAATCTCTGTCTAAAACTGCTGCCGTAATCGTTATGTTTAATAACGATAACCATAAAGAGGCCAAAAAACGTCTGTTATTTTAAGAGGTGCAAAATGTCTCTATTTACAACACTTCTTTTGATATTAATTTGAAGAGTGATACTTGGTACAACACTTGACTGCAGAAAATTGAAATATACATAGTGGTTTAATAATTTTATTATGTCTAAAAAACCTGATTCAATTGGAGCTCTGTGAGAGCTAATATCTTTAAGAAAGAGAATTATTTTCTCGTTTTTTCCCAAAATACAAATAATCATAGTTAGCTTAGAAAAAAAGTACACAAAATATAAATTGGTGTTAATTTAAATTTTTAAATTTGTATATTTTTCTGTTATTAATACATGATGTACAGGCGTTGCTAGTTAGATAAAAAGTAGAAATTTTGTTTGTTTTTAATTTCTTTCATACATCTATGTATAAGTTTAAATGTAGTAAAATAATTAGATAGAGTTAAGTGTAATGCAACTGTTAGACAAGGGCACTGTCACTAAGATTTATTTATAGATAACGTTGTCAATTTGTACATAGATTTAGCTACTGAAAAACCTATACGAGCATAATTCTTGTAATATAAACATATTTAAAAAAATGACTGTTGATCAAAGTAGGCAGTAGCTAAAAAACAAAAGATAAATTTTACTAAAAATATATTTACCTATTAATTATTTTTTTATAAAAACCTCCATGATGACGTTTTAATTCTAGTTTAAAAAGTTTGCTTGGCGTCCAGCACGAAATATTTTACACAAGGAAAAGTGGCAGATTTCTCCATTGTAATTTCAACATGATTTTTTAAAAATAAAATTAAATTATACACTAGAGTTGCCACTGCAACCAGCACTAGATTATTTGGATCCTCCATCTACTTAGAGCACGGTGTCTAAGCCGATCGTCTTAATCAGAGTGAAAATTGGTTTATTTGATCTTGCAAATAAAAAGCTACATAAGTTTCTTTTTTCAGGGCCATTGTTTCAAGTGCTTTTTAGGTTTACAGTGACTTTTAAGTTGACCTATTATGATTCTTACCACCTTTTTACGTGATTTAGAAGGTCTCATTTAGGCGAGTATTTCTTTATAAATCATTCGCCCACTGCTACTATCCATGGTCTAATAAATGATCCATCTTGGCAAGATTAAATTTCAGTGTTGGCAACAATCATTGCCCTTCTAAAGCCCTTCTTCGCCAGTTTATCAGCTTTTTTATTGCCCTGGTGGCCCTTATGTCCTGGTATCCAGACAGCAAGTTTTTGAAACGTACTACTACTAAACACATTGTATCTATAGCCATGGCAGCTTCAAAAAGCTTGGATTTCTCTTTCGAGCCAAAAAGTATTTTTCCGCTTCTAATTTATACACTTTATATGTGTCCCAAATTCGACCTCTCTTGAAATATTGTTCTCATATCTGGGGAATGGCGTCCCCCACAACCCTAAGCATTCTGGATTCTATTCAAAGAAGAGCTATTCGACTCATTAATGATCCTTCACTTACAGAAAGGCTTTCCTCTCTTGCACATCGTCGGGCTATGAGAGATTTATCGCTTTTTATAGGTACTTCCATGGCTTCTGCTCTGAAGAATTGTCCAGTATAGTTCCTCCACTCACGGTTCCCAACAGAGAAACTCGTGGTTCCGCGCATATGCATCCCTATTCGGTCCAACTGGACAGGCCCCGAACTTCGCACTTTGTTCGTTCTTTTATCCCTAGAGTTTCTAGATTTTGGAACCTGATGCCCGCGGAGGTCTTTCCTTCTCCCCCAAATTTTCAAGTTTTTAAGTCCCGTGTCAACAAACTCCCTCTTACCTCGCTTAAGACACCCACGGTACGTTAGTATTTAGGCTTTAGCGTGGTTTGTCCAAAAATAAAAAAAAATAAAAAAACCTTCTTAAGGGGGTATATACAGTTAGAATTTTCAAAAATTCGATTTTTTTTAAATTTAATTTTCCTAATGTACACATAGTTAAGAATACACAAAAAAAATCATATCGTTCAGGTTATTATTTTTGAAGTTACACGCAAATTTGAAAAGGCGTTTCAGAGTGCTCTTATGTGCTTTTCAAACTTTAAATGCGTATTTCTCAAAATGGTGTTTTCAAACTCGGTGACCAACATTACTCGAAAACGGCTAAACTGATTTATCTTAAATTTTAACACGAGCTTTTTAAATATATTTTTAGTAATAAATCAAAAATTTTTCTTACCAATAAATATTGCTCTTTTTATAAACAATTTTGGGCCGAAATTTTGGTCAAAAATCTATTTTTTTTTGAGAAACCGTCTTTTTGTAAAAAAAAAAATATTTTGCTTATTTCTTCAATTAATTATTAGATTTAACATTACTTTAACAAGATTTGTGTAGTTTTTTTAATTTCTGAGAATCCAGTTTACAGATTATGTGGTCATCGCAAAACGTCTTTTTGAGAGGAGCTCCCGGAGATCAGCTGTAGCTCCTTTCCAAATAAATATTTTTACCAGTACTGATTCCTAAAATACAGTTAAAAGATACCATTTCATGTGTACAAATTTTTAGATCAATAAATTTTAAAGTTTTCTCAGAAAAATCCGAAAACTTCACTTTTTTCTATTTCTATTTTCTATTTTTTTTCTTGGTTTTGGTCCCTTCAGGTCCAATCCACCACTTTCCCCCTTCCGGACTATGCTTTCCAGGGCTTCGTCGGCGGAAAATCTGGATAATCGAGCTCGTAGCTCCCAGAAATTCCAAAAAGAAAACAAATAATTCAACAATCGATGCAATGCATAAATTGTCGGCTGTCGAACCAAGATCTGCTACTGGTGTTACGTATAACCTTCACTTTCACTACTGACAGTTCCCATGGCACGCCCTTCTATTTCCCGCCATTTGAGAAATACCTCGTGTTCACCACCAAACAGGATACCATCAGCTTATAGGAATCTTCGCTTACAGCTCTTAGATCCAGAAGAAAGATGCCATAAATTTAGCGTGAATCTTTCCTTGATCCCCGAAGGTAAAAAACGTTCGTACGACACCTCTAGCCGCCACTCCGGGAAGAACTTTGTAGTCTTCTTCGCACGTCTGCACTGTCCGGAGGTCAAACAAAGAGTCCTTCACTTTTTTTCGGCCTTCTAACTGTATATAACCCCAAGGACAAATATACAGTCCTGTACCAATTTATACCTGATTTCCCTGATGGTGGCTTGGCATGTCGAAACCTAGTGCCAATATTTCCGGTACAAATAACTATTGGACTTTTTAATTATTTGTAAGCAAAGATTTTTAAAAACCAACTCGAAATAAAATTATAACAAACTCGTTTCAAAAAACTTAAACATTCCTAACCCCAACTTAACAGTCACATTTTTCGGTACAAAAAATGATCAATTTTAGTAAAGTTTATCAAAAAACTGATATTTTAGAACATAACAATAAGTATGTTGATGTTGTTTAATATAAAAATAAAATAGGTAGTTAATAATATTTATTGACAATACTTGCGAAATGTTTACAATAATTTAAAGACTTAAAAAAATAATTCACAAATTGTCTGTCCGATTGCTTTGTTTTAAATTTATTTTTTAATTTAGTAAATATACATTTTTTTATAGAAATTGTAAGTTTTTTTTTCAATAATATCTTGTGTGGTGTAATTATTATTTTTATTATATTATTTTGTAAAACAATTTTAAAAGACAATATCCATAGAAAAAATACTTCAAAATAATATTTTTCATAACATTTTTTTGATTTACAATAAAAGGTAAGAATAAATTTAGTTTTTAGAAAGTGTTTAAAGAAATTTTATTTTAAATCAATATATAAAAATTAATTGATAATAAAAATAAACAAAAAACGAAACAGTTTTAGTAGAACTAAATTTTTTTCCATCATATTTTCCTTTTTTGCAAATCAAAAAAATATTTATTAGATGTAAGTTATAAGAGTAATTTTAGGATTTTTGAGGTTTTATGCCTCCAGGCTGTGCTGACAATAAGGGTGTAATAACCCGCCCCTAGGTTTAAGAATTAAATATAAGAAAACATAACAATTTATTGTCTTTTTGTTTTCTTTCATTGTCGTCCATATTTAGCTTTATACAGGGTGATCGGTTCCTAATATTTAATATATTTACATAGACAACTTTTTGTTCGAACATTAAAAAGCAACCAGTAATAGTTGTGTTTATTTTGTGATAATGATTTTAGTTAAACCTTAATTATTACATGTTCCAAAAATTATTTTATCAATTAATTAAGTTAATTTTAATCACCCTGTATAATATGTTACTTAAATTATTATAAAAATGTATCTTTTAAGTTATATTTACATTAAAGTTACAAAATATATGACTTCTATGTAGCAGAAATGCATAAATCATCTGTCGAAAAAACAAAATGTACAAGGTGATTCAACGAGGACCAGAGGTTGCTGGTTGCTTTTCTTGTATGGCCCTGTACATAGCCTGAATTCAAACCAAATCAAATTTTTAAAAAGTTGTTAGTAATATTTATTAAATGATTATTACAACAATTTTTCTTTCTTGATACCAATTAGGCAGCGGCCGGCGTAGCGTCAGAGCCGTATGCAGAACAGGATTTTTTTTTGGGAGGGGGAGGAGCATGAGCCAAAGACAAAAAAAGATGACTTCACAGAAGCGGGAGCCCCAAACACAACATATTTGAGAGGGGAGGGGGCGATTGCCTCCATTGCTGCATACGGTTTTGCGTAGCTTACACTAATACAGACGTGGATGAAGTCGCATCAGTAAGGCTTCTTTTCTTCTTTCCATACATGGATTAAAATCCACAAGATGTCATGTTTATATGACAACCAAACTTTTATTTAAGCTAAGTAATAACAAAAAAATATATGCAGTTTGTAGGGCGCTGTCACGCTTACTTAAATCACGTATCACGTCTCAAATGAAGTAAGTTGACATCTGTGACTGCGACAAGTGTAACCTATATCCACGGTTCACTTTGCCCATACCTTGCTTGTCCACTGCAATTAAGAAAAAAACATAAAACTCTTATTCGTTTTTTGAAATGCTTGGTATTACCCACCATTTTTTTAAATATGCAGGGCGTCACAATAAATAGTGACACGATGGTAAAGCCATCTTTTTTTTATCGTAAATAATTAAGTGTAATCATTTAAAATTTTTGTTATGTAAATATTTCTTGCATTTATTTATTTAGTAAATAAATTAACGATACAAATTGTGTCTTCTTGTTCTCATATATTTGTATAACTGGTAAAACCTAAATAAAGGGTTTTAAAATTGCCCTATTTTTAATACAAACCAGAGACAACAATAAGACGAGCAACTAAATGTAAATAAATTATCCGAGAGAGAGATAGCTGCTGGGCCTTCCTTGTCTGTCTTCAAGGAAGGTAAACGCAGATGGCGCGTGATCGTTTGCCCGCCAAATTCAAATTAAGCTGTGCTATTTTTGCCCTTAATGTTAGGTACTTGTTTTTGTTTCCTATTAATATAAAATATTGGGGTTTAGTTCAATAATTACACACACCTAATTAAAAATGTCATTTATTTGGTTTTTATAACGATTTTTTCTTACAGATAACCATGTCAATATTACCTTAAATTATCTGTTGAAAAGCACAAATTTAATATATACAATGTGATCACTAAGTCCAATTAAAGGTAAAAAACCACGAAACACACAATAAATCACAGAAAATGTAAACAAACTGTCCAAACAAATCGGCCATTGAAAAATATCAAACACAAATATCGAATAATATTTCGGCGTGACTACCTGCGACAACGTTGTCAAGTTAAAAATATTCGATTCATGGTATATTTTCTTTCTCTTAATTACATATGAGCCAAAAAAGGACATTAAAGTTTACATGCAAAAATTCTAAACCCTTTGGCAACCAGGGCAAAGCGATGATTGCTCCATCTACGATAGCCTGCCATGATGAAAGACAAAGACATATTTATTGGAACTTGCGTTAAACCAGAAAGAGATAAATACAATGGACAAATTGTTAGGACCAGTTATTCGTCTCATTGTTGTTTCTGTACAAACTATATTTTAGTGACGTTACTTTCTGAGACTTGCGGGATAACTGGGCGTTCTGAGAGATAATCACCATTTTTTGTGTCTGTTATAGGATCACAATCTCAGTTCCACTATCGCCATTTTATGGTAGGTTTAAATCTGACATTTATTGCATGATATTTATGTCAGACAATAAAAAATTTCTATCGGACATAAATTTTTGACCACAACCACTTGACGATGGCTGAATACATTACGTGTGGAAGCCAAAAACCAAAAATAGAATGGAATAGAATAAATTTTTGACCGTTTACATTAGCCAGAATTTCTGTCTGTCTGTCTGTCTTATAAATTATCATGCAATAAATGTAAGATGTCAACCTGCCATGAGTTTATAAAAATAATTCTGAACTATCTGGTTTTTTAAGATCCTTATACGTAGAGCTTTTTGAAACCAACTAATTATTTTTTATAACAAAAAAAGTTATTAAAGCTACCAGATTAAGTATGCTAAAAATAAATTTGCCAATTTGATTTTCCTAAAGGAACTGCTTTAATAAAGAAATGAAGAAAAGGTGACAGACTTTTATACACGGTGTTCATTTAAAACTTTTCACTCAAGTTATCTTCGAAACGAGACAGATTTGAGAAAATCGCCGAGACACGTCAAGATATTTATTGAGGGGAACCTATTTTACAAAAATTGGACGGCGCCTCCTTAACTCCTTAACCACCAGGGCCACCACCCCAAATTCTTAAATGAGAAGGCGGGTCGAGTGATACATCATTTTAAAGCTCCTGACGAGTACTTTATAACCCTAGAATATGGAGTCAATATCTTCACCTATTACAAAATGGCGATACTTTAAAAATTACCTAAATACCTGATTTGGATGGCCATATTTCCGAAACTAATCAAGTTAGTTGTACCTAATGTGGTGTTTTCTTAAAGGTCTTTTTAATGATAATATACAGGGTAGAAGAAAAAGTACATATTTTTTTATTTAAGAACCCTGTATATTATTTTACTATCAAAAAGATCTTTAAATGAGCTTTAAGAAAATACCACATTAAGTACATCTGACTTTATTAGTTTCTGGAAATATGACCATCCAAATCAGGTATTTAGGTAATTTTTAAAGTACCGCCATTTTGTAATAGGTGAAGATATTGACTTCATATTCTAGGGTTATAAAGTACTCGTCAGGAGCTTTAAAATGATGTATCACTGGACCCGCCTTCTCATTTAAGAATTTTGGGGTGGTGGCCCTGGTGGTTAAGGGGTTAAAGGGGCGCCGTCCAATTTTTGGAAAAACGTTCCCCCTCAATAAATATCTTGACGTGTTTCGGCGATTTTCTCAAATCTGTCTCGTTTCGAAGATAACTTGAGTGGAAAGTTTTTTAATTAACACCGTGTATAATGTAATTACTACTGTAGATTTTATGTCTACAGGAACATCCAACAAGAAATGAACAGGAAAAACAATATTTCCAAAAATTAAAAAAATATATGGAAAAATCAAAATTATCGTTTACCAAAATATCTACTACTATTATGTTAACATCGAGTTAAGTTTTTATGCTAATTGATAATATAAATTTCTCATTTTTTACAAGCAAAATGTTTTTTATCAAAATTTTTAAAAATCCTATTGCACAAAAAAAAGTTTAAAAAATGTTGATAAAAAATAGTTTTTCTTGATAGATAAGTAGTGTAGATGCAATAATTAAAAAACTATAAAAATAAAATAAAATATATCTTAATAAATCTTTAAAATTTTAGCATAATGTAAATGTTTCGATCTTGGCATATCTCTTTGTGTAATTAAAAGGCCTAAAATATTTCAAAATAATTTTGTAAAAAGTGATTTTTTTTTAGAATTTCTGGCACATTCATATAATATTATAAAATTAACTCTTGTTTATTCGCAATTAAGGTCTGATTTAATTTTAAAACTTAAGACACCTGTAAAGTATAGGGTGTTTAAATAATATTTTGTAAAATTTAAACCAACTAATATATTTTAATCTAGGGCTGGCAACCGAAACCAGTTTTTCGGTTAACCGGTTTTTGGTTAACCGCGGTTTTGGCCAAAACCGAAAACCGGTATTAAAAACCGGTTTCGAATGCCGGTTAATCGGTTTTAAAAAAGCGGTTTTAAATACCGGTTTTTCGGATAATCGGTTTTCAAATACCGGTTTTTGGATAATCGGACCAAAATCGAAAAGCGGTTCTTCGAATATCAATTAATAGGTTTTTGGTTGATTGCGGTTTATTTAAAAACTACAACTTACTATAATAATACACTAAATTAAAATTTAAAAATCACCACTTTTCCTTTTCTGTTTTTTTATTAACCAATAAACCAAGAAAAAACACCGAAAATAGAATACCAATTTTAAATAAAGAGGAAAAAATAAATTATGTATGTATGTATGGAATTTTTACATCACCTTTTAGAATCTTGCATTTTATTAACAGGGATGTTATATTTTTATTCTTATTTAAATTTAACCAATTTCTTTTGAAGAATATTCTAGGGTGAATAATAATTATAACTTAACACCACAGCTCATGGGCAAATCCGTAATCAACGCAAAAACGATTAATAGAGAATAATTACATTCCGATTTTCTGTTAACTGTGGTTTAGAAAAACCTTTTTTGGTTTTGAGAACCGTTTTCGGTTTTCGGGTTTAAAGACCATTTTCGGTTTTCGGTTTTAAAAACCGATTTTGGTGTATCGCTTTTGAAAACCGTTTTCGGTTTTAAAAACCGGTTTCGGTTTTTCGATTTTAAAAACCGGTTTTTAATACCGGTATTTAAATATTCGGTTAACCGGTTTTAACCGAAACCGTTTTTTTAAACCGGTTAACCGGTTTTGTTTTTTTCCGGTTTTTGCCAGCCTTATTTTAATCTTTTTTCACTCTTGATATAATTAATTTTAAATAAAATTTTTGAAATATGCTTAGGGCTTACAAATTTTTGTTAACGATATCATATAGCTATAAATATATTTTTGCGTTATTAGTACCTGTTAAATTTTATGTTTGAAAAAATCTACTAAATATGTAAAAGTTAAATCTATAAGTACCTATAATGTTGTCATGGAAAGCATTTTGGAAATGTGAAAATTACCAAATAAAGGAAGTTATTCAAAAGGAGTGTGTTTTTTTTCGTAAAACACCTTAAAGTAACGTTTTTTTGTTTCAAAATGTTAAGGATTAACGACAAGAATTAAAAGTAGGTACTTAAGTACTGCATGACAGGCAGTATGGATTTCGCCACAAAAGATCTACAGCAGATCTTCTTTCCTTCGTATCACACTGCTGGAATAGGTCTTTTGAGTTTCTGGGTGAGTCCCAGATCGTTGCTCCCAATATATCCAAAGCTTTTGACCAGGTCTGGCATGCCCCACTTCTTAATAAACTTCCCTCCTATGGTCTTTCAACTAAACTCTGTACTTGGCTCTCTAGTTATCTATCTCATCGACGTATATCAGTTATTGTGGACGGCCATTCTTCAAGCTTTCACCAAGTAAATGCTGGAGTGCCTCAGGGCTCAGTTCTGGCACCAACATTATTTCTTCTTCACATCAACGACCTTCTCTCGTCCACAACTAATTCCATTCATAGTTTCGCCGACGATAGTACTCTTCTGTCCAGTTTTCAGGTTCCTAAACCCATCACTAAACCGATGCAGATATCTTTTTCGCAGGATCTTAATTTAATATTGGATTTGGGCGCCAAAAATCCCGTCCATTTTAATGCATCCAAAACACAATCATGTTCCTTGTCGCGAAAAAGAGTTATCAAATACTCATCCCCTACTTATGAGCGGTCAAGTTTTACAAAGCAAAGACACCTTCAATCTTGTGGGCGTCACATTTAAAAGTAACCTTAACTGGCATAAACACATTGTATCTATAGCCACGGCAGCTACAAAAAGCTTGGATTTCTCTTTCGAGCCAAAAGTATTTTTCCGCTTCTAATTTAGACACTTTATTTGTGTCCCAAATCCGACCTCCCTTGGAAAATTGTTCTCATATCTGGGGCATGGCGTCCCCCAAAACCCTAGGCATTCTTGATTCCATCCAAAGAAGAGCTATTCGTCTCATTAATGATCCCTCACTTACAGAAAGACTGTAATTTAGTATAATAAAAAGTTTGTTTGGTAAACTAAAAAACAATAGCTCTAATAATAAAATGGGTAGCCTATTATGGGGAACCCTATATAAACTTGTGGTTGGTATTCTTTTCATATTTTTTTGCCAAACACCTTATATAATTATATTTAAAAAAAAACTATTAAATTTATTTCGTGTGGCGACTTCTTAAGTCATTGTATTTAAATTCGGCCTATATTTTACAAGCAAACAAGCTCCCGGGTTAATTAAAGTACCTATACATAAAAGAATATTGAATTTATTAATAAAAAATATCAACAAAAGAAAAACACCACAAATAAAAAACCAATGACATCATATATCTTCAAGTCCCCGCATAGCGAAAGTGCTTTTTATCAATACATCTTGCACCGCTACATATATTCGAAGTCGCCCATAAAAGTGAACGCAAAATACCAAAAGGTACCACCACAAGAGTACCACCATATCATCGAAGAACAAATTTTCAATTTCTTATATTATTTTTAGTTTGCGGTCAGACTTGGATCTATTGTCGTCGTCATATACGTAATATTGATGGTACCTTTACCGATGGTATGTACCATGTGAAACAACTTATGGATGACCACTTTCACTTTCTGTGCGTGGTACGCGAACCGCAGCAAAATAAATAAATTATTAATAAAGACTTTATAATTTAAATTTTGGTTTTTTCTAAATTTGGTAATACCTTTTGCTTGAAACTGCTAGAATCAAAGAATGACAAAGCTCCGAGGTGTTTTTCAATTGTTAGACGTGAAAGTGCCGTTTTTATCTGTTATTATTTGCTATTAATTAGTTTTACTGGTAAGTACCCGGTACTTTCTTAAGTTATCGCAGTTCTAGAACGTTAAATATACCTACCATATATTTTATATAAACAGACAAATTTATTTTTCCTACGACCACATGTGAAAATAGTAAATAGCACACTTTTTTTGATGTATAGGAAATGCCTTATATCACACTAGTGTTGCAAAGTATAATATAAAGCTGTCATCGCTGTCATTGTTATTTAAAATAAATTTGGAGTTATCAGGCTGTTAATGGGATTTACATTGAAAAAGCCATGCAATATTTTTTAAATGAGGACCTTTTTTAATTCTTAAATGATAAAAAGCGACTAAGTAGGTGATTTTTGATATAAAAATATTGTTAAACAGTATAATATATCGCAGTAAGGAAAAGTATATATCACCCTAGTGATGCAAAGTTTTCAATTGTTTCCTTATTTTTTCCGTGAAGACAAACAACTTTTATTGTTTTTTGGTGAATAACTTGTGGTCGTAGGAAAAATAGTGTACAATACTTGTGTGAAAATCACTTTCTTACACGCGTGGGTTGTTATTCTCACTCGTGTAAAATAAGTCATTTTCCACCCTTGTAATGTAATATACTATTTCCTACGACCACATGGGAAAATAGTAAATAGCACACTGTTTTCATGTATAGGAAATGCCTTATATCACACTAGTGTTGCAAAGTACTTTACAACACTAGTGTTGCAAAGTATAATATAAAGCTCTCATCGCTGTCATTGTTATTTAAAATAAATTTGGAGTTATCAGGCTGTTAATGGGATTTACATTGAAAAAGTCATGCAATATTTTTTAATGAGGACCTTTTTAATTCTTTAATGATAAAAAGCGACTAAGTAGGTGATTTTTGATATAAAAATATTGTTAAACAGTATAATATATCGCAGTAAGGAAAAGTATATATCACCCTAGTGATGCAAAGTTTTCAATTGTTTTCTTATTTTTTCCGTGAAGACAAACAACTTTTATTGTTTTTTTGGTGAATAACTTGTGGTCGTAGGAAAAATAGTGTACATTACTTGTGTGAAAATCACTTTCTTACACGCGTGGGTTTGTCGCACTCGGCTGACGCCTCGTGCAACAATATTCCCACTCGTGTGAAATAAGTCATTTTCCACCCTTGTAATGTAATATCCTATTTATGCCTCAGACAATTGTAGTTTCACTATGGACTTCCAGAACAATGCTAAATATTTGGTCATTAGTTTGGACGCTGGCTTGGCTAAATTTATAAAGCGGCAAACTATACGCACTGTTTACGTGTGTACCTACGCGATGAATACCCGCTTCATAAATTCCACGAAGCGAGCGTCCGAGCTGATGACCAAAAATTTAGCATTGTTCTGGGTGTCTATAGTGAAACTACAATTGTCCTTGCTCATACTCAA
This sequence comes from Listronotus bonariensis, assembly GCA_014170235.1. NCBI lineage: Eukaryota > Metazoa > Arthropoda > Insecta > Coleoptera > Curculionidae > Listronotus > Listronotus bonariensis. Next base: position 311,203 of record JACEGR010000245.1, read on the forward strand.
ACAGTAATAATTTTGTTTTGCAAATTTATTATACGATTTTTGCCGATACAGGATGTTTTAAAATTTAGTGCATATATTTTATAAAGACGTATTTTTCATTTAAAAATAAGATTTATTTTTCTATGAACAGGGTGTCCAGTAACTCTATCGACAAACTTTAAGGGCCAATTCTCTATCGAAAAATAAGAAAATACAGGGTTTTAAATTTAAGAAAAATAATCGTAAATTCGAAAGACAACAAAAAAAATTGAATATTTGTCAATGTTGTCCGTGAGAGATTTACTGCAAACTCCCTTTCGAAAAACACATGAAAATTACAACCCTGACTAATACTGCTGATTTAATACAAAATTTATTTACAACGTAAATAAACATAAACATGTTAATAGAAACAGGCCCGTGCGCAAAAATCGATTTTTTTTGGGGGAGGGGCGCAAAAAGTGAAAAAAATATCAGCCTGAAAAAAAAAGCAAAAAAAAGTACTTGCCTTTGAAAACATATAAAAAAAGGTCGTAACTTTTCATATACATCTTCCTTCTGGGAGAGGGGAGGGCAAAACGTCAAAAAATACTAATAATGCTCTATTTGTACCCCCACTTCCGCCGAAAAAGCCTACCACACAAGCAGTGTCAGGAAAACATAAAATAGTATATTGCTCAACTAGTGCCAAAAGTGCCACTTTTCCGCACGCAACTGGTTCAAAATTTTTGTACTTTTCCGCACTCAGTGCAGACAAATTACGCTTTCAGAACAAAACACGTGCGGAAAAGTGAACTTTTTGGTTTTTGATAAATAAAGGGTAACGTTCTTTAACTAGATCAATTTTTACGGTGGTTATAAAATCCGGCAAAGATAATTCAAATAATTATTCCATGAAGTTCAAGGTTTTTCGAGACACGACCATCAAATATTATTATTATTATTATTATTATTTTTTAAAAGTACTCATTAAATAGGAAAAAAGACATTAGAGAGAGACAAAAGAGTTAGTGACCATGGTTACAAAGACAATATAGTATATTTCCTAACTAGTGCTGAAAGTTCCACTTTTCCGCACGCGACTGCAGTGGTGACTTACTAATATTTGGTTTTAAATTTTTGTACTTTTTCGCGCTAGTGCGTAAAAGTAGTGAGACATAGTGTACTTTTCCGAACCAGTGCGGAGAAGTGACACTTTCCAAACTAAAATGCGTGCGGAAAAGTGCTGCTCTCCACACGCTAGTAGAAAAAATTCATTACATATTTACATGTCAGAAACCATCATTATAAAGCTTGGGATCCACAAGGAAAGTTTTTCATGAAATTTTTGTATTGTGAGTCAAAAATAACAAGTTTCCCTGTAAAACAAATAGAGTTTCTATAGGAAAACTTTTATGAAAAACTTTTATCGTGGTTCCCAAGCTTGAAAAAAAAATAGTGCAGATGAAATATTTTAAACTTGGTTAAGGTACTATAGGTAATACAAATTTACTTCTTTAAGCACGATCAAAAAGTTTTTGTTTATGCAATCAACGTATCTTTTTAAGTGGTCATAATATCTTTTTACAGAAGCCCTTTTAACAACAATTTATGTATACAGGGTGGCCCACCATATACACACCACACACCACAGTATAAAATTATTTTAGTCTATACAGGGTGTCTCAAAAACTATGACGTATCAATGTTATGTTTTTTAAATGGAACACCCTATATTTTATAACGGATTTAGATTCTACTTTAAAAAATAACTGAAGTTTGTTTATAGTACTAAGTGTCTAATTTTATTCGTTTTTGTGATATTTGATTTTTTTGAAAAATGCAGAGGTAAAATTAAATTAATTTTACTTTAACACTTTTAACACTTTAAACTTTAAAATGTGTAACAAGATTAGAAAAAGTCTGCCATATCATACGTAGGTCAAATCAAGATCAAATATTGTACAGGGTGATAAAAAAATAATTTCAATTTTTCAGAAAATCAAATGGCCATATCTCTCTTATTTTAAATGGAACACCCAGTATTATTTTACGTTACATGATGACAAATAAAATACTCTTTCAAATAGTTATAAGTTGCCTATCTTTTGTGCTTTTTAGTAAAATCTGTTTTAACAAATTTTTAGTCCATATGTTTATTTAAATTAAAGTTGGCTGTGACATAGCAGCCATTAATATTTTTCTTAAGAAAATAACAACAACCATTTATTGATTACTAGTGTTTTAGTCAGTTTAAAAGAAATTTCAATGATTTTAAATAAAAACCCTTCTTCTGCAACAACAAGATGATATAATACTGGTGGGATGTGAAAAAATGGTTTACTTTATTCTAGAGTTAATCCTGAAAAATATTCCAGGAGAAACCATCTGATAACCTTAATAGTTGATTTAAAAAATTTGACACAGTGATTATGGATAATGGAAGAAATGAGTTATAGGTCACAGAATGTCGTCATAACTGACCAGAGGCGTTATTAGGATTGTTTAAAAACACAAGTTTTATCATTACCACATTGAGCTGAAATAAGTGTTATTGAAAGTAGCATTATAAGCAACTAATATTTTTTTTTGTGAATTTTTAAAAATTGTGGCAGATAATACAAAATCTTTTAATTTTGTGCTTTTTTCCAACAAATTTACATTTTGCAATAATGGCTTAGTAAATAGGCATAGCTATATCACATTTAAATAGACATTTGGAATAAAAATATGTTAAAACTGAATTTACTTAAGAAGTATAAAAGATAGGTATAGGCAACCTATATACCACATAAAAGAGCATTTGGTTTGTAATCATTTGGTGTAAAAAATACAGGGTGTTCCATTTAAAATAAGAGAGATATTGCTATCTGACTTTTTAAAAAATTGAAATTATTTTTTGATTACCCTGTATAATCTATGATCTCAATATGACCTACGTATGATAAGGCAGACTTTTCCTAATCTTGTAACAAATTTTAAAGTTTAAGGAGTTTATATTGTTAAAATAAAATTAATATAATTGCACCCCTGCATTGTGAAAAAAATCAAATATCACAAAAACGAATAAAATTAGACACTTGGTACTATTAACAAACTTAAATAATTTTTTTATGTAGAATCTAAAACCGTCATAAAATATGGGGTGTTCCATTTAAAAAATATAACTTTGATACGTCACACTTTTTGAGACATCCTGTATAGAGTAAAATAATTTTACACTGTGGCCTTATTCGACCTGTATATGTTTCAGTATTTATTTTTTTTTAATCCCATGGCCATCCAGCTACAGACCGTGTCGAGTATGGTGGGCCACCCTGTATGTGTTAAAGTAAAATTAACCCTAAACATACATTAAATTATAAATCTTGTAATTTTTATAAAATAATTTGACATTAAACTATCGCCGCGCCGTCTTTTTACTATGAATTGATGTAATATCGTGTAATACGGCATTACATAATTACATTTAAAAGAGACGACGAAAGTGTAATACCACTTTACTCATTAAGATAATTATTAAAATGATTTGAGTCGGCGAAGCATTGACCTTTCTTGAAAAACTTTCTTATGTTCAATATACGAAGAACTTTAATGTCGGATAATCATAAATGTATTTTTACTTTCTACTTGTGTGTTTGTATTTAACATATTATATCAATAAATAGACGATGAAACTCTTATTACTTGAAGTTTTAATGTAAATTCTATTATTATAAAATACAATAATTATGTTCTTTAAGTTTATTATTCCAACTATTCGAACAATTATTGTCGTAATACGAGGGAGATGTAATATGTTCTCTGCTTGGACCATTATGAGCGACGCATCTGGAAATTTTTTATCTTAAATATTTGCAGATTGAAAAGGAAAGGAATATCTACGCAGGCAGTATGTTTTATAGTAGAAACAATTTAAAATCACATCAAACACTCATCAAACACTCATTCTTTACTTATGAGTGGCCAGGCTTTGCAGAGCGGAGACACATTTAACCTTGTAGGCGTAAAATTTGAGAATACCTTTAACTGGCATAAACACATTGTATCTATAGCCACCGTGGCTTTAAAAAGCTTGGATTTCTTTTCCGAGCCAAAAAGTATTTTTCTCCTTCCAATTTATACACTTTGTATGTGTCCCAAATTCGTCCCTCTCTGGAATATTGTTCTCATATCTGGGGCATGGCGTCCCCCACAACCCTTAGCATTCTTGATGCCATTCAAATAAGGACTGTGCGTCTTATTAATGATCCTTTACTTACTCAAAGACTTCCTTCTCTTGCCCATCGTCGAGCTGTGGGAGATCTATCGCTCTTCTATAGATACTTTTACGGCTTCTGCTTCGACGAATTATCCAGTTCCCATTTTGTTCGTTCTTTTATCCCTAGAGTTTCTAGATTGTGGAACCTACTGCCAGCCGAGGTCTTTCCTTCCCCCAAATCTTCAAGTATTTAAGTCCCGTGTCAACAAACTCCCTCTTACCTCGCTGAAGACACCCACGGTACGTTAGTATTTAGGCTTCCAGCCTTCGTGGATTGTCCAAAGATAAAAAAAAAAAATAAAAAAAAAAATTAACAAAAATGTAGTAGCTAAAGAAGAATTTCGTGCTGCCAATGTCTTTATTGTCTTTAATAATTTATTAACACAACGTTTCGGGCAGTACTATCTCTGTCCGTTCTCAAGTGTAAGACGTTGTGTGAATAAATTAATAAAGACAATGGAAGTCCGAAATTCTTCTTTTACTAATGAATCATTGTCTACCACATCGTTTCCTAACCTTATTTAGTCCCCGGACCCCTAGGAAATTAAGCACAATTTCAAGGAACCCCCTTAATACAAAACACAATTAATTTAGGACAATTTATTGAAGTACTTATCGGTGCGTGCGTGATCGCTGACATTTATTTATTAATTTAAAAGCCCATTGATAAGACCAGGACCCCCTAAAACATATGCTTACGGACCCTCAAGGGTCCGGGGACCATAGGTTAAGAAAAGGTGGTCTACCACATTCAGACAAACGTTAAAAAAATGTAGAAATTTGGTTGCTTCTCAATTTGAATTGCATGGAAACGCATAAGTATGATACTACGTGTTTATTTGTTGGGAGTTGCAAAAGGGAAATTATACTGGCAGATTATTCAAAGCAAAAACCAACAAACAGCGATAATTTCCTTGTAGCATAGCATGGCAATGCGCAAAAAGAAGGCTTTCTGTAGGAAAATAATTATTAATAAAGCAAAAAGTTCTTCTTGGAATGCTAAGAGTTGTGGGAAAGGCCATTTTTCATACAAAGTATACAAATTAAAAGGACAAAAACACTTTCTGGCTTACATACTACCACAACTAACAGTAGAGTACTAATAGATAGATATCTCTTTCGCAGGATTTTAATTTAATATTGGATTGGGGCGCCAAAAATCTTGTCCACTTTAATGCATCCAAAACACAATCATGTTCCTTGTCGCGAAAAGAGTCATCAAATACTCATCCTCTACTTATGAGCGGCCAAGTTTTACAGAGCAAAGACACCTTCAAACTTGTGGGCGTCACATTTGAAAGTAACCTTAACTGGCATAAACACATTGTATCTATAGCCACGGCAGCTTCAAAAAAGCTTGGATTTGTCTTTCGAGCCAAAAAGTATTTTTCCGCTTCTAATTTATACACTTTATATGTGTCCCAAATCCGACCTCCCTTGGAATATTGTTCCCATATCTGGGGCATGGCGTCCCTCACAACCCTAAGCATTCCTTGATTCTATTCAAAGAAAAGTTATTCGTCTCATTAATGATCCTTCACTTACAGAAAGGCTTCCCTCTCTTGTCCATCGTCGGGCTGTGGGGGATCTATCGCTTTTTATAGGTACTTCCATAGTTTCTGCTCTGAAAAATTGTCCAGTATAGTTCCTCCACTCACGGTTCCCAACAGAGAAATTCGTGGTTCCGCGCGTATGCATCCCTATATGGTCCAACCCCAAACTTCCCACTTTGTTCGTTCTTTTATCCCTAGAGTTTCTAGGTTGTGGAACCTGCTGCCCGCGGAGGTCTTTCCTTCCCCCAAATCTTCAAGTATTTAAGTCCCGTGGGAACAAACTCCCTCTTTACCTCGTTTAAGACACCACCCACGGTACGTTAGTATTTGGGCTTTTAGTCTTCGTGGTTTGTCCAAAAAAAAATAAAAATAAAAAAGTCTATTAGTCTTTACCAAACATTATTATAACCTGTTACTTGTTTGGTTTTTACAAAGAATAAAAGTTATTATTTGTACTCAGAATTTACGATTATTTTTCATTTAAAATAGTGAAACTACAATTGTCTTTGTTTTAAAATATATATCTTTACAACCCAACAGGGTCACCATGTATATTAATATTTTGTCTAATTTATATATTTTTTTAAAATTTAATTTTAGGAATATATGGTCAACAAGTAGAAGATCGACCAAAAGAAGAACCACAATCAGTAAAGGAGCTTTTTAACACCTCTTCTTGTATACCAAGACCATATAGATGTCCACATAAGCAAATTCAGTTCTTTCTTTACACAAGGTAATTTTTTTAAATAAAGGTAACAATACATATTAAGGGCTCAGCTAAGCATCAGCTACGACTATTTAATTTTTTTAAAAATCCCTAAATACTCTTCTGAATACTGGAAAAAAACATTGTCACCTGCAAGGTTGGTTTATATTTATAAGGTTGCGATATATTCTCAACTTTAAGGCGGTTCGAGGTCGGGGACGCAAGGAAGGGCACTCCACGGAGAAAAGTTGGCAAGGCTGGGTAAAATCAAAGCTGATGATCAATCCAGTGGCGTCTAGAATTTGCGCATTTCATTTTGCATTGTTTTGGTAGTGATATTTGTTGAAAGATGTAATTCCAAATGTTTTTTATTTAAAGTAAAAGAATTTACAACTTAATAATAATTAAAAACTGTTGTAAAAACGGTTGTTCTACTAATACAATAAACTGTATATCTCCGGCACTGAACAACATGGCCGAAAAATGGGAGATGTGACGTCATAACACGTCAAAGCAATAGGGCCCAATGTCGTGACCTTATATAGACCGACTTTGGTCACCTGTGATTTTCATGCATTATACAGTATGTCCAAAAACTTCGGAAACTCTCGGAGAATTTTAAATCAAACTGGAAGAAATTTGGTACTTCAGGATAAAATCATACTCTAAATTTAGTGTGAAAAAATATAAAAACAATTTATATACAAGTCGTACCAGCTAGATGCTTTTAATTAAGTTTCTGTGTGTTGAACACTAGCAGGTAGAGATTAGACAGGAAGTCCGTGAAAGTTTTAAAGTGACATGACATGTGTATAGCGAGATAAATTAAAAGAGAGGATTATTAATAATATTAGTATCTAAAGAAATAATTTAAAAAATGTATTATTCAAATACTTTATAACAATATTGACGATAACCTTAAATTTAATCAAGGTTTTTAAATTTAAATAAAACATGTGTGTTGTTGTAGTGTATTGATTATTTATACATAAATTTCAAATAAAAACTAAATATTTGCATCAGTCTTTGCATATTAATTGGTAACTTAGCACTAAATAACCTAAAACAAAAACCAATAAAGTCATTGTACGAGGAGCGATCAAATTTGCCCTAAAAATTTATTCTCAAGACAAAATTGAATTGAAGAATTGTCCAGCATAGTTCTTCCACTCACGGTTCCCAACAGAGAAACTCGAGGTTCCGCGCGTATGCATCCCTATACGGCCCAACTGAACAGGCCCCGAACTTCTCACTTTGTTCGTTCTTTTATCCCTAGAGTTTCTAGATTGTGGAACCTGCTGCCCGCGGAGGTCTTTCCTTCCTCCCCAAATCTTCAAGTATTTAAGTCCCGTGTCAACAAACTCCCTCTTACCTCGCTTAAGACACCCACGATACGTTAGTATTTGGGCTTTAAGCCTTCGTGGTTTGTCCAAAGATAAAAAAAAAAATAATTACTGAAGATTTATGAATGCTCGAGCAAAACTACGTGTACAGAATATTAAAATACACTGGAAAAAATTTAACACGTTTGTAAGCTACGACTTTTTCATTCTAAAAAAATCGCTAAAAATTCAGAATACTGGAAACCAAAAATTTTAACCTGTGATTCACATGCATTTTACGGCATGTCCAAAAACTTCAGAAGCTCTCAAATATCTCAGAGAATTTTAAATCAAACTATTTTTATTTAATTATTGAATTTCCGCTGTTTTTGGTAATTTTCTACAAACCTGCGGCAACTCCGATTTTAACAAAAGTTGGTATAAGGGGTTTTTTAGCGCTGATCACGAATCTGAAAGATTTTTTGGCGAAAACGTTTCGTTCTCGAGATATTCATCATCAAAGTTCAAATTTAAACTAAGCTTATTTTCACTATATTCCTCCTTCTTTTTGCACACAATTCTTGATTTAAAGCTAAAGTGTCACAAAATATTTGATTTTCACCCTTTAAAACTCCGTTTTTCTACGTTTTTACATTATTTTTGCATTAAATTGCGTGGCTCTTCTTTGATAATGCGGCAACCATACATACACATAGGGCTTCATGGCACACTGGGATTAAAATGATTCAAAGTATAGCTATGCAATTTAATGCAAAAATAATGTAAAATACGTAAAAAAACGGGGTTTGAAAAGGTGAAAATCAAATATTGTGTGCCACTTTAGCTTCAAATCAAGAACTGTGTGCAAAAAGAAGGGGGAATATTGTAAACATAGGATTAGTTTAAATTTTAAGTCTCATGATGAATATCTCAAGAACAAAACGTATCCGCCAAAAAATTCTTTCAGATTCGTGATCAGCGCCCTAAAACCTCCGCATACCAAATTTCGTCAAAATCGGAGTTTCCGCAGGTTTTTAGAAAATTGCCCTGTTTTTTACTATACAATGGTATGAAAGTCTGTATGTAGTAAAAATAATAATAGATGTAAAGTTCGTAGGTATTACCTTTTACACTCAGCAACTTTTAAAACTGGTGGCCTGACAGTTCTGACATACATTAAACCTGGAGTACCAAACCAGTTTTGTTCAAAATTCTCGTATATAATATCATAAGAGAGAAAATTTTGCTGACAAAATATTTAGTTCGAATGTATGAAAGTCTGTTGCTTGGCAATTTCGGGAATAACATTTATAACAATAACACGAGACATCAGTCGTAACCTAACTAAGTTTTATTCCTAAAATACCATCATGTTGGTTTTATTAAAGTAGGAGCAGGTAGGAGTTGCAAATAGAAAACAGGAGGTTGCTATGACATTTTGCCAGTGTAAAACACTAGTGAAATAGTCAGGTATTTGAGCGTTTTCGAACTTTTGGACACACTGTATGATTTTCGTTGTATTTTTGCTACCTAAACACGAATCCGTGGTCAGCACCCTTCAACCTTCAGAAAATCGCTAAATAAATTGGGAGTTCTTACCGGTTGTGTTTCATTTTTAAATTTTTTCTCGACCCTCGTATGAATGTACTTTATTAATATTAAAAATATTTATTTGGTGATATTAAGTTTGGTAATTAGTAGTATTATATTATATATATGTCCTTTCGCCAGTATAGAGGTTAAAACCACATTAAATAGTATTTTTAACTGTTTTGTAATTCCAAATACAGGCCTGCAGTAAATACATATGGTACCTACAAGTATTGCGCATTTCGACCTAATAAAAAGTGTCGAAACCAAATGTTTGCGGGCATTTTCTCGACATTATTTGTAATTTAAAATTTTCCTTAACAAAATAAGTGAACTGGTCTGCGGAATTGTCCGGTTAAGAATTCGGAACAAGGTTGTTTATATTTTTGTTTGTCGATCTAACCCGGTAATTGAAGTTAAAAACTAAGTTTTAAACGTAGTTGACCGGGTTTTACTTTCATTATAAAAATGTCAGCAAAAATAATTTTTCTGCACTTTGGCCTTTTTTGTGACTCCTTAATATAAGGGGTGTAGGAGCTTTTCTTTTCCCCATACATCCAAATAAAAGAGTTTTTGTGGACTGTATTATGGTTTAATTAACTGATTTAGACTTTACACTATTTACAATATTTACAAGTGTTTTAGAATTACTAAAAGCATCCTGCTACGTTTATTAGCACAGTTCAGTGCCGATTTCCTTGACACTTTTTTACATCACTTTACTTATTACCTAGTACGAATTAAGGTATTTGTCACTGAATTAGAATTTTTAGATCACTGAGAAAAAGTATTCATAAGAGAAATACTAAGTTAGAATTATTTTGAATAAGAGAGATAACTAACTTGAATGTAGAATTTGTGAGTATTTGAATAAGGAAAGTTTTATTTTCCTGAGAGAATTGCAATTATTTGCGAGAGAATAAGAATGTTTGAAAGCGCCTTTGCGCGAGAGATGAGTCGTCGGAAAATTGACGAGAGTGACTTTTCGCGAGAGATGCGTAGTCGATGAAACTTGCAGAGCGACTGACTTACTCTTTTGGGGGAACCGAATGAGTCCGCCCTCTATGCGCTAGACCGAAAGCATGTGATATGCCCGCCAATAGAGACTGCGCTCTCCATCGGGCTGTGAGACACCTTCTTACGCGCCATTGGCGCGGCGCATCAGCCATATTTAAGTAGGAGTGATCATTTTACTTGGAGATCGGAAAAATACAAAGAGAATTCTGAGAACTTTAATGTTTTTACAAACGGCGTTTTACAAAGAAAACCGATAAAGATTAAATCTAAAAATGGAACAGAATTGTGTTCGAAGAAAATAAATTATTTGGTTAATTTCTTTGAAAGAAATTATGCTCGTTCCCGAACATACTCCCCCGTTGAAGTTGCCAAGCTTCAAGTGAAACAAAAGTAATGATTTTTTTTTTTGAACGTAAAATTTGAGAAAAAATTATCAACCGAAAACAGGTATAATTGAGACTTATACATTTATAAGAAAACTATTATTTGAATTTGATAAAGGGCAAACCCTTGTAATAATACGTACGAAAAGTCCATGTTTTGTTTTTAATTAATTAGCTCTAACTCGTTTGTCAGTGCTTTGATCATAGGAAAGATCTGAATTTGAGAGTCTTCCTCCTACTCTTAGAATTTCACTTTCATCAAGAAATGAATTAAGGTGAAGAAACGTTTTGTTAGATACTACTTTTTTATCCTTAATTTCAGAAATTTCCTTGAAGAAATATTGATTTTGTAACTGTTTTATAATAAGTGTTGTAGCACTTTTTAGTTCAACAATCGAAAGAATTCCAGTAGACTTTTTCAAATTAGGAGAAATGTTATTTTTAAATCTTAGGCAGAAGGCTACTACTCTTTGGAGTTTAGTAAAAGAAGAGTATTTTGCAAATAATAAGTCCCAGAAATTTGGAGAAATCGAATGCAAAACGGTTTTTGTTTTTCTCTCTTCGGGAATATTGTCAATGACAACATTTGAGTCAATTTCTTTTAAGGACCAGTCAGAGTTTTTAAGAAAAGTAGGCCCATGCCACCAAAGTTCACAATTTATAATCTCATTTGGATTTAGACCTCGAGATATGCAGTCAGCAGGATTTTGTTCAGATTTTATAAAATGCCACTGATATCCGGATGTTAAATTTTGAATTTGAGCAACACGGTTAAAAACGAATATAGACCATCTAGAAGGGTGAGAGTGAAGCCAGCATAATGTAATCTGAGAATCAGACCACAAATGTATTCCATTGAATGTGATTTTAGTATCAAAAATTGAAATAACTCTTTCTACTAGTTTAGAAAGTAGCACTGCAGCGCAGAGTTCTAATCTGGGTAAACTTACAGTTTTAATAGGTGCAACTCTACTTTTTGACACGAGGAGATTTGAAGAGATTGTGTTATTTTGATAAAAGGCTCGAATATATATGCAAGCTCCATATGCCTTAAGACTGGCATCAGCAAATCCGTGAAGCTCATATTTAACAATTTTTTGATCTAGAAAAAGATATCTTGGAATTTCCATTGAGGAAAGCTGAGAAAGATTTTTAAAGAAATTATTCCATTCTGACAATAACTCTGAATGTAAAGTGTCATCCCATTCAATTTTAGCAAGCCAAACTTTTTGCATAAAAATTTTAGCTGTCAGTATTATTGGACCTATTAAGCCAAGAGGATCGAACATTTGTGCAATAACTGAGAGAACTTGTCGTTTTGTAGTGGGATTTTGAGTTTCAATTTGAGGCAATAAAATTGAAAAATAATCTAAAGAAGGGTTCCAGAAAATTCCTAGTACTTTATTGCAAATATTTTCACCATTTATGTCGTAATTTGATTGACTATCAATTTTTAGGGTATTTTTAAGAAAGTGCGCCGAATTTGAAGACCACTTATGAAGGGAAAAATTAGCGGAATTAAGCAATGTAATTAATTGTTTATAATACTCATTAAGACTTTGCAGAGAGTCACAACCGAAGAGTATATCATCCATATATGTTTGTGTTAAAATAGCTTCGGAAGCTAAAGGAAATTTGTCTTTATTTGATGTTGCGAGTTCGCTTAGGGCACGAGTTGCCAAATATGGAGCACTATTAGTTCCATATGTAACAGTCAACAATTCTATGCACTTAAGAGGATCTTTTGGATTATCTCTCCAAAGAATGTTTTGTAGAAAAGTCTGAGATGGATTAATACGTACTTGCCTACACATTTTTTGAATATCTGCAATAAGTGTATACTTAAAACTTCTGAAGCGGCATAAAATATCGAAAAGTTCAGGTTGTACGACAGCACCTTTTAACATTATGTCATTAAGGGAAAAACCTGAAGAAGTTTTCATACTTGCATTAAATACAACACGAAGTTTCGTAGCTTACACTAGATTCTCGAATAACAGGGTGATGCGGCAAGAAATATTTATTTTCATCCCTTTCATTTTTTAGGGATAAAGGAACATATTTACCATGGTTAAGAAAGACATATTCGTCAATAAAAGACTTATAGTCAGAAAAGAGTTTGGAATTTTTGGCAAATCTTTTTCGAGGTTAAAAATTGCTTTTTGCAACAGAAAACGATTCACCTAATTTAAGATGCTCATTTGGAGTCTTGAAAGGAAGATTAACTTGAAAAGAACCATTTTTTAGAATTTTAGTGGTTTCTGAGAATATTTTTTCTGAAAGTGAGTCATCAGCAGAAAGAATTTTTGTCTGAGTAAGTGGGGATTCTTCAACTAACCAAAATTTTTCAATTAGGGTGTCTACTTTGGAATCCAAGTTTGAATTTGAACCTTGTAAAAAAAACAATTATTTTGGGAATTTTGATTGGTATTTTCATACGAAAATAACTTGTGACTGGTATAGGTCCACCAATTATATAACCTAATTGAGTATCCACAAGAGTTAGATAATTCTTTGAAGTCGTATTAAGCCGCCAGTAATTAAATTATAATAAATATCTGCACCAAGCAAAAGATCTATATTTGAAGGAATATGAAATTGTGGATCTGCTAATTGTACATTTGGAGGAATTGTTATTTTATTTTTATTTAAAGTATATTGTGGTAATTTTTAGTTATAATTTTTAAGACAGTACATAAAATATTAAAGTTACAATTTCTTTTTAAATTAGAGTGGAATGTTACATTTAAAATTTTATTTGAGTGCGTTGAAATTTCGTTGATTCCATCTATACACACTTCCCTGTTTTCAGGTGTGTATCCCAGTTTTTTAACAAGAGATTCTGTAATTAAAGAGGTAGTGCTACAAGGATCTAAAACTGCCTTAACTTGAAAACATTTGTTATCGGCACTATAAATTTTACCATAGCTGTGGCTAAAAGTGTTTCTCCACTAGCAGAAAGAGTAGAATATGTAGTTTCTTGTCTACTTGGCAAAGAGGTTGCAGAATTTTGGGCAGACGAATTTTGTCTAAAATTTTCCGAATTATTTGCATTTTCTTTTGGTACTCTCGTAAATTATGAGAATTACTTCTATTTGAATTTAAATGAGAAGTATTTTTATTAGAATTAGAATGCTTGGAAGAACTTTTATTATGATTAGAATTAAAATAAATTTTTCTCTGTGAATTTGGAGACGAATTAAAATTTGAGTTTTGACCTCGGTTTTGACAATTTGTGGTATTTTTGATCCGTTTCTACATGTAGTAAACTATGGTGTTTTCCCTTACATATAGAACAACTAGATTTTGAATCACAATTTTCTATAGAATGTTTTCCCAAGCAATTGTAACAAAATCGGTTACTTTTAATAAAATTATTTTTGTCTTTGAGGGTCAATTCGGAAAATTTATGACAAGCATAAATTTTGTGGCCAAAATTGCTGCAAAAATTGCATTTACTATTGAATTGGGGCAAATTATAATTAGAAAATTGAGTTTGCGAAATATGTACTTTGTGAGAAACATTTAGTTTTTTAGAAGAAACACTAGAATCGGGGACTATTGATCTTTCAAATACATCACATCGTTTTTCAATAAATTTTAAAAAATCGTCTAATTTAGGGCGTTGAGTCGAATCTATTTCATAGTCAAAAGCTCTTTTTGTGGTAAAATCTAATTTTTGCGAAAGAATATAAATTAAAATTAAATCCCAGTGCTCTACAGGCACTAAAAAGATTTTTTAAGGACTCAATATTTTGTTTTATGAGTGTATAAAAATGTCTGAGATTGGTAGAGTTAGTTTTACTTAAAGAAGGAGCATCTAGAAGATGTTGAATATGAGCATTTATTATTGTAAGTTCCTTATTATATCTGTCTTTAAGAGTGTTTAGTGCTATAGGAAAATTGGCATCTTCAAGCTTGAGACTTTCAATTAAATTTAACGGCTCCCCTTTTAGATATGATTTTAAATAAACTAATTTTTCGACGTTAGGTAAATCATTATTATCCGTAATACATTTATTAAATAATTGAAAGAAACTATTCCATTGTGTGACGTCACCAGAAAAAATAGAAATATTTAATTCGGGTAGTTTTATTTTTGGCGATATCGGAGAAACCGGACTACTTTTATGAACAATGATAGGCCCTGTATTTTTTGACCCTGAAATTGTAGGAGACAAAATTTCGATATGTTGAGTTATTTTTGCTAATAATTCGCAATACTTGTTCTCAGTGACATCTCTATCATTTTCTTGTGTAGGATCTAAGTCCTCTATACTATCCTGAACTTCAGAATAATTTTTGAAAGCTTCAGTCAACAGATTTTCACGAATCTTAAAAATAAGAGGATTTTTTCCAAATCCTTATGTTTTGAAAACCAAGAATCCACTCTGGTCATACAGGCCTTATATTTTGTACGAGATTTAACTAGAGCTTCCATTTTTTACTATATTAAATACACTAAATTAAAATAAATGAAATTAAAATACCTATTTTAACTTATTTTCTCATACAAAGAGAAGACGAAAAATGTTTTTTATGAAAGGAGCACTAATTAGAATGTAAAAATAATCACAAAAGCATTAAAAAATATCTAAAACTATACAAAATAGAAAATTAGAATTTTTAGAAATATTATTTTTATTTCTCATTAGGTACCTATCTTTAAAAATATGGTTATTAAAGTTCAAAAATTTTGCAGAAAAATATTTAAAGTCTGTAGTTCATTGTCTAATTAAACTTTATTGAGAAACAAAAAAAACTAAATTAAAAAAGGCAAAATACATCTGACCTTATGTAGAAGTTGTTGAGTTCCAGTTCCGACGGCAAACACTTTCACACACAAAAGGCTGCTGGAGAAATTCACTTTAATTTGTCTTTAAATCACACTTTTAACGGATTGTTTTAATTTAAGAAGTTTTTGAATAGAGTCACTTTTATTTTGAGAGGTTTGTAGTCACAGTTTAGTATTGAGACGAGGCAGGTTGAAAGTTTATTTTTTCACTTATGTTTAAAGAAACATTTTGCTAATTTTTGCAAAAAATATTCGAGGTTTAAAGAATCAGGACTGTTAGAAATTTTTCTGGCTGGTTTTTTACAGCATATCCGGCTCGAAGGACCAAAAATGTAGGAGCTTTTCTTTTCCCCATACATCCAAATAAAAGAGTTTTTGTGGACTGTATTATGGTTTAATTAACTGATTTAGACTTTACACTATTTACAATATTTACAAGTGTTTTAGAATTACTAAAAGCATCCTGCTACGTTTATTAGCACAGTTCAGTGCCGATTTCCTTGACACTTTTTTACATCACTTTACTTATTACCTAGTACGAATTAAGGTATTTGTCACTGAATTAGAATTTTTAGATCACTGAGAAAAAGTATTCATAAGAGAAATACTAAGTTAGAATTATTTTGAATAAGAGAGATAACTAACTTGAATGTAGAATTTGTGAGTATTTGAATAAGGAAAGTTTTATTTTCCTGAGAGAATTGCAATTATTTGCGAGAGAATAAGAATGTTTGAAAGCGCCTTTGCGCGAGAGATGAGTCGTCGGAAAATTGACGAGAGTGACTTTTCGCGAGAGATGCGTAGTCGATGAAACTTGCAGAGCGACTGACTTACTCTTTTGGGGGAACCGAATGAGTCCGCCCTCTATGCGCTAGACCGAAAGCATGTGATATGCCCGCCAATAGAGACTGCGCTCTCCATCGGGCTGTGAGACACCTTCTTACGCGCCATTGGCGCGGCGCATCAGCCATATTTAAGTAGGAGTGATCATTTTACTTGGAGATCGGAAAAATACAAAGAGAATTCTGAGAACTTTAATGTTTTTACAAACGGCGTTTTACAAAGAAAACCGATAAAGATTAAATCTAAAAATGGAACAGAATTGTGTTCGAAGAAAATAAATTATTTGGTTAATTTCTTTGAAAGAAATTATGCTCGTTCC